>PVKB01001649.1:306881-359749 GCA_004027205.1 Ctenodactylus gundi
CTCTCTCTCTCTCTCTCTCTCTCTCTCTCTCTCTCTCTCTCTCTCTCTCTCCCTCTCTCTCTCTCTCTGTTATTGCCTATTGTAGGATTATTTAAAATGTTTATTTCTTTTTGGTTTACTTTGGTAATTCATATATGTCTAGGAATTTAGTCATTCCATCTAGATTGTCTAATTGATCAGAATATAAAATTCTGAAAGTTTCTTACAATCCTCTTGATTGTGGCTATGCCTGTTGAGGCTTTTCCGTTTTTGTTTCTAATTCTATTCATCTGCAAGGTGTCTTTTTTTTGCTGACAAATTCAGTGAAGCATATTGTAGAGGGGAGAGCCCGTTGCTGGAGGAAGATTCAGTGGCTTTCGGGAATCAGTGGAAGAAATTTCAGATTATAATACTTTTGTGTTTTCAACCTCACAGAATTTTCAAATAACTAATAATTGTTATTATTACAAAATAAAGATGGAATAAAAGCAGATTCAATAATGACTATAGCATAGACTCACCTTTCCCAAAAATTAATTGTATCTATATTAAAATGTAGTTATTATATTTGTTGATTCTGCAATAAATTAGTGGAGAGATACTATAGAAACTTATCTGTGATCCATCTGATAGTAAGCTAAATTTTAGGCTACCTTAACCAATATGAATGATTAAGGTACATAGGAGAAATTCCTACACTAGTATACATGGATATGGGGCATTCTGGAGTGCTGGGCTCAGTTTTGGTTTGCAATTCTTTAAGAGAGACATTGACAAATTGGAGTTAATACGTAGGGCAACCAAGATAGTAAAAGGGCTAGACATAGTGTCACAAACGGAATGTTTACAAAAAACTGGAATGTTTAGTCTGCAGAGGGAAAGAATGATGGGGCAACGGATTGGCCAGAGGGACGTGATAGCCATCTATCTTTAAACATTCACAGATCAACAAAATAAAGACGATTTTAAAATTTTTGTCACAAGACTCACCAGCAGCAGCAAATTAACTTCAAGGGAGACTAAGCTTGACTAATAAAAACAAGAAGTTTTTTTTTAAATTTAGAAGTTGTAAAGTAGAATGCAATTTTCTCATTTAGAAGCAAACAGTTTGAAATTGGACTCCAAGGTCAATAGTAGGCATGAATCCTGTCTGAATATTATGAGGCTTTCTAAGATTCTTCATGATTGTATACTTCATCAAACAATGTTTGCCATAGTAACTGATAAGTACATGGTTTTTATAGAAAGCCTTCTGATTTTCCAGACATTGAATAGAAATCATACTGTATGAAATGATTCAAAGATGATAAAATGTGAGCTTTAAAATGGACAATTTTCTAATAGTCAAAGGAGCACTTTAACTCAGAATACATGCGCGATAGAACAGAAGGAAGCAAAAGTGAATAAGTCATATTTTAGCCATTGAAGGTATGGGTGGAGGGCTGGAGGAGTAGCTCAGCTAATGAGACGCTTGCCCAGCAAGCTCAAGGCTCTGGGTTTGATTCTCCCAGTGTCACGTGATTTGGGCCTGGTGAAACAGGTCTGTAATTCCAGCACTCGGGTGCCTGAGGCAGGAGAATTGTCCTGAGCTCTGAGGTCAGACTGGGATTAACAGTGAGATCTGGACCAACCTGGACAACAGAATGAGACCCTGTCTCAAATAAAATAAATAAATAAATAAATAAATAAATAAATAAATGTGAATATATAAGTAGAAATAATGGTCTTTTAAATTTTTTATAAAATAATTGGAAGGAGAAATTGGGTTTATTATTACCAGTCTTCAGTGTCTTCTAATGTCTAAATGAAATGAGAAGTTACCAGTCATCATCCTACCTCAGCAATTATCGGCATTGACACAGCTGATCACTTCTTTCTTTTTTAAATAAATCGATTATTTGGTTTCCACAAACTATGAAGACTTTCTTCTAATTTTTTCTTCTGAATACATAAGTTTTCTAATTCTTCTATACTTATTTTAGAGGTAGTGTAACTTCAGTCTCATAGAATTGTAAGCCATACGCAAGCTGGAATCTCCCAAATTTTTATCTCCAGGTTCTACCTTCCTGAGTTTCATATTACTAACCATGTGCTTGGTCAATTAAAGGTGCCACCTTTTGAATATTTAATAAAGCATAGAAGGTGAAAATTCAACACTGAATTTCTGCTATTCGCTGTACCTCCCATTGACACTTCTTTCACTTACAACGTTCTATTTATCTCTGTTACATACATTTAGTAAACAAGATTTATTCCTGTTTTTCATTTCACTTCAATAAAACCTTTCGGATCAACCTTCAAAATATATCCAGAAGGCAACCACTCTCTTTTCAGCTACTTCTTAACTCTTAGCACCTTTTTCTATTTTTTTGGGGGGAGGGGCCTACAATAGCTTCCTAACGTGTCCCCTTGCTTCCATTTTGTCCCATATAGAAAGTTCTAAGCAGAACAGCCATTAAAATGAAAGTCATGTTACACTGAAAGTCTTCTCAAAACTCTCACAATTTCTGCCTTACTTAGAGTCGAAGTTATATTCTTTACCGTGACTCATAAAACTCCAGAGCTCTAACACCGTTCCCCACGTGACCTCATCTCTTGGTACTCCTTTACTCCAGTCACACAGTTCTTCTGAACAAGGTCTACAAAACAGTTTTGAAGGTGGCCTTGCATCAACGCAATTCCTTTCTTTTCTTTCACTCATAGTCTTCAAGAATGACAGTGGTCATCCTGGGAATGGTGGGTTGGCTTTGTTCAACTGTTCCCCCAAATACAGCACACTTTCAATGCTTTAGTCCATTTAGTCCTGTAACTCCAGTCGTATAAGATTCAAGGTGGACCACTTTCTGGTGGTCCTCTTGGTGGTGCCATTGATTATGCATGCCCTGGGACAATTGGTAATCTGGGCTTTTTTACCTGCTTCAAAAGTTCTTCACCAGGACCTTTAGAATCATCATTGTTTTCTGTCTACAGTACATTGTTTTTTGTCTTTTAAGTGGCCATATGGCATGTACTTTTATTTTTCCATATTTTTATTCAGTGGCCACGATTTCAGTCAATATTACATCTATAAACTGAAAGCTTGCAACACCCCAGATTCTTATATCGAAGTTTTAATCTCCACTTTGATGATATTCAAAAAGTTGCAAATTTGGAAGATAAAAGACATGAGAATAGAGTCTTCAATAATGAGATTAGTGTCCTACTGAGAAGAGACACTAGAATGATCACATTTCTCTCCATCGTGTAAAGGTACAAAAAGAAGATACTCATCTGTATACCAGGCACAGAATCTTCACAGGAGACAAACCCAGTTGATATTTGAATCTTGGACTTTCCATCTCCGGGAATGTGAAAAACAACTTTTGTTGTTTTCTTGGTGACTGTATCATTGTTGAGATGTGATACCCAATGCCACAGCTTAAGGAAGGAAAGATTTGCTTTAGGTCACGGATTCAGAAGGTCTCATTCATTCATTGGTAGCTGGCTATGGTGGAAAGCTTGGTAACAGGGGCGAGTGGAGAAAAGATGCTCACCGTATATCAGACAGGAAGCAGAGAGCAAAGAAGGTCAGAGACAGCTTATCTCCTTCCAGGTCATGTCTCTGTGACCTGCCCTTCCTAGGTCAAGCTCCAGTGATCCAATCCTTCTGAGCAGAACCCACCATTGATTGCACAGCAAATAAGTGAATTAACCTTGTGATTGAACCACCTTCCAAACACGAGGCTTTGGGGAAACTTCCAGACGCAAGCCATAACAGTAGTTAAGACTAGGGTATTTGTTATCACAGCCTGAACTAAGACACCTGCCCCATGTAACACCATAGTCCTTTATCTCCGCACTCAGCATTCCTTCCTTCTTTCTTTCCTTGCACTGATAAACGTCTTATTCTCTATCCTGTCTCATTGACTTATCTTGCTGATGAGGTATAAACACGAATTATTGCATATTTTACTTCTTCTCTACATCATTGCCTACAGGAGTGTTATTTAATGAACACGAGAAACAAACTTTTGAATGTTTTTCCAGAGGTTCAGAACTGGGCAGATGACTTAGGATTTTGTTTGCTTGGCTGTGAGAAAGTTGTGTGTGGTATTCGACTCTACACCATAATGCTAAAAGTGTATTGTAGAAAGATTACACTTCCAAATTATGAAATGCAGATAATATTCAAAAGCTGCAAAAGTTTACAAAAAGAAGACCATCCAGGAAAAGAATATTTTAATTTATAGTGTTATATGGTTGCAGTAGAAAAAGACAAGAATAAAGAAAAAACAAAGGCAAAGAATTAATATTCCATGGTTGGTTATTAATATGGAAAAGAAAATTCAGGAATAAGATGAAATATTTACATAGACATTCCATTGAGATAAATAAAAATATTACGAGAAAGCTTTTTGAGGAGAAAATGAAAGTTTGTCTAACATGAATTATAGTATCAAGTAATAATAGCAATAATGTAACACTGATTTTAGTGTTAATAAACTAGCATTAGCATTGTTTGCTCTTTCAAAAGTGTCCATGCATGTCTGAATGTTCAGTCTGTGGTATTTGTTATTGCAGCCTGAACTAAGATACTTATGTAAAATCATACCAGTTTTTACCTCAGTACCAGCACCCTTGGAGTAGTGGGAGAAACATTCAGAAGGGTATAATTAATATGCATTTGGAGAGAAAAATTATCTAGAAATGTGGAGAAGTTGGAGATAGCAGTTTGGTATACTTGCCATATACTCAGAAAGAATATTCTGAAATAAGGATTGTAAAAAGGAAAGGGAACGAGGTGCAATAACGTAACAAACAAGGTGGGAAGAAAATTCAGCGTGTAACTCAAAGGTGGAGATTTTGCCAGATCTAGTGATTCATTTACAAAGACAGAAAAGATGAATATTGAAATATAAGGTGATAGTTGCATTTGAAAATCTTTTTTTTTTTAAATAGAGTACTGAAAGAACGCAACTTACAAAGACTTGAGATGAAAGTGGTGAAAGGGGTGAGGTGTGGGTTATATGGCATCTAACTTTCCTTCAGGTCTAAAGCTCTTCTTTCTTCAGCTACAAGTATGTTGATATTTCTTTCTAAGTGCTTCCTCCAAAATTGCCCCTGGTGGAAGAAAATCTGCCTACTCACAGACATCTACATTCTCTAAGAGAAAACTACACCCAAGACTGGTTCATGAGGAGTTGCAAAGGCCAACTTCCTAGAATTAATGTAGAACAACCCTGGGAGGCTCTTTCAATACCAGTGCCTTCACTTACCCTGTGACCACCCTGCAATTCATCTACTTCTTCTATCCAATCTAATGTCAATATTCCATTGGTATTGCTTTTGATCAGCCTGTTAATAAACTTTCTATGTTGTTTTTTCTCCTAAGGAATCTAACCTAACACAAATCGATGTATTAAACATCTGATAAACAATGAAATAAGTGTGCTAAAACTTTGTGAATATCATAATGTTCAGATTATGATAAAGAGACTTATTCTATAGATACATTCATCTGAGATCCTGAGTTTAATATGGATTTATTAAGTGCAGTTTTTTTTTCAGAACATACCATTTGCGCTTGGGAGCATTAAAAGAGTGAGGTGGACCTTGTTTCTAAACTCACAGTAAATGCATTAAGCTTATGAAAGAGTGTTGACTCAGATCAAGGCTGGATCCTCCTGGATTGCAAACACACCCATGATTAACAGCCTGCAGATGTGCATATACCTGTGAAAGAAGATTGGACTGTTGAAGAAGAGAGATGACGCTAGTTGATGTTTACAAGACGGTCTTCCTAAGATACTCTCGGCGTCTGTTGACTATTTAGTGATTTAACTACGCACTCAGTTTTGTAAGTAGGTGTGCATCTGTAGTTTCAAGAACATGCAAAAAATACCAATTGGCTTATCGCTGCTTTATCTTACAATATCATCCTTTCTGATCTTAGGTTAAAATAGTCTACTGATAGGCAGTTCTCTAGGACACTCTGAGAATGCTAGTTAATCATTTAAAGATAATGGAAAGCCATACTTTTAGAGAAATACATTATGTGGTTTTAAATAAAAGGAATGCTTATACAATAACATTGACTCTTTTCAATTTGAACACTTAAAAAAAAATCCTCCCACAACCCTCAGTCCTTTTTAGAAAACCAGAAAGGACTCAGTGTCTTAACTTTGAGCTTTCCCAGTCTCTCACATGAGCATGGCTGGCAAACTATGACACTGGATAGTTCAGGATTATTTAAGTACGGACTGCAATAAAACCCTAGTTACTATGTGGAAAAGACCTACAGCAAGGAGAGAACACAGAGGATTATATATTGATTAAGTGGGAAGTGGCATTTGCTGGCAAAGATGTGAAATACTTACAACAAATAGCTATTCACTATATGTTTAAATATTTCTCTGAAAGGAAACTCAGAATTTAATAGTCTCTGCCATCCATCTTGAATAAATCCCTCTGTGACAATTGAAGTCTGCTTCCTGTTTTTATATCTTTAAAGCTCCTGGTGATCCACATAGCAGCCTATAATAAATTTTCACCCCCTAGCTGAATAATCATGGAGCTTGATGTATTTTTGGTCTCTCTTTTCTATTGCCTCCCATTCAGGACAGATGATCTAATTTGATTTTTCCATCCAAAATACACAAACCATTGTCACTCACAGAATTTTAATAGTTCTTGTTCTGAGGAAAGTCCTAACCCAACACTGATAACCTGATGAAGGCTGCTGGATCATGACGTCAACAACTGCAGGAGATATTTCCAAGCTAAGGGCACCAATTCAATGACAATGTTATGCTATTAACTCCCGATGCATTTTTAAATACCTTTCTACTTATTTTTAAATGAGAATTATGAAGAGTAAAGTTTTCTGCCTGAGTAATGTCTTCCAAATAACAACACTTGCTTTATTCTTGACACAAACAAAACCTCAATACCTCATTTATTTGTTTTCAGCCTGACTTGTTCACCATCAGACACAAAAGCAGACCTTCTATTTCACGTCTGCTTTTCTGATCTTAGTAATGGTTGCGCAATTTTTAGGGAAAGGACGGTTAGCAATTTCTGAATTAAATTTTTTTATTTACAAAGACTGCTGCTCTGGGAAAGAGATTGAATCTGGAGTTTCCTTGGTGAATAAGCTTACACGGCTTATTCTTACCCATATTCCACTTTCAGATAGTACATTATCTTAATCAGTGTACACTATGTGTTTGGCACTGTAGAGCGTATAGAGAAATTCTGATCTCCTAGGTAGGTATTGACCATGACATTTAAGAGAGGCAGATGCTTCTATTACAGGGGAGTTAAGAATCAGGCTTATCTTGACAAGTACAAATACACAGCAGATAGACTAACTGATAACTTTTTGTGGTACACACTTAAAGGGACAACATAAATATGTTGGCGAACATGAGATATCCAAAATTCAACTTCATATGAGTTTTGCTGTGCAATATTAATTTTCCGGAAATATTTTGCGACAAAGTCATAGCAACTGTGAAATTCAAGTCACCACCCATTTGTCTACATTTCAACATGCTTTTGGAACGGTTTTGGTTAGAATGTGCCTTCTCTTCCTTTATATTTATCACAGTAGTTCATCAAATAAAAGGATTTAAATGATAGTGCCATGATTTCCTGCAGGTCACTAAAATTTGCTAACAAAACTACTTGCATCAAGCACTATGCATTCTTCACAATTGCTTATCTGCACTGCAATAAATGCTAAAAAAGGAATATGGATGACAGGAAGTTGCAAAACTATATTAAATATATGATGAAGGTAATAAAATGTGCAGACTTCACAATATTTATTCTGCAAGCCCATCTGTACACAAAACATATGCACACTTATAAACCATTGTGTTAAAGCTCTCGTATAAAAATATTTAAAATAATCTGGCAGAATATCCTTAAAAAGTTGAGTGATGGTTTTTGAAGAAAGAATTGAGATAGTTTCAAGGTCACTGCTACTAGCCTACATAATGCCTTAGTATTTGCATTATTTTTAACACTCATGCGTTTCTTTTAATAAGTATGACATGATTTTTATAATTTAAAACTTATCTAACAATGAGTACATTGGCTTGCCGTTCAAAAAATGAGGAAGTGTTGGTTTCTTTTCTTTATTCCTCTTTATAATGGTTTGTATGGACTTTTAGGTGGGAGTCTCTTTGAAGGACTACTTCTATATATAAATCATCATTGTTCTTTTTAAAATAAAAAAATAGTTTATAAATTATGAAATCAAATGAATAAAATGTTTTTTAGCCAAAGCCAAAGAAAATAATGTCAATATATCTGTGCTTAGGGTGCAAATTATCTTTTTTAAAGTAAAATTTTTATAAATCTCATAAGGCAATTAAAAATAACCTGAAGTCATCAGAAAACTCATATGAAAATTAAAATCTGCAGAATAGGACACAAATAGACTCTAAATTATATTAAAACAACAGCATCAACAATGCACGAGCCAAAATTATTGAAGCACTGACAGCCACAGCCCATAAAATGCAATGAATTTTTTACAGTGCCAGGTGTGAACATTATGAGGGCAGGGCCGCTTCACTCAGAATTCACCAAGTGCTGTTTAAGGAGCCAATAAAAAAAAAAAAATCAATCTCCTATCTCTGCGCTATGACTTTTACTTTGGGTGACTTTCTTTTCTCCGTGAACTTACACTCCACAAACCTAGTTCTGTAAATAATTCTTTTACTTTAAGGATGACATGTGGTTGATAACATCCCAGTGAGGGAAGCCATGACTTTGCCACGGCACATTCAGTTACAGACACTAGAATTTTGCCAAGAGATCCCTTAATTTTCACTTCTGGATTATTAGGAAGGCCATGGTTTGTCTTAATGGTAGTGACAATATTTTATATTCTTGAATCTACTGGCCCTTTGTAGGCATATTTTTACTTTTTCCCAAGTCTTTTCAGAGAGATACAAAAGAAGGAGATTATCCCTGCTGAGTACAGAGGCCAGCACTTAAGTCCCAAGGAGAATGGGTCTCAAATGTCTTTAAGAGATAAGTCACTTGAAAGACATTGTTATTTAGATAAAGTCCCAATATAACTAATTTTTGAACATATTATATAGGAATTAAATGTCATTTATTAAATGTGTTTGAATTCATGTATGCATATATACATACTTTTATTTTATTATTATCATTACTATTTGAGGCAGCGTCTCACTTCGTAGTTCAGGCTGGTTCTGAACTCACTATGGAGCCCAGGCTGGCCTAGAACACACAGCAATTCTCTTGCCTCAGCCTCCTGGGTGCTAGGATTACAGACATGAACCACCATACCTGGCTTATATGGTGCTAGGGAATCGAACCCAGAGCCTTGATCTGGTTAGGTAAGCATGTTAACTTTTGAGCTATTCCTCCACCACCATATAATTTTAGATAGACAAACAATCACATAATTATCTATTGCCTGATTTTAAGTAGGAATTTACTAAAAAATTATTAGGATAAAATTTACATTTGAAAAAAATCTTTATGACCATCTTCTGTCATTTTAAAAATAAAGCTACATTCATTTAATTTATATAATCATAAAACTTTGGTGTATCGACAAAGCATAGTTTGACAACTTTTACATTAGACATTAATTAACTAAATCATTACTATTTAGTTCCACGTTTGAAAATCCAACTCTCTACTTCAAAGCTTAACTTAGAAATTTAAAATATCTAAAATTAAATGCAAAGCCACAAGACAGAAAGTCTTCTTAACTTCACATACCAACTCCAACCCCTTGTTCTGCTCATCTCACGATACACCAGGTTTAGGTTTAGCTAAAACGCTAATTCTTTGCTTTGCCTCATCCCATACATCCAGAGCATTGCTTCCAAAAACTACAATTCCAACTTTTCTCCATCTTCCCTACTAATACCTTACCCTGATTTGTTGTTTGCTTTTGTCTTGGTAAAGGTGAAACAAAGACCTATTAGGACATGTTAAAACAGAAACACTGAACCCACTGCAGGACATGCAAAAATCTAGAAGACCGAAGCATGGTCAAGGACTTTCTTAATAAGACATTTCAGGCACTTTATACTAAGTCTTTTAATTCATATTCTTTTAGAGCCTCTTCTTCACACACTAGCCAGAATGATCTTTGAAAACCATAGGTCAGGGTTGGGAAATATGTCTGAGTGCAAAAGCACTTGCCTGGTATGTGCTAGGCCATGGGTTCAATCCCTGGCATTATTAATACATAAATAAATAAATATTGAACAACTTAAAGACATGAATCTGCTTATATAGCCTCTTTAGGATGTCTCCAATCTCTTCTTACTTCACTTAGAACAAGGAAATGCAATCTTATTGTTTTCTGTACTACCCAGCACGATTTTCATCTGTCTCATTTCCCACCAGGGTGGCTTCACTTTCTCTTTACGGGCTGTATGGAGATTTAAAAAAAATCACTTAAACATACCAAATTCATGATTAGAATATATTTCCCAGTTACTTGTGGGATAATTGAAGCAATTTTTGATCCAGAGAACACTGAAATGAAAAATACACAAATTCTGCTCTTCGGATGTTTCAGTAAGAGACAGATGCATCAATAAACAAGTACAGCCATAAATATTCTGGATGTGATAAGAAATCTGTAGGTTTTAGAGCTACAAAGAGGACTGGCCAATTTTCCTTGCAAGCAAAATTTGAAAGATAGCTTGGTGGATATAAGCCGGGAAGGTTCAGCATAATGAAGACCACAGATAAAGCTGTCATACATACTTTCTAATGCTCACCTGGGATTGAGACCACAAGCACCCAGCCTGGTTTGGTCAAAGCATTTGGTCTAAATATTGATCTCTCATTCTACTGTGTTAAGAACAATATATAAAAGTAGAAAAAGATTCTGTGGACCAAGCTGGTTTCATCAGATTAGAAATGTATTTCTCGTGCCAGGTCTGCCTTCCTTTTGTCCATTCAATGAATGTTTCCTTTTCACCTGCGTTATATTTGGCTGTGTTCTAACTGCTAAAGAGAGAGACCGAAACACAGTACAAGAAGCTTCTAAGTCTCTGCTTACACAGATTTTGTAGTCTAACAGGGGAGGGGATTTTGAAAAGCCAACCTGTGCTTCTGGGACACGGTGGTAAGAGGTGGGAACATTCATTTCACTCGCAATGATGAGGGAGATTTCTTCAGAAGTGAAAGTTAGAACCAGTGACAGCACAAGACATTGCAGAACTTTTAAAATCGTAATGATAATTATTATCATTTAGAGTGAAATTGAAGGTATCGGAAGTTTTCGAGTAGAAGGAAGATGCTACACACTTACACTATAAAGACTCAAATGATTCATCCACAGAGAGTGTAGGTAGGATGAAGACATTCATTACCTATGGGAAGACTCCAGGGAAAGGGAGATGTTGACTTGAGAGTAAAAATTAAAAAGGAAATGATGAGAAGTGGGTGGAAATGGGTTTGATTTTCATAAGGGCACATAAAAACTGCTCTATTGTTGGGAGTAAGAGAAAGAGAAAAAAAATTAAGGATAGTTGCTGTTCATTTTTTATTTTTATTTTTTTTTGTTAGAACAAGCAACTGAGTAGTTGTGCCATTTTCTTTTCTTGGAGTTAAGAGCAAAAATTTGCATTATTGTCATATTGGCTTAGTGATATTTGGTAGACAAGCAAATAAAAATATTCAGATTAGAAGAGAAGAGAAATTTTGGTAAAGTTGAAATGTTCCAGATGGGCGAGAGCAGAACTTTGATTTTTCACACATTGATCTGAGTTGACAAGACCAGGCATTATGACACAGGCTAAGCTGATCCAGAGGAATGGATTTAAAATTAAAACTGGAAACCTATGCACTTACACAGAAAATACATCATGGATTCTAGCGATGAGATTCCATGAGGTCATTTCCTTTTATCAATAGTTATCAATGGTGGCTGAATCAGCAGTTAGGAGGACACATGTTATCCCTGGAGTGTGAGGAAAGGGAATCTTGGAATCTTGTGTCTGTGTGTTTTAAATCAGAAACTCATGGTTGCTGAGTCGTTCTTCAGCACCAAATATTCTATTTTTCCCTAGAGCCATGATTCAAATTTATAGTAAGTACTGTGTCTTTGGCTGTGGATACGTAGATTAACTTCAGGTTAGAAGAGACATGGATCATAGCTGTCTCTGTTGCAGCCAAACTTCTGTCCAGCCGGTGAGGCCTTGCCTTTGATTACACTTGGTAAGTCCTTTAGACTCAACAACAATAATAAACAGAATAAATTAATTTTGTAGTTGTCACAGCACACATTGTGCTCACATTTGACCAATCTTCTGTTTCTAAAAACTGATTCTTAACAGATTTCTCAATGTAGAATTTCATATGCTTTTCTCTATTATCTGCTTTTATGTACTTTTATTTATTATAGTGAAAGTAGAGTACTAGAAAATTCAAACTTGACTAATCTTTTATTGCTTAGACACTAAATGATCTAAAATTCACAGCAAGAGGACATCAGAAAAAAATCACCACCCAAATGTCATCAGAGCCTAATTGAAATGCAATTTTTACAGAATTTAAGGAGAGTTTTAAATTAACATCCTAGTGCAATAATTTTAATACCTAATGTCCTCTTTCCTAATCATTACCGTATAAATTAGAAAGAAAGAAAGTGGAGATAATTTCTAAATAAAAAACCGTAATAGATGTGACCTTAGAATTTTATCCCTTTCTGTTTAATGAATACGATTAATGTTCTGTAGGGGTAATTTATTTGAAACTCCTGTACTCATTATGTTAAATTGTCTCTAATTATTATTTTCAGGCAATTTGGCACAAATAGAGTAAGTTCAAAATTACAATCCTTGCAAAATTTGCGGTGTTTGATAAACAGAAAGTTATAACTTCATGTGTATAATCATGATGTCAAGTCAGCAGCCAATTGAGTGGAACTTGATGGAGCTAGTGCTTTCTGGTCGCAGAAATACTGAAAAGGTATTCAACACTTGTGCATTTTGTCCCCACCTGGTCCCCTTTTGTGATGCGGAGAACTGCTCTCTTCAATGGGGACAAGCTATGCTGCTTTGTTCCCGGAACTACTAAGATTAGATTCAGTTTTGGGCTCATTAGCTGAAAAGAGGTACTTTATTGTGGTAGTATAATACAATCGTGTTCAGCACTGGATAAAAGCATAGAGCCAATGATACAGACAAGTTTTGGTAATGATCAGAGCCATTAGTAACTCTAGCCACCATTGGACTTTCAGAGAAGAAAATAAATATTCTCACTGACTATAAGGGCTGTGGTCTATATTCTCGATTCAAGGTTGATTCTGGTTTTTTTTTTTTTTAAGTTGTGAGCTGCTCACAATGACAATAGGAAGGAACAAGGACTCTAGGGAAATGGACCAGCAAGAAGAGGCCTTGCCTTGTTCATGCTGTAGAGGATTCCAGCCCTCAGAAATGTCTTCTAATGGGAGCTGGTCCAACACACGCTTTCTGCCCCAGGGGCCTGTCTTACAAATATTGCTTCAAAAGAAGTACAAGGGGCTGACTGACAGTAGGGGAAAGAAATGTGGTTAGGTTCAAGGAAGGTTATGTTTAGCTTAAAGAAAAAAATGCTAGTATAAGAATTTCCTAAAATGCTCTAGAATCTCAAAATGCTATAATCAAAAGCAATTGCAAAAATTTACTGTGACATTTGTTTTACATTTTGTAATCTTGTAGAAATCACATCTCAACCTTTCATTTTTTTATTTGAACACACTTTGCAAAAGTCTTCTGGGAGAGAATCCGTTCAATCTCTATTGCTGAAAAGTTGGGAAGTCAGAGAGTGTATGCATGTTTTCTTCAAACCAGTATGAAATCTGTTGTTCTGAATCACTACAGAACTAGGAAACATGCGTTGTTTATGGTTTCTGACAAAGAATTTTAAACAGGTATGTCTCCCAGGTAAACATCTATGGCTGAGCTGTAGCAATTACACACACACATGAGGCCAAGCAGAATTCCATTCAAAACATTGACTATTATTGCTCAAGTTCAGCTGGAAATGTTGGTATTTCGCACCAATCCCTGACTGAGACAATTCCAGTCTTTTTGCAACCCAGACACAGTTTGTTAATTACACTTAAATTATGTAAGTCTTGCTCATATCCTGGCTAAAGATTCTGAAGGTTTTATTTTTCCCTTTACAAAGCTCTATTTCAGGACTGCCAGATTTTGGAGAATTCTCAGGACTTCATTTGTAATTGAACACTTCTTGTGAAATCATTTCCCCTGAGCGACGGTTTTATCTCCGCAATGGTCCTAAGCTTGGCCCTCATCCCCAAACGCTTGCGAATGCCACCTTGCCCTGGGCCACCTGTTTTAGGTTTCTCCTCCTTCCTTTATCTGCCTTTTCCACACAACAAGACAATCCAAAGTGTGTGGCATTTAGGTGTCACCAGGTCTGTGAGACGTGAAAAGCTCTGCCAGTTAACATTAAACAAAATCCTGGAGGTTTCATGGAATCACATTTCCCTACTGCAAAGAAAGCTGAGAAGCCGGGCAAGGTAGCTTTGGAGTGGGAGTTTGAATGAGGACACTTTGTCCATGAATGGAAACTCTCCATTCTTTGTTATTTTAACAGGCTGTGTCTGTTCTCCTTGAAAGAAATTGTATGAGAGAAGATTGGATTAAGTAGTTTTTATTTTATTTCAAAGCACTTGTACACTTTTCCAAAGATCAACTTTCTTAGCCAAGTAATAAACTCTTGTTTTACAATAATACTAGTATATTATATCACTCTAGCTTACTACAAAATACAGGATTAGAGTTGGGAAACAAATCATTTGTTTCTTTGGTGAATGAGGCATATATCATTACCTATTCACTCTGCCAGATATAACTTGAACCTTCTAAGCTATTCAAAAAAAAAAATACTCAACTAGTTATTCTGCTTTAGGAAGAAAAGAAAAACGCCTTTACACCTACTCAGACTCTTTTAAAGCATCTTAGCCTTTTACAGTCCAAAGAAGTCTAAGTTTATATTTAATTTCCACTTGTATCTTTTGAAAATTTAAAAAAGTGTTTTCATACAACTCTAATTTTCACACTTTTTAGATGATTGTAGTTTCAGTGGGTCTAAATGACTGAATCAGACCAACTCTCGATTCACGTGTTTACTCTCGATCACCTAGAAACCAGACTATGGGGATTTTCAAGTTGTAGCTAACTTTACTTACAGTAGGCTAACTTTTCATATTGCAGACTCCCCGAGCAGATCATAACGGTTTTCCAGAGGAATTGGTATCACTCATTTGTCCTTTCATCATATCTCTAAATCTGTATATTTCAAAATGTCTGTTTGATAGGGAAATCACATTTGTTCAGCTGCTGTCATCTTAGTTAAAAATCTGTTTTATAATCATTTGCATTGTATGTATTTCTGATACATACTCCTTTTGCTTACACAGCATTGGTGTAAATACAAGTTGTGTTTTGATGGGTTTTTATTTTCTCTTCCCCTTCAAGTCTTCCTCTTCCTCCCTGCCCCTGGGACCGCCTGCTCTCTCCCCAGAACCTGCTTCTTTAGTTCCTATACTCCTTTCATTTTGATCTTTGTCAAAACCTGTCTTTGTAATTTCCATTTAGCTGCTACTTGAAAATTTTCTTTCTTTATCACAGATCGATCAATTATTTGATCACTGACTTTATTTTTACCTTCTGTATAATCAAATTGGGTATAGGGAAAGAATCTGATAATTTGCAAACCTTTTACTAAGTGTTCCTTTTTTTCAAAAGAGTGACATATGTTTCTGGCTGATGACATTGAATTCTGTTCAGTTCTTTACCAACATACTCCTTGAGGAATTCGTATTCTTCTGTGGTCACTATAGCTTTGTCAGTAAAACCACCACCAAGGGAAGATTCGTAGGTGGTCTCAGCAGATGCATAAATTAACCCCTTGATTTTCACTCTCCCTAAGAGCTTCAGATTAAGTGACTATTTTAATCAGAACTAGGGGCTTCAGACATGTTACTACATGTGAACTGATGGAACTACACATCCTGTTCAACTCTGCCTGTTGCCGGGGGCATGACTGAGAGTTGTAATTTCATGTCGGAGTCAAAAATGGCAAAACCAGTCAACTTTCCCAAATTGAACTCAGAGCTGAGGGTCCTGTTGTTGAAGCGTCCCTTTTTCTTTCTTTCTCTCTCAGCTTTGGAGAATGCAGGGTCTTGTGAGTTTCAGAGGAAAGATGCCAATCGTAGTTTCAAACAACTGGATTTCATTCTGTAAAACTATATTTCTTTCTTTGATTCCATTAAAAATGTAAATTTCCAAACTACCTGAAGAGACTTCATTGTTTTTTTTTGTTTATACCTACAGAATTCAAGAAAAATCTGTAGAAATTGACATACCATAGCCACTGATAGTTCAGCATCAAGACTTTTGTGAAAAGCACATAATGTAGCTCCAGTCCTTCCACATTGACGGGAAAGTTCTTGGAGGGACGTTTATCTCTGAAATCAGTGGATGGTCTTCTGTTGGATTTAGCAATATATTTCAAAAGATATTTAATCCAGTGTCTCCCACACTTTGATATTATATAAGAACACGTGTCTATATCATTTGCATAAAGCCACCCTAGATATTTTCAGTAGACTTTGTTTTGTAAAAGTATTAAGTTCAAGCTAAGATTAGTACAGAGTGCTCATGTATTTCTTGTTTTCTGTCCTTCTGTCTCCCATTTTATCTACGTGGTCTATTTATCTCAAATAATAAGCCCACAGTAATGCACTGATGTCTTCAGCATCTTGGATCTTGAATAAGAAATTCAATATTTTTCTCATCTGTTAGGAGTGTGTGTAGGGTGATAATTGCTCCAGACTCTTACACAGGGTGCGTGCGGTGGGAGGCCCACAGTTCACACGCCTGCATTCACTCACTTCTTCTATTGGAGCTGTGATGGTAGGGTAGACTTTTTGAGAGGAGAAAGTTGAGGCAGAGACATTAAACATGTTGCCTAAGCCCAGGTCACACTCTGAGTCTAAGCCATTATTTACACTGCTGCTAGCGTGCTTTCAAAGAGGGAAAATGGGAAGTTTAAGTGAGATATTCCATGGAATATTAACAGAATCATGTTAGACATATAATCATCTCTAAGCAACAGGAAACATAGATGCAACCGTGAGGACACCAGGCAGGTAAGTTCAACATTGGTCATCTCATTTATTCTTCCACAAAAGCCTTTTCTGGTAATTATTGTGCCAACGGGGAAAGTGCAAGTAAAGAAAATTAAATGAATTATCATTGATTATGTAGCAAAGGTGTGGTTATCCTGGCAATCAAATAGATCTTATCTGCTTGTTATAAATGTAACTATTAATAAGTGGCATTTCCTTTTTCCTCCATATATATACGCATAGTGATTACAGTGAGTTTGAGTGTTTTGGGCATGTAGATTTTGTGTCAACATTAGAATCCTTCTCCTCATTTTCGTCTCTCCTGCACCCTCCCTGTCCCCTAACTCCCACTGTCACCTCCATTTGGTTCTACAGAATGCCTGTATTCTGGGTTTCTCATATTATTGAGCCATAAAATATTCCTTCCAAGACTGACTCACATCACTAAGTACACTGGTCTCAAATTGTTGTTTAGCAAGAAGAAATTGGAACTTGTGAGTGGTCGATAACAGCCTATGAGCAGAAATGTTAAAATGTTGTAATAAGGTAACTGATTTTCCTTAACATGGGACTTGGGCATCATGAATAATTTAGAGTCAGAAACGAAAGATAAGAAAAAGTTGTGAATGAGGAAATATCTAACCTTCAAATGTTCTTATAAATGAAGATGCCAAAATGTTCTCATTCCATATTCTTAGGTGACATCCAAACAACCGTGTGTATGACTTCAGTTTGGCCATTGTGACTCTAACTCTTTCTTCAAATTCTGTCTTGGAAGAATTAGATAAATATGTTTTGTTTAAATGTCTTTTTAGGTGGTATATGTCATAAAATCCCAAGTATGGCCTTTGTCTTTTTAAAGTATCAAATTGAGAGGAAAATACAGGTAGATTAAAAAAATACTTTCTAAATTTCCTCTCATCGATTCTATCACTGGTAGAATCACTGAAAAGAAAATATAGCTGGGCAGCTACTAATGACAAACATTTCTTAAGCCACTGATTTTATAGCGTGTAAGAGCAAAATACAAATGAAGAAACAATGAACTCACAATTTCTTGAATTGAAGATAAATTTAATGGAATCAAATGAGAACTACTTTACCTTAGATTTTTTTTGAGTACTTGCATGATTTCCTTATTTTATAGTAGAAAATGAAGGTAGTAATGTCACGTCAAGGTTAAAAATAAAGATGCAACTTCTATCCCTATTGACTTATATTTAGTGAAAAGAAAATGGCAATTTAGTACCTGAAACCCTAGTTTCTGATGACTATATTGATGATGAAGTGAAAAGTAAGAGTAAGCCTGGAGACAAAATAATATTAAGACCACCGTGTACCTATGCAGCAGTGTACCGTGGAAGAAGAAACAGTCAGTGTTTCTGTTGGGAGAAATAGTTCATCACTATGGTTGTTCAGTAGTACCAGAATGTCTTCTAATAAGAAACAGACTTTCGGCAGTTCACGGTTGCTTTAAAATTCTCTATGGACAGCACAACCTCTTTGTGGGTAGACCTAAGGTAGCTAGTCTATATTTCTCTCACACGTTGATACACAACTCTGTTTTGATCCTCTAAAATCTGGCCTCATCAGTCTGCTTTTGGTTCTTTCAGCGACCTGATATCCCTTCCTTACTCTGTTGTGTTTCTGTTCACACCATTTGTAGCTACAGATTGGCTATAATCACAGTTGACTGTAATTACACGAAGACATTATGCTCGACATTATGATGGTGCAATATGTCCTCAATATAAAATGAACTTCAGTTTATGAATTTTTATTATTTATTAGGAGGATATGTCCTCCTAATGCTAGGGAATAGCCACACACACCACAGCTGTGCACTTGGGTAGGTTAAATGCATTAAATGTATTTATAACTTAGAATGTTTTCTGCTTACTGAGATATAACAAAGTGTAAAAGCTAAAGTGGTCAAAGTAATAGAGTAATTGATTCCATTTGAGGTACAGATACTGAGATCAGGTAACTGAACTGGCTTGTGAAAAGCAAAATGAGTTCACCCATTGGACTGGTGGGAGATGAGCCTTCTGTTTCTGCACTGACCATTCAGAGAAGAAATAAACAGTAGCCTCTTTTAGATACAGTGTTCACTATTGAAGTAATGGTATTTGCTTTGTAAGAGGACATTTTGACATAGGGTTGCTTAAACTGCAGAAACACTGCAACAATAGCTTCTAAGGTGATACAGGAGGCATTATTTTCTATTTTTGGAGAATCTTCACACACTTCTTTTCAAATTATACCTTTGATTTCTTTGGTTTATAAATACAAAAGTGTGACCTGGGGTTGGGTTGTACAAATGAGACGAGACATTACAGTGAAAGGAAACATGGGGTCATTGCCTCTATAACAATAATATCTTTTTAGTAGCTAGAAAAAGCTAATGAACTCATAGTCATTTTTAAATATATGGACTTTTCTTTTGAAAAAGAAATAACCTGTTTCTCAGTAGGACTGTAAAACAGAATTACTAGAGAACGCCAATGCGCACTGTAAAAAATTAAGTAGCACTGGAAATTATCTACATAATCCCAGTGTGTAAGATTTCCATTCCAGGAAAATACTTATTAAGGTTATTTCAACTTAAGTCACCAACATTGAGTCATCTTTCTAATGGCTCAACTCTGTGTCACAACCTTGGAATGCAGCACAGGCACCACCGTACCAGTGTGGCCCAGACTCACATGTTTCTACCAAGTGGTGGTAGCCAGAATAACTCAACATCTATAGAGACAACAATTGTCTATTGTATTGACAGATAATGAGGACATTAATTTCTTTTTTTTATACTTCTAAGATTGGTTATTCATTTTTAATTGAAAACAATTCTATATTCATGGCATACCCCATGCTGTTTTCAATGAGAAAATAGGTACATGTCACGAAAGGGTAAATGGAACCAGTTAGCATTTACCAACTTGTCAATCCACTTTCCACGAGAAGAGATTCCAAGTACATCAACACAATGACAGAAGTTACAAGAGAAAGTGTCAATCGTACCTCATTAGTACATTTTTCTCTCTGCATTTCTGAGTGCTTTCTCAATTGTTTATGGCTTAGACTTACATTTATTGATGCAAACTTCCAATATTTAATTCCAGCAAGCATTAGGAAAGTGAAATCTCTGTTTAGATACCTCTGGACTGTGGACCTTGGCACATTCTACACTCTGGTTTTGCCTGTGGTGAAATTAATTTTTATTCTTATCTTGTATTCTCATCTTCAAATTCCAACTTATTATGAATAGAGTTCTTGATATGAAAAACTGCTCTGTTGATGTACCTGGATTCCAATGACTTTTAAAACTGAATTTCTTTCTAGAATGTTTTGAACTATCATTCAATGAACACATTTTTTTATGGAAACTGCAAGTATTTGTCAATATTGCTTTAAGCAGGAAAGAAAAACCTTCATTCACAAATTATTATACTTCCAATTTAGTTCGTTAGAATTCAGGTGTGTACTTTTGGCACAGCTGTTTTTTTTTCCTAAGCTTTTCAGGTGTCCTGTCTCAGAAAATAATAATTTTCATCAAATTGCCATTAAACAGAGAGTGACATTATATTTGCTTCAACACTCCTTTGGTTTCACTTTGGTTCAAGTGCAAATGTGCCTGCACAGCTGTCTAGATGACACTTCCAAGAGTTGTGGCTGAAAATAAAAATATTTTCCTATTTAGTTGTAGCAACAAAAGAAAAAGGAAAAATACATTTTTAGAAAAGGCACTTTCTTTGCCTTTTTCACTTTCCGTTCGACATCATCTCCTATGGGATTCTGGCCCCAAACAGCTTACTACAGGCTGACTGCCAACCCACCCATTCTGTGCAGAAGTAGCACTGGCAGGAGTTTGCTCTGGCAAAAGATCTGTTTCTTTCACGACCTCAGGGTATTATAAGCTTCCTGTCATATCTGCTCTATTGGATTCTTCGCCAGTCACTCTCCTCTGACCAGGGCTACCTTTCAATCTAGTTAGTGCATATGAGAAATATAAGAAATTCCTACCACACTTTCCTCTGCTTTAAAGTCTATATTCATCCCATACTAGAATTAAAAACTATTGAATAAGGATCCTGTCTTACTGAGCATCATTGTTATGCTTCCATGTAAATAGCTATTCTCTCTCTCTCTCTCTCTCTCTCTCTCTCTCTCTCTCTCTCTCTCTCTTTCTCTCTCTGGAGCACCAGGTATGGAACCCAAGATCTTTTCACTGAACTACATTCCTACTCCATTTTTGTTGTTGTTTTGTCTTTATTCTGAGACAGGGTCTTGTTAAATTGCCCAGCCCAGGCTCAAATTCCATAATCTGCCTTTGGGAGATAGGCTTGAGCAAACTGCAAATTATAAAAATTTATAACCCAGTGTGGTTGGGGTTCAATGAGGTGCTCAGACAATCATTTATTTATTTTGAAGACATCTTTTTGTTTCTTTAAAATTTTCTCTCGAATTCAAGAGAATTTTTTCAAAAAATTAGCTCTTTTTTTCTAAATTTTCTTGACACAAACTTTTTGGAAAATGTTTTTTTTTGGGGGGGATGGGTATCAGGATATTTTGACTTTAATGAGAAGTGAACGTTGAGTGAATGAAGGATTACACACAGCTATTTCGGCTAACAGTTCAGCACAGCAACAGCAAAACAAATTAATCAGAGCACAAGTCAGAGTGGGGGATGGGCCTGTGAAAAGGGTAGCTTTTCCTCTTCTTCCTAATGAAACAAATAAGAAAACATAAAAACACAAAAAAACTAATGCTTTTTCCCCTCCCAAGCATATATATATATATGACAGACTGAAATGTTGTTCTTTTTCCAAAGATTATACCTTTACATATAGAATCAATACATCTATGTCTCTTTCTGATGGCACATGCACACACACACGCACACACACACACACACACACACACACACACACTATCAACATATCTGTATCTCCGTCTGTATCCATATTTGTATCCATAATCTATGCCTTTAAACCTAAAGATGATAAATGAGAAAGACACTAAATGCAGGCTAGAGTCTGGCTTTTCTTCAGCACGTGTCCCCAAGGACTATGGGCACACAGACCTTTTATCCTGTACTTGCACTGTAGCAATGCTAGACTTAGTACCCTAAGTGAAAGAGGGATACACAATATTTACTACTTCCATAGATAGGTAGAGTTGATTCTTTTTTTCTTGACTTTAGGTAGGTCTTGGTGGATTTCTTGACTGAGAGATGGCAGTGAAAGTGAGGTTAAGGGACTTCTCAGGACACGCTATTAAACACGGCTTGCTCCGGAAGTTCCACTTGCTCCTCTCAGGATCCCTTGTCTAGGGCTTTGAGTTCACTGGAGGTAGGCATTGCTGCCAAGAGCCTGCTAAAAGGGTCAGTTCTCTCATTTCTGAAATGCTTAACAGGTGCCAGGCAGAGGAGGGAAGTAGCCTTGAACCCTAGCCCAGTGCATGTGGCTCCAGAATACCATGGAGTAATTTCTATTCATGACATACGAAATAGAATATTCAGGAATGAATTCCTGATGCACCAAATCTCACACTAAAATAAATTACAAATCCTCATCTTAGCTGCTAAGTTCACTGGTAGTTTGTCGCACTGCAATACTCAGATGCATGAAAAAGTGATGTGTACAAGAAGTTTCATCGAAACATCTGTAGAAATCGCATCCTGGGACAATTTAAGATCTATTAGTTCATGGCTAGCTAAGAAATTTACAGCAGGGACTGAAGGAATAGTTCAGTGCGTAAAGCACTTTTCTAGCAAGATCAGGCTCCTGTGTTCAATTCTGCAGTACCACATAAGCTGAGTATGGTGGTGCATGCCTGTAATCCCAACACTTGAGAGGCTGAAGCAGGAGGATTTCTTTGGGTCTGAGGCCAGCCCGTGCTACACAGTGAGTTCAGGACCAGCTTGTTCTAAAAAACAATATCTTGTCTCAAAACCAAAGCAAAACGATGACAAAAATTACAGCAAACCTATATGAAAAATCATATTTCTGGCTGCTAAAGTAATTGGGATATATGGACTTTTGAATGTGAAACTCCTGCTATGATATATGAGTTAGGTAGCATTACAGGTAAAAAATAAGCACATATATTATAAATTCACACACATATAGTTATAGACAGATATGTATATGTGGTTATATCATAAATACATGCATACAACTCTGAACTGCAACTTGCTAATGGTTTTAGCATCATGGAAATAAACTAGTTTTTCATTTTTGGCCAGCTTTTTTAATGTTGGTTGTAGATAATTTTGCTATTTTTAAAATAGTTGCCTTGTGTAGGCACTTCATGAGTATTAATTTTAAAAAAGGAACAAAAGGAAGAAAAATAGATGCTATAATATTATATATTATCTAAAAATATCCTTTTTATTTTAGATTTTGTGTATACATACTTAATATTTAGTGAGGTTTGAATGGTACGTTTCTTCATACTCTGTAGACATTTGGATTTTCCAGATTTAATATCATACCATCTGCAAATAATTATTTTGCTTTCGCCTTCCCAAGTTTTACTAGCTAGACTTAAGACAGTATTCGATAGTGACAGTGTCTTCCTGTGGCTTTCAGCTAAGTGCCACGTGGTCTTCTGGGCTGAGAATGATGCTTCTTCACCATGTTAAGGAAGTGTCTTTATTTTGTTACATTAAAAACTTATGCTAGTTAATGTTCTTGGCTTTAGTTTGACCTTCTGGGAACTCAATGGAAAATATTATATAACATTTTTATTTAACTTGTCTATGTGATAAATTTTACTAGACTTTATGATGACTAGTTTGATTCTTGAAATAAAAATACTTTATTGTACTCTGTTTAGGATTTTGCATGCCTGCAGTCATAAAGAGTTGAATACAAAGGTTTCCTTCTTGTATATCATTGTCAGTGTTTTATTTTCATAGTAGTTATTGCTTTCTAAAGTAAATTTAGCAACTCTGGTATTTAACCATCTATTTTTCTATAATTTTTGTAGGGCAGACATTATCTATGTCTTGAAAATTAGAGTAAGTCAAATATAAAAGCACCTGTGTCTGAAGATGGTTTTAAAATTTATGCTGAGTTTTTGACAGTATCAAATAATTTCTTTTTATTGTTTTTCTTCTTAACGTTTTTTGAATGAGTTCAGGTAATTTATACACTTTTTAAAGAAAGTTACATATTTTTGAGATCATTAAATAAATATGTATAAATTATTCCCAGAAAGCTCTCATTTTACAATGTATTTTATAACTTAATATACTCTCTTGCTCAGTTTAAAAATAAATGAGTTAACCAGTTTTAATATAATTATTTATAAAAGTTTTATATTGATCTTCACTTTTTCCTTGTAAATTATTCAGTTTTCCTTAGTTTTGAACCCACATCTTGAGTAAAACCTTAAAAAATTTATTTACTGGGAAAACAGCAAAATAACTTTACATGGAGTATAGATTTAATTGTGTGTTATAAACCTTAAATGAGGTTTTTTTTCTATTCATTCTGTTAATATTAACTCAAACCTCTAGTCAATAGTTGTTTACAAGGGTACAGGTAAAATTTCCAAGTGTTCGGATTATGTTGATTTTTTAAAAAAGGTATCATGTTTAATGGTTTGTAATATGCTTATTCAAGTAAAACTTTGCATGAGATTGTACTAAGAAATGAAAATGTTCATAAACCGGTTTGTAGAAATTTGCTCACTTTTACAGAGTATGACTCCCCTTCACTCCTCCATCACATCCATTCACAGTTGTCTGTAGTAATTCAACTTGGAGAAAAGCATCAACATTGGTTTTTATTATTATCATTATTATTGCTATTAGAAAAGAACAATGTTCTAGACAACACATTGGTGTGATTTCCTTGTTTGCTAAGTATTTAACTGATTTATATGTTGTGTTCACACTCATATCTTAATGTTTCTTTTGTTCTCCGAGAAGTGTAACTTGGCTGGGAATAGAGATTGGGAAGGGAATGGAGCGCAGGTAGAAATTTTTATAAGGCTAAGGAAATGCGTACAACATATTGTAATGTAGTTTAACTGAAGAGAGTCATATTTAGAAAAATCATGGAGTTTGGATCCGATTTCTGTAAGAATTAATGAAGTAGGCAAAGACTAAAGAACATGTATGTCGTGGGATGGACATCGTTGTGTCGAGAGCAAAGGTCCCAAAAGGTGCTTTAAGGAAGGAGCTTGAGCATCCAGAGCTTAATCTACAAAAAGGTACTTAAAATTAAGCTTAAGACCTTTAACATTCGTTGCATTGATATGTTTAACTTCACAGAGAGTATGGGGGTGCTTGCCTTGAATTTGCATAATGGGAAGTCCGTCAAGGAAAGTAAAAACAGAAAGAAACAATGTGAAAAGGAAAAATGAAATTCACGGTGACCAACATTGCCATCTGCCACAGATGACAAAATGAACTAAAATTTGACTAAGTTTTTTTTGTTGTTGTTGTTTTACCTGACTTACGAGTTAAATACAGTCTATCGCACTATTCCCCTTATCCACAAAACAGCACAAAACAACATGAAAAAATCTCTCTCTCTCTCTTTGAGTGTGTGTGTGTGTGTGTGTGTTCATGTGTGTGTGTGAGATGGTGGTTGCCTCTACACTTACTTTGGTCATTAATTATTTTTCTCCCCCTTTTTTACTTCCTAGACAGTTGTGAGTTTAGTTCCAATTGTCAGAGCTGATAAGAGGCTTCCATGTGCCATTCCAATATGCTGTGTATTATATTACTCAATTCACAGCAACTCTCCGTGAAGGTTATTAAGGACACTGAAACACAGAGGTTAGGGACATTGGAATGGGATACAGACAAACATAATGTGTTCATAATGTGATAATTTCCAAATATTCCAGATTAAATGAACAAGAATAAGCACACATAGTATTAATTGGTACAAAGAGGGACATAATTGGGTTGGTTATAGGTATAATGGTTGAAGAATGACTCTCAGTTAGCTCCTAAATTTTAAACTTGAGTAATAAAAAAGCGTCTATAAACAGTCACTTAAACGTAAAACAAAGGAATCCACAACCTTTCTGTGTCTTGTCATGGTGTCAGAAGTATGGACAACTCATACTATGTTCACTCATTGTAAAACATAACAACCGAAAAATAGTAAATTAATGAAAGGCATTTCATTTTGGAGTAAAGAAACATGAAATTTATGTCTTTGAAACAATAAAATTAATTAAAATTTAAAATAATAACTTGTTATCTAATTAAAATAGGTGCTGAGTAGGAACACAACTTGGGTACCAAGTGTTGCTCACTGTATTAATATGCACAATTTTGACATCGTTTACTTTGAGGTGTTTTAAGAAATAGACTCTCCATACACACAGCTAAAATTGGCAACAACAGAACAACTACGATGTGAACAGCATCCGGTATGACACAGAGTCAGTAAACATTAGGACTCTTTGTTTTGTTTTACTTTTTATTGTCTCTTCAAAACCAACCAAATGATCAAGTAGGAATGGGAAGGAAGAATTCGGAGAGGAAATTTAGAAGTTGGATAAATGGAAAGTTTAGACTTTTAATATTGCTAAATTAAAAATAAATATAAGCAATATGAGTAGACAAGCTCTACTGTTTAAGAAATAATATCTCTAGTTCATATGATTATACAAATATTTTTAAAATAAAATCATGGCCTACAGAAAAATCCCAAAGAGAAAAATAAAAGCTGTGTGTAATCTTACCATCTGGCAATTGCTCTGGGATATTTTGGTGGGTGTGGTACCTTTAGGTCTTTTTGCGTACAAATGTATACATGATTATTTTTTAATTTGAAAATTTATTTTCTACATTTATTGCCTTGTACCATGGTGCGTTCAACTCACCATATTACTGCATTTATTTAAAAAATTAAGAATCCCTGGATATATGCCATAATCGTTTTAAACACTATCTCTCCAATTTACGTTCGATGTTGTGATGTTTGAATAATGTCTTTATACCTTTGAACAAGCCTAACTGGGGTTTTTCAGTTTACATTTCTAGAAGTGAAATCATTAGATAGACGTTATAAGATTACTGTCTGTTCATACATGTAGCAAAGATAATTTTTTTTAACATGTCACAGTTGCTCGTGGCCTTGAAAATGCCCAGATACTTAAGTACTACACATTGGAAACATGTTGATCCTTAGTCCTCAGAACATGTAGAACAATCTTACAGAATTAGGAGAAAATATGCAAAGCTATTTGCACGAAGTGATTCATTTTGTCAAACATGGCATAGACTAATTCTATGTTCTCAGTTACTTTAGGACATATACTTAAGTGTTAAAGAAATACAGAAAAAGTTTTAAGTATTTGTTTGTAGAGCAAAAATACACATAGGATAATTACAAGCACATGATCTTTTCCTAGTGAATTTAGCATAGGAACTAAGCTCTTTGTACAGTATTTCTAAATTCTGTTAAGACACAACAAATGATCTGGAGATGCAGCTTAGTGGTAGAATACTTACCCAGCATGTGTGAGACCCTTAATCAGATCCCCAGCATCACAGAATACAAACAAAATGAACACAAACTTAATCTTCATTATATTAAGTAAGTACAACTGGTTGTTACTCTGTTAATGATGTGCTAGTATTTAGCTTGCTTTTGACAATTTTAGTTTTCATATAAAAATTAAATGATAAACCTTTCTAGTTCTTTTGGATTTCATTTTAATATTACAGATAAGTAATTTATTGGAATTTCCCAGACAATGCACGTAATAAAGCTGGATAAATCCAATAAATAACATTTTCAAATTAAATTACCTATGCAAATTTAAGGTACAGTTAGGGACACTTTCTATGATACTTTCTGTTTACTTAGCAAGAAATTTCTTTTAAAGAATAGCTTGCTGCAATGTCAAAACTAAATGTTTTCAGTCAATAATAGAATGATCAAATTGATAAATTTCAATTAGTATTTGCAAAATAAATACTGATACTTTAACATGTACATAAAGACTAAATGTCATATTCTTTCTCTCTGAATTTCTCTCTCTCTCTTTCTCTTGCTCTGAGTTGCTGTCACAGAAAAAAAATGATTCCAAAAGATAGAAAGATATACCCTGATTATATCAGTTAACCTGCTATTCTACACCTTTGGAAGTATTTTCACAGGCAACTTAAAAATTTATCGAGGCTATTTTTCTGTTTAGTTTGTGGAGAAATTGAGTGGCTTTAGAACTAACAACAGCAAACCCTGAAAGGCACAGCAATTTCAAAAATTGACACAATATTCACGATATTTAAGCAGTGTGGTTCCTTCCTTATATTTCTAAACATCCTTGATAGATGATTCACATTCATTGATTTACTTATGAGCCCTGGGGATATTCTTATTTTGTCTCAAAAGACATTGAAAGAATTTTCCTGAAGAGCCAATTGAAGGCTATGTTTTTCTCTATGGCGTGTATGTCCTAATGGCTGACTCACAATCACTGATCTTATCAGCGGTTCTTCCTCCCTGATGGCTGAGTGTACAATAATAAAATAAAACTACCTATGCTATTGTATTTCTAGACATGAACTATATATTTAGGCAAGTCATTTAAATCTCAATTTCACAATGGCTAGGTAATGAAAATGAATGCCCAGAGCAAAGCTCACGTGGATAATTCCTTATTGATTTAGTTTTGCATATAAACTAGTTTGTTGCAATATTTTACCACTCAGGAGCTTCAATAAAAATCTCAGAAGTCATTTTTTGAGCTAATATTATGATATGGGACATTGGACATGTTTCTTACATTTTTAGGTTTTGCTTTCCTTATGTGTAAACTGTTGAGTTCAACATACATTTTTTGATGAGGCACAATATAATTGTATATAGAGAATCTTATATGTTGCAGGTATTCAGTAAGAGGTGGTTACCCTCAAAGATTTAGATACTAAGAGGTTTTTGTTTGTAATGCACATGAGAATATAGAACATTTTTCAAGAATAAATTTTTTATAAGCACAAAAATGCTAGGTAAGAGTTATAGCTTACCAAAATACACGCATGATCTTATTTTGAAAATACTAATTACAAGGCACATAATAGTACCTCGAATATAAAAATAAACAAATTTATTTATAACAATACAGCTTTTATTGAACAGATAGTAAAATTCAGTGGCTCAAGACACATCTTTAAAATTATATAATTGAAACACTGTCAATAGTTCAACAGACATAGTTTTCTCAGGATTTACCTGATTACGGGAGTTCCTTGTATTACAGATTTTAAAAAAAAAGTATCGAATTTTTTAGACGTGCTGAATAAAAATATTGAAATATTTATCCTAGATTTAGGAACTTTTAGGAAGCAGAAAAATACTATTTTTAGACTAGTATAAACAAGACTACAAAACCTGGGGGGAAATGAATGGAAACATATACCCAAACTATGTGGCCACATAAATGAATTCTTTTAAAACCTCTTAAAAATACACACCAGAGCTAACAAGAATACTTATCTGAACTAACTTTATTTGCTGAATGAATTTGTCCTATTCTTCACGCTCACACCCTAAAGCCAGTACCCAGCAGATGTCTTCTTTAGACTTACATACTCCATAAAATATGATAGAGGCTTTCTGTAATGGACAAGGTGATGTCAGTGTATGTCCTGAAAATGTTCCGAGTTAATTTCTCTGAGTTTCATGAAACAATAATTTGGAATTTCAATGGAATGCTTGTCAGAGCAGTTGGAACAAAATTGACAAAAATGGTAATTTTAACAGTATCAGCTGTGACCTTTAAGTCCACTGAGAATAAAGCTTATACCTAAAATGGAGTGCTGATGCCTACACCTTCCTGTTTCTATTAAGGTGATATATGTATTCATTTCACTAGAATATAGGACTACAGCACTGTGATTCCTGAGTCAGACTTTTTATTGGACGTTATGCAACAATTCTGCACAAACACGTGTAATAACAACATAAGTTCACCTCTCTAAGGTACAACAGTCTTTGGTGCATATTGCTCCAAGTGTTGATCTTAGCATCAGGAGTCGGGGAACAGTTAGCGTGAGCTTTTTGGAGAGGAACATCAATTTGCTGTGAGCTAGTTCAGTCTTGGTGGCTAAATACACGCTGTCTAGGAGACAAAGGAATGAGAGGGAATGGCCATACCACGGCCTGGTTGGACAGCACTCCTCTTGAGAGCTGTTCAGATTCGAGAATTAAGAACTGTCTTATGGGCTGGAGCAGTTAAAGTGCTTGCCTAGCAACCACTATGCTAAGTGCTAAGTATCCACGTTTGATTCCACGGCACCACATAAGCCTGACACAGTGGCACACTCCTGAAATCCCAGTAGTTGGGAGGCTGAGAGAGGAGGATTGCAGTGAGTCCAAGCCCAGCCTGGGCTCCATAGTGAGTTCAGGACCAGCCTGGGCTACAGAGCAAGACCATGTATCAAAAAAAAAAAAAAAAAAAAAAAAATCCCACAAAAAACCAAAACAGCAACAGTCTTATGTACATGTTACCACAGTTTGAAGTTTTTTTTTTGTGTGTGTCTGTGTCTATACCCACTGGACTACATACCATACTACTACATCATGAATCATTGCACACATTTTTCTGTTAGCTTAACACTTTACAAATTTATGAGTTTTAATTTTGCAAACCTCAATGTAATCGAAATCAATATGACATGTGAAAAAATTGAGATGCTATTTTCTTTTAAATTATATATGTTTCAAACTATTCATTTCCTAATTAAGGACACACTAACTCTTAATTTAACCATTATTTTTGGGAATACATTGTCATTTTGATTTTGGCTGCCATTAAATCTTCCTATTTGCACTATCTAGAGAATATTTTGCTTCTGACATGCCCGGAGTTAAGAGAGCTTCAAAAAGAATCAAGAACTCTAAAAGTTATAGTAGAAATTATGACGTTAAACTATTAAGAATTCAGGGTCTGTGTGTACATTTTGAAACTCAATGTCTTTAGTATACAAAGTTCATGAGATGCTGTTTCATATTGACTTATGCTGATAATGTGTACCTTCTAATATAAAATATGTTATTAGAAAATAAGTTCTGGGCTGAGTCTCAGCATCAAAATGAGATTGGCCTACATCAAGAACTCAGTAAACAACAACTGTTGGCAAGGGGGCAAAAATACAGGAGCTCTGCTCCGCTGCTGGTGGGAATGCAATCTGGTACAGCCATTATGGAAAGCCATCCGGAGGTTCCTTAGAAAGCTGAGAATAGAAATTCCATTCTAGAAATTCTACTGGGCATGTTTCCAAAAGAAATAAAGTCAGCATACCAAAAACCCCCCACATGCTTATCTATATGTATACCAGCATAATTCATAATAGCCACATTTTGGAAACAACTTACCTGCCCATCCATAGAGGAATGGTTAAAGAAGATGTGGTACCTATACACAACAGAATACTATACAGCCAAAAAGACAGATATGAAGCACTTGCATAGAAATGGAGCTAGTTAGAGTCAATAATGTTCAGTGAAATGGACCAAGCACTAGAGACTGACTATAGAGGTGTGTCCCTCTTAGGAAACACACAATAATAATAAAAAGGCCCCAGTATGAATGACTGGGAAGAAAGAGAAACAATGGTCACCTAGGAAAGGGGGGGAACCTCTGAAAAAAGGAGTAGATACAGATGCTCACTAGTTCCTCAAACCCGATGGTTCTAATGTTACAGAATATGGAATTCACGTATTTACAAAAAATGTAAAATTTTATGTCATGTGATTTTTTACTACAATAAAAGAAACTTATAAGAGAGTAATGATGGTACAAGGATCAAGAATTGATTTGAGTTTTGCTATCTTCAACACTGTTTTTTACACAGTGAACAGCTGCTTATGTTAAAGTGTTACTATTATTTTCCTAGCTTTTCCCAGTTGGTTGTACTTAAAAACTCACACTTTGGTTCGTGATGGCTGAGTTGAATTTTCAGAAGTTAAATTCAGAAAAAAAAATTATGAAATACCTGAATAAACTTTGTAGGTGATATTTTGAACTTTTTATTTGAATAATGTCATAAAAATAAATGACATATATTAGAAATGATAAATGTGTAGCTTTAGTTTGAGCATTAGACATTGTATATACCTATCAAAATAATGCACTGCCCCCAATATATATTTATAATTATTGTCCATTACAAAAGCAAAGAAGATTTCTCCAGAATTCACATTATTTGAAATTTATTTAAAATTTTTGACTGTAAATCAAGTTCTTTCAGATAAAAGACTATTGGAATTTCTTTAGAAGTAAGATTAAGTAAAAGCAATAGATGTCTTAAAAGCTCACAATCTCTAATAGGTAAAGAAGGCAATTCCGAAAAGTTACAAAAAAGGAAAAAAAAGCTGGCCTAAAGGTGGCACGGTGATCAGAAGAGGGTAGAGAGGACTGGTAGCAGTGGACGAAAAGGGATGTGGGATTTGGATTGGACTAGTGTCCATTGTATGCATGTGCTGAAATATTACATTGAATGCTCTTCCTATGTATAATTAATTCATATTAGTCAAAAATAAATTTTTAAAGAATGAGCAACCAGTGAAAGTTATATGTAAATTTAGGCATGTTGAAAATGAAAGAAATAACAGGTGAAATCAATTTTAGGAATAAATTTTGTTTTGGCCTCTCTAAAACATAAGCTCAATAGGTAATAAACTTAAAAATGACCCATTAAATTCTTTTCATTCTTTTCTTCACACTGACTCTCTGGAACCCATCGTGTATTTTACATTTAACGTGTACCTCAAACCAGACAAGCCACCTTTCAGGATCCTTAGAGCTGCACGTGGCAGGGGCGAGCGTATTGACGCACAGCGTAGACGCCGACATTCCAGTGCCGATAGCTCTAGGACCAGAATAAGGAGACTCTTTCATTCAACCCACCCCACCATTGCTCCTTCCTCCTTACCCTACGTGTCTCATCCAGCGCCGAACACTGTGTCTTCAGAAGCCTGATACTCAACCTCTTCTGTCAGGTTTCAATAAGGATCTATAGAATGGATATCTTTGTGAGGATAACAAAAAAGTCCTGTTCCCAACCCTTCCTCCTGAAGGGAGTTAGTAATCAGATTCTGGAAGGCTTCTGCCATCCTATCGCTTGGGCAGGCAACATGTGGCAGATGAGCCGTCAAACGTCCCTTCCCTTCAGGTCATGGTATGTAAAGATCCGGTCTCAGCGGTGCTGGTGGTGCTGTAGCTGCAGCCCCACCTGGCCCCTCCCTCTTGCTAACTTTCTAAAATTACAAGGAGTGGGCACGTAACTCTGGAGCTGTGCTGCTCCCCTTCTGACTCTGGTTTGGCTGTAATCGTGCGACTCTCACAGACCCTATTGTACACACAACTTACGCTGCTCTGGTTTCATGGAGTCACACAATTTGTACACTTAACCTTGAACTCAGTTTCAGTGAGTTGGAGTTTATACTTTAATCACTTCCTGTTGAAAAGTGTTTTTGCGTTCACAGTATTGCTGACTCTACTATAGCCTGGTTTACAACAAAATTTCCTCACTGTAGTGTTATATCTAAATAATAGAATAAAAAGCACTTATTGCTGGGGAAATAAGATTGTATGTGTACTTATTTGTGCATAGGAAACTCTCACTAAATGACAGGCTTATTTTTTGTCCTTGTATCCTAAAACTATCAGGAAGTTACGGAAGAGCTAGTAGTAAGTTAAAATCCAATTTCACCTATGGCATCATATGCACCTCGACTCTGCATAATTTTGGGCAAACTTTGAGAATTTTCCACTTGCAGCATGGGGATAATAATACATTTAGCATAGTTGTAATGATAATGCTAATAATGTTAATAATAATAATAATAATTATATTTAGCATAGTTCTATTAGTAAACCAGCTAATAACAAGTGACTGATGCACAACAGAAGTGAAGAAAGGTTAGTTACCATTATCAGTCTTATCATAGAACTGATAGGGAAATTTCAGGACTAAATAGATACTTCCTTAACTCATTTAAAATTTTCTAAATGGCTAGAACACAGCTCAGTGGCTAAAGCACTAGCTTAGTCCATGCAAGGCCTTGGGTTTGATTCCATAGCACTGCACAAACATTACTCAGTTGGTGGCAAATGCCTTTGGTCCCAGCACTGGGGAGTCTGAGGCAGGAGGATTTCTGTGAGTTCCCGGTCAGCCTGGGCTATAGAGGGAGGACTACTGAGTAAGACCATGTCTCAAAAAACATTTTCGAAACACCTACCTTACGCTGGGCACTCTTCTAAGTAGTGAACGGTACAAGACTGACAGAAATGGGCACTGTTCCTGCTTTCCCGGGAGCAGGCAGTTTATTGTTTGATTCTAATCGAGGATGCTAAAAAAAGAAAAAAACCTCTTTGAATGAGCATGACAAGGTTCTTAGGTAGAGAGTGAGCCGATGCACACCTGTTCACCTGTGAAGGCAGGAGCCAGAGACAGAAATTTTTGTGGTGGAAATGACACCCGAATAGAAGGAGATATAATCAAAGCGCAAAGGAAGAGGGTAGCAGGATTCCAGGTTCAAGAAATGGCAAATGCCCTGAGATTTTTTTTTTAAAGTGTGAAATATTTCAGGGCCAGAGGAGTTCAATAATGCCGAAGGGAGCGGCACAGAGCAGAACTGGCAAGGCCTGATTCTAGAGAAACGATCAGTTGCTCATCGATATTAAATGACAAGACAGGCCACTTGGCTGAGAAGTGATCCCCCTTCTCCATTTCCAGGGGATGGCAGGTTGTGACTTCTTTTTGCCGGTAGGTCTGTCATTGATACGCATTTGGTCCCGTATGTTCTACTTTCCTGGGGTTGCTTGGTTCTTCTCAGCCAAGGCTTCTTCCGTGCGTGCAGAATGGCTCAAACTTTAAGGTTATTTTGTTTGTTTGGTTGTTTGTTTGTTTGGTTGGTTAGTTTTTGTTTTGAGACAGATTCTTGCTCTGTAGTCCAAACTGGTCCTGAACCGAACATATACCCCAAGCTGGACTCAAACTCACGGTAATTCTCCCATCTCTGCCTCCTGAGTGCTGGGCTTGCAGGCGTGGGCCACTGCACCTTGTTTGTGTGGCGCTGAGGAATAGAACCCAGGGCCTTCCGCCCACTGGCCAGGGCTCTAACCGCTGAGCTATGCCCCCAGCCCTTAGCGTTTGGTTTTGATATCACTGACAGCTGCCCTCTCCCATTCTTTCCTTGTGTAGGCTGATACCAAAACTATTCCTCATAAATGTTTGTGGGTCCTGGTAGTGTCCTGCCTGGAGTGTGTGGCAGCCCTGCCCTGGCAGGGATTGCTGGAAAGCGGACACTTGCAACCTGTCTAATGAGACAGAGAAAGGAAGACCCTACTGGCGGTTTATTGTCAGGGTGGAGTGGTTTCTACGATTTATGATTTGATGGGACTTCCCTCTCTCCCAGGAGGGGTGAAGTGGGCTTGCTTCAGAACACAAAAACTCACAACTCCAAATTTTTAATAAATTTGTACTTGGTGGGTAGAGAATGTGTGAGTGTATGACATGTGTGGTAAGTCTGTATATATTTAATATTTACCTTGTCAATTGTGGCCTCTATATGGCTCATCTCTTCTTAGTGCTCTGGATCTTAAAATTGCTTATATATATTTTGCCTAAAGATAAAACTTACATACATTTAGCTTATCTTTTTTTGTTTTCACTGTGAAAATAAGCATTAATCATTAATTCACGTATGAATATTCCCAAAAGCTTCTTTACACCATGGATGACTAACACCAGAGATGTGGATTATGCCCTGGAAAGTGAGTTCTACATATGCTCCATAGTGGTGACATTTTATAAAGATGAAAACAGAATATGAAAGATCAGAAATGCGTGTCATGTTTTGCACCTCCTATCTTTACCTGTTTAGAATCTCTGCTTACTTGATTTCCTTGGCACAAGAGACTTCATTATTTTTCTCCAGCTTTGTACATTAAAAAAATGACCCATTTTAATCTACCTTTGTTTTAATTTATAGCAAATTTTGTATGAATTTTTACCTTTAAACTCCCAAATCAGATTGATGCCTTTGACAGTGATGAAAATAATCTCACCGGATCTGAATCCAGAGCAACCAACTTTTTTTTTTCTTTTTAAAATAGCAAGCTCGTAAAGCTTTGGGAATGTGGGGAATTGTACACTGCACTAAGTTACCTCCTCCCGCCTCTGTAACGGCTCTGGTGGGTTCTTGTTGGGGTGTGGGATTCTGTGGCTGGTTTAGCTAGAGAGTGAACTCTCAAAGGTATCAAAACTGTGCTTCCATTACCTGTGCGAGAAACAGACAGGCTTGAAGGGGTACAAAATGCGAACTGTTGCAAGTCAAGGTCACAGCTACAAGTATACATGGTTTTGGATTTTGTTTTTTAAGTGGGCCTTTAAAAACTACCCAAAAGAGACCAAAACAACACATAACAGAGGTATATGTATACCCATGTTCATAGCAGCACAACCAACAATAGTCAAAATGTGGACGTCACCAAAATACCCATCAACAGAGCGGTGGATACACAAACTAGTATTTATACACAATGGAATACTATGCATCTATAAAGTCCAGTAGCATGGAGGCTTTTGCAGGCAAATGGAAGAAACTTGAGAACATCATGCTTAGGGACATAAGTCAGAAGCAGAAGGTGAAACATCGAATGGTCTCTCTGATACAAGAGACCCAGATCACAAATCCTATGGAACTTAAGACGAAAGACAAAGTGAAAGAGGGGAGTAGGGTGGGGGAGGAGGGAGGGAGGGATGGGTAGAGGGAGGGACAAAAGGAGAATGGGAAAGCCCTTGTCACCTTGACAGGATACGTATGTGCACAAAATGCTCAACTTCATTGTAAACCTTGAATTGTGCATATCAATAAAATCTGGGAAAAAAACCTGCTCAAGCTGAGAAGAGCATAGCCCTTTCCTGGGGTTCCTGGTGAAGAGTGGCGGCTGCATGCTCCAAGGTTATGGGGGCTCCTTCCTGAGACCCCATTTCATGGTGATGCCTTCCTTAGATGCTGGGGTTCCAGCTCTCAGCAAAGCCTGCTTGTGTTGACTTGCGAGATTTTGCATTTCAGGCAAAAACTGGTCACAATGATTACTATGTGACTTGTTCCCCAAGGTTTGAAACATTCAGTGAAACTTTTTAAAAATTTGGATTGCATGATGCGATTTTATAAAGTTATTGTTTGAGAATAATGTCTTTTTATACCAGGAAATGGTTATCCTGAATGACGTTGAAAACTTCCCCTCCTCTTTATTTTTTTTTAAATTAACACATGCTAACGTAAAGAAAAAAAACCACTCTCACCAAAAACTCTTTTCTCATTGTCTTAGATTTAAAGCTCCAAATGCACTGCTATCATATGTATGTACTTGGGATTCTTCTGCTTGTGTGTGTGTGTGTGTGTGTGTGTGTGTGTGTGTGTGTGTGTGTGTGTGTGTGTGTGTGTGTGTGTGTGTGTGAATTTATTAAGAGCTGAAAATACATTCCACTTTCTTGTTTTTCACAGAGATTTGGCTCACGGAATATTTTATAAAATCTTGAATGCATATATAAACTTGAATACTGTTTCTAATTACAGTAGCTGCGTTTTGAAATTGGGAAAATTAGTTTTTACATTTATTTTGCATTTATAAAATAGCAATGTATGCCAATAATATTACAAATGAAATCTGATAAATAGGTATTTACGTAAAGTTTACTTTTGACTAGGGAGACAAGTGGAGGTTGGGTTGGAAAATCACAGACTGAATTGTATCTATTGCTTTGAAATAGAAGCTGAATTCTTTGAGAAAAATACAAATTTTGTATCTATCCCACATTGATTGCATTTATGTAAACTAGTCATAATTCATTGATTATTTTTTTCTTAAGACTCTTGGAGTGAGTTAAAGAAACTTTTGTGGAGCTAAACATTCCCTAGCACCTCCAGAAAATACGAGATTAGTGTGTAAGCCTGATTAGAGCTAAGAATTTCTTCCTTGGGATAGCCAACTGATGACTCTTCCCTCCTGCTCAGGATGTGACTTTGCATTGTTACTCTGTGTGGTTTGGAGTCACTAATCCAGCCCCACCTGCACTGAGGAGTGGGTGAAAGGGCTGGCTGTGGAGTTTCATTTTCTCTGTTTAGCGTCTTTCATTTTTTTCTTTCTACTTTTTCAATGTGTTCCAGAGAAAGTTACACAACTTTCCTAAACCTCCTTTTCCTACTTTGTGAATTAAATATAATAATAATAATAATAATAATAATAGTAATAACTTCAAGTTTGTTGTGAAAATCTGAGCATATTTTATGTAAATAAAAAACCTCTTAATTTAAAAAATCTATTCTGAGTATGACCACTCCACTATGACTAGTAGTATTCCTATAGCTGTTATTCATAGAGAAACACGACCTTCCTGGGTTGGAACACACTGACTATACATCTAATCCAACTCGTCTGTTTTCTGCTACATCAAATATTTAAGTTTCTTGTCTAATATCCTTCATACTATTATTTTATGTAATTTACTCTTCTTGTCATGTTGTACTTGAAATTTCCTTTGACAGGGAACTTTCACATTCATGTTCAAGTTCATTAAATCTCTAGACAATTGTGATGGCTAAAAACTGTGTGTGTGTGCTTGTGTGCGTGTGTGTGTGTGTGTGTGTGTGTGTGTGTGTGTGTGTTGTGTTTGTGTATCACACATGTGCATTCTGCGCATGCCCTCCTTCTCCTTTACCCATTAGTCTTAGTTTGGCAGAATGGAGTCATCACAGAATACTAACAACAGTTGTGGTATGTCTACATTTATGAACAAGCAACAATCAGCCAGCTTCTTTACCCGGTTACTTGTTGCTCTCTTAAAAATTAATTTTGTTCTGATTGTTTATCCAAAATATGACCTGGTGGTTCAATACTCTAACTTAAAGAATGTGGTGATTAGGCTTAGATAATTAGTCCAGAGTTACACCTTCAAACCAACTGTGATTTAGCTATTTCAGAATTGCCTTTTATCGGTGACTCCTATCAGGTGCTCAGTACACTAAAATAACCAAGTCGAACACATCTGTTCATGCTACTTTCCTCTCCAGCCTGATGTTAAAAGCCGATCAAAAGGCAAAGTTAGTGTACATTCTCATCCAACCCATTTTTAAGATGTTGAGCGGACAAGATAGGTAGGTGTTTTTGGAAATATCACCCTAAAGTACTTAAAATGACTGTAAGTGAGCACTTTTAACTCATTATGTGTTGTATCACCCAGGCCACATAGATGCCCTGTGATCCCCAAGGTAGTGTTAGAGATGTTGTCAAATGTACTGTGGAAATTCGGATGCATTAAGTTTGAAGAAATCATCTGTTCTAGTTGGATGATAGCTACATACAAAATGAAATTTGTCCCTGCCCACTTATCTGTCCTTGGCTGACTCCTGGCAGCCATAGATTTTCTTAGTGCTCACAAGAGATGATTTTAAAGTCCAGTACAGAATTTCTCTATATATTGACCATATTTAAAAGTGTTTAGAAACTTTTTGTCTGTCATTCAAGATATGTATTTTTTAAAATTATTTTAAAGTATAAAACAAACGTATTCAGTGCTGTCTCTGTAAATATTAAAATACTTCAGAAATATCAGCGTTATTAACATTAAAACATCACCTATATTTCTTTTATTTTGCTGTTTACCAATGAGTAGAATTTCATTTTTTACCATTAAAAGATCGCTTTGTTTTGGCAGAGAAATAAGAAGGAAGTATGTACAAACACAATTATTTAACTTAATTATCACTTTGCATGGCCATAACTTTGGTTTTTGGTTAACATTTTCTAATACTTCTTTCCGTTTTGACTGCATTTCTCCCAATTCTGATCATGTGACTCACTCAAGAGGAAACGGAATGCCATTTTTCGAAGCTCCTTTACACTAATTAAAATAAGAGTACATTGAAAGGGGAGAGACTGCAAAGTCTTAGACAATCATTACCTATTAGCTTTTTTGAATAAAATACTAAATCTTGGCAGTAATTTCCATGTGAATTTGCTTTAGAAAACGTGATTGTACTAGGAATAATAAGGGAGAAATGCAAGACATCTATAACAGCGTTTACTGGCAGTCTTTTTGAGAGTTTATGAACAAGCAGACATTTATGGAACAGCTACTACGCAGCACATACTACTGAGGATACAAAGACAACTGAAACTAACCCATGTAAGAATTGGAAATCAGCCACAAAGCCTTCCCAGAGAAGAGGACACTCAAGAGAGAGCTCAAGTGACAGAAAGTCCAAAATACTGGTAACAAGTGTGGGGCATAGAAGCAAAATATAACACGATTTGAAGAAAAGAGAGATGAAAAATGACAGGAAGAAAAAGCTATGTGTTGGGAAGCACTAAGGCACGATTCTACGGATGTGCGGGGCACTCCAAGCACTTAGGTATGGCCAGAGAGTAGGGTGTTTGTCTGATGTGTGTGCGGTAAGGTTGGAGGGGCTTTGTGGGGAGATGAGGTTAGATCAGGGATGGGAAACTTTCATCCTGCAGGCTGTATATGGCCCGTGAAATCTTAGTCCAGCCAGGCCAAGGCAACGCTGGCAGTATTTGAGATCTTACATCAGACTAATGTTTGATAATTTTGTATGGCTTGTGAATGAGTGATGTCATACACACCCAAACAGTCCTTGGCAGAATGACACTGCCCCACCCTTAAATTCTAGATGGTAATGTTCGCCCTGATAATGAAGGCATTACTCTGCCATGTTTCATTTTTCTAAGATTTTAATAATGACATGATCAGAAGAGTGTTTTAGGAGACGGTGTATTATATCACTCAGAATGTATGGGACCCATTTGGGAAAGCCGAAGTCTCTGACTTGTTTTTATCCACTACAGATTCAGTTTTTATGACTCGATATGGATATTATACAAACTTATTCATAGTGACTGCCAAGTCTCAAGGTCAAGGGACTTTCTAAGCAGCAGATGTAAAACTTAAAAGCTCAGCAGAATATTAGATCATCTATTGTGCTTTATAGACAGAATTTAAAGATTTATCTTTCATTCCATTCTATGTTGACACAGTCAACTGACCTATTGAGAAGAGTCCCATAAATCCCTAAACTGTCTGGGCAATGTTCACATGCTGCAGATTGTTTTGCATGTAAAAGAATAATTTTGAAAACGCAGATATAAGCTGATGCCTAAAACATTTTACAAAGTTGCTTAGTAGTTGGTTAGTCTTTTCTATAAATACTGAGGGTAGTTTTCAGGAAAGAATATAATTTTAAAACAAAAACAAGTAGATTGTTACAATTCATTTGTTTAGTGTTATGTATTTGGTTTACTTCCCAATCTGGAACACAGCTCAGAACCCGTTGGTAAAGAAAAAAATTGCCTCCTGAGAAGGTAAATAAGCCTTTTAACTTTACAGACAGAAGTGCTTGTGGCTTCCTGAAAGATGACTTCACATTGATGATCATTATTATTATTTGGAACTTAAAGTGGCAGCTTCAGAAGTTGGCCCAGACTTAGCAAGCTGTAAGGTGACTGAGCCAGTTTCCAACTCCAAGTTCGTGTTCCTAGCACGACGTGGTCCTTCACTTCACGGTGGCCTATTTCCAGGCTCCTGGATTCCAGTGATTGGCGTGCCTGCCGGTGACACATCGGAGCCCTGAGAGAATCTGTATCATGTTGCAATTGGCTGCTTCTCCCCAGCGTCTAGTTATCTAGTCAAGTGCCAAGCTGCCCTATCTTGCCTCTTTTTAACACTTTCAATTGTCAGAGTGTCAGTAACTTGCTGCCTGGTACTGGCTGGAACAAGAAACGGTTGCTGCTGTGGCTGCCACCAGCTCGACTGCGTATCATTTGCTTGGGGAGGGATATCATATTATTATTATTATTAAGTCATCATCTGAATCGCTTGCCCCATCAATTGGTCACTTACGTCCTGCTTGAAACTTGCCGCCTACCTAGTTTCGCTTTTCTAAGACCTAATGCGAAATTCCCCATCACTTTATAAGAAGAAATATCACAGTTTATGAAAAATAGCATCTATGCTCTCCTCTTTGTATTTGTGATTGCTGATGATATTAAGACCACCTCACTCTTGAAGATTCTTCTTAGTTTGTTTTCATGGCAGACTAATCCGGAAACTTGAGGATTTTTCTAGGATAGAGAATAAGTAGTTTGTGTTGGTTTGTTTATGTGTGTGTGTGTGCATACGTGCTCATCTGTGTACATGTTTGTATGTATGGTTATAAATATGGTATGGTGAATGAGTAAATTCAAGGATTTAAACTTGGGTTTTAATTAATTAAATTGATTAAATCTAAGGACGCTATTTACTACCATAGGTGATGTAATTCATTTAAACACAATTTAATTGTCAATACTTTATAAAGCAAAGTCATGTCATGATGATAAAACCACGTGTAGGTGAGCTTGACCTGATTTATTAGCAAAATCTCAACATACTAATAGCTGGATGGAGGTGAACATGAGGAGACTTTGGAGGTATGACATGGTAAGTAAACAGAGAAATCACACTTTTGAGTAATGAGGGAAATTCTTTGAGGTAGGTTTCAGACCACCTGGTATTCTCCTTCCACAGAGCCAATACACCCTGAAAACTTCTCCTAATGGGGGACCAGGAGCTATTCTCAGGCCTCTTTTGCATACTCCAGGAAACAGACTCAGGCAGAAATATCGAGGAAATATAGTTCAAGTCAAAACAGAAGTTCTTTTCAGACATAGAGACAAGAATCCATTCCATTGGCTATTTTGTCCCTGACGTGTGTTAAAGATAAAACTAAAATGAAAATATTCATTGTCATTTCTTATATAAAGCAAAACATGGAAGATTCAGTGTTGAATGTAAAAGAAGAAAGAGAAAAGGAAGCAGGAGAGACACTTTTCTTTTTGTCCCTTTTATTTATCTCTGGTTTTCACACTTCTATGAGCAAAAATTAAAAATAATGGTTGAAGTTGTACAAACATAGTGTCAGATCAGATCAAGTTTGATTATATATATATATATATATATATATATATATATATATATATATATATATATATATATTCTTTAGAAGATATGTTCTTGACAGTGACAGTGAGAATCCTTTATTTTGAATTTTTAAAATGAGTTTAATTCCAGTGTCACTTTTTCTACAGACTTTATTAAGCATTTCAGGACGTAAGGATTTCTATTTTCCTCAGAGATTAATGGTCTTCATTTGTTGTTTAAGTTTGGATTACATGTTTTATTAAAACGTGATATTTTCAAAAGTTTACCATGATGCAAAGTGAAATGGGTTTTGGCAAGAGAAAATTGAAAAAGAGATTACTCACAACACAAATGATGCAAAATAACCAATAACAGAACTAGAAGTAAGGAGAAAAACAGGAGGTAATGGAATTCCTGATATAAAAATGTGCCTATCATTTTTTTTTCTCCCAGAACTAAGTTCAAGAATGTTCTCAAGTAGTATATGTTCCTGTTTTCTTCAGCAACTTAGCGTCCTTTGCTTTGGATTTTCCAAGTTTGGAAAAATTTTCTTTGTGAACTCGTTTTGAGTTTTTATTTACCCCAGTTACTCTATGTATATAGAGCACTTGTCTCTTGTGAGTTATAGACTTTATCATATGGGTTTCTCTGAAATATTATCCAATTACAGATTCCGTGAATAAAGCTAATCAGTCAAAGAACTTTGAAAAATAATAATAATTCACTTTCTAAACATTTTTGGTAATCTTCATCTAAACCTACTGAGTAATCTCTGATGATAATATGTATAAATTAATTAAATTAAAGTTAACTTTCATTGACAATTTTTAATTGACAAGTCTTGATATTACACAGTTGTTTTTGTCAGCCTTGCAGTCTATAAGACACTTTACAAATATTGATGTATGTTTAAGGGAAGACTCTAGTGCCATCACAGCTTTAAATATAACCCATAGAGATATCCTGCTATCACCAGTGTCACCAGTTTCTTCTCTCTATCTATTCATTTCTTTAATCACTTTGGGAAAGCAAATCCCAATGGTGGCCCACTGCAAGGAAAGTTGATAACAAAGTTGCTCAAGCAGAGCGAAGTTTAGATTATTCTTGTTCCAATCATTCACCACTCCACTGACAAAACAAAGCTAAAATAACTAGTTGGTCCAAGGGAAAGGAATACATTATTTTAATTTAAAAAACTTTAAGGTATTTGTACTTAATGTAACTTGCAAAACATACTAAGTCTCAGAGTGTATTAAGTAGTCCCCTCCCTATTCTTCAATTTTAAGTATATTTTAATGAAGGAACATTTCAACTTTCATAATATACTCTATGTAAGTTCAAAATTTGTACATTCTTTACCTTTTTCTCTACTTTCAACTTTTTTTGCAGTAGGCATGGATGAGAATGTCATGGCTTGAGTGTGGTAACATAAGCATGTTTTTTTCAAAATACACCAAGAGACATGAGATAGCGCAAGGTATTTAGAAACATATTTACTTCAAACCTACTCAAACACTGGTGTCTGCTTCTCAGTATAATATTAAATTCGACATAATTTTACCTGTTGTAGCTTCCACTTTTGTTGCATGCTGGAAGAGTTTTCCAGGAGGTGGGCATTTTTTTTTCTTCAAGTACAGAGCATTATGTCAGGAGCACTCCATATCTTTCTGAACTTAGGGAAGTGTTTTTGAGATTTTAACCAGGAAAAAGAATATACTTGAAAAAAATGTTTGAAGTTTTGTTATCTCAAACACGCTTCACAAAAAGTTTCTAAACATTTTTAAATATGGTAGTACAAAGGCGTTAGAAAATACATTTGAAACTTTTCTAAGTTCAAGAATAAGAAAATTCCCAACTCTTAAACAAACTTTTGAGTTACTTGCACCTCTTAACATCCAAGGTCATGGCTCTGCTGCTGCCCGGTATAGCTCAGCTCTTCCTACAGCAGAAGGCCACATGGCTTATGATGTTGATTGCTCTAATTCACTATTCATTCAAACAAGCGGTGCGAGAGACACTTCCAGGACATCCATGTGTCTTCCACTCATTACACCAGTCACCAGTGAATGCCTATGATAGATCCTCTACTTCTCCTGCATTGACAGGGATCTTATCCACGAAATGTTTTCTGTTACATATTTTACTAAATAATTAAAAAAATGACAAATAACCAGTCTATTTCACTTCCGTGTAATTTGATTTTATCGAAATTATTACCTGTGACATAGTGTACTCTCGTTTGGCAAGAGCTACCAAATTTAAAGTCAACATTAGGAAAAATGACGTATTTGCCACAGTTTTCTTTGGTGGCATTTTAAAAGTCAGATGATCTAAGAATACTCACATTTTCTTATCTCACAAAGACATAATCACACTGTCATCCATTTTTGAACCATAAAAAGATGGATAGTATAGCATTGGCTTAAAATGGATTCATTCATTATCAAAATAGATAAGTGTTTCATCAGGCATATACAACAGATAACGTTTATCTTTTTTTTCATAGAAGGAAGAGATTAAAGTGATTTTTCTACACATTTTGAGGAGAAAAAGCCCCTTCTTTACTGAAACTTTCATAATGTGTCACTAGACGACACAGCTTGCCCCAGGTGGCAGAGTGACATGAGGAAGACACGCAGGACTGAATTCATGTTCAGCCGGGGCAGCTGAGTTCTAGGAGGGCGCTACTTGTTTTTACCATAAATACTATCTGGCATTTAGTTTGCTTCTTCCTAAACATAAACTCAGTATAAGAATGCCACCATAAAGTTTAGAGATTTTATTTTACCCGATTTTTTTTTTAGTAAATACAGAATATTCTCCCTAATATAATCCAGGGTTTTGTCAGTAACCATGGGGAGATCAGACAGGCTGTCTCATCTCAGTGGCAGCATAGTAATGTAACGTAGGTGTTAGATTTACAAAGGAGGGGATTAGCAATTGATAGCATTTCCTTTGATGTATTAGAGGTGGAAGTTTCTTTTTCATTTTTATACATTTAAATATGGTAAACTCAACCTATTTTATTTTTATGGATTAAAATTTTTGCTTCTTTTTCATAAAATATTCAGAAGTCACAAATTATACCCATTTAACTATGTTTAAATGTATATAAAAGAGAAAACCATATTCATTAATTACAGACAGTTACAGTTGGAAATAATTTTTTGTAAAATGGGTGAAATGGAAGTACAGTCTGTTTCCTACTGAAAGACAACCTGATGTTAACACAATGCATGCTCACGGCATGTTCTGCATGGTTACTGCTACCAGTGGTTAAGTAGATAATCATGCATAATAATCATATATACACATTCGCTTCTACAGGAATAGCCTTTGGTTGTTGATGAGTACCTCTTTTTGTATATTTGCTCTGCATTTTGTATTACTGACTTAAGAAGAACTTGAATCAGATACCAAGCATATCTCTAAGTCTTTTTCAAAAGCCTTTGCTTCAAGACTGAGAATATTTCTACAATGTTGCCTCACAAGTTAAAAAAGATTCTGTATAGGACTTGTATGATTAAATCTATACATTTTGAATGTGGTTTATCTTTCTTAATATATTGTAAAATTTTATATTGTTTGCTTTTCCCTCTTCCCAACTGTAAATCTTTTCCAGAAAGTGGAAAAATAATTTTCTTTGCCTGGTAGTTTTTAAATGTCTGACAGACGCAGCCTCTGTGTGGTTGTGGCAATTCAGTTTGACTGTATTATCACATTGTCAGATTTACACTTATAAAATTCTATGCTATCAAGCGAGTTCTCTGAAACCTAACAGATATTTTGATATCGATCACGTTAAGCAGTTTGAATCGTAACACAATTGGCCAGATAACACAGTGCTCGTGTGTGGCTCACTGAATAATACATGGCTGCTTAAGGTGGAGACACATGAAATAATTCAGTTGTTAGTAAACTACTTAAATTCACTTTGCTCACCTGAGTAGAACAAATGGATTGAGATATCAAAAAGAAAATGTGAGAAATGAGAGCAGTCAGATTTGTGTGTTTAATTTTAACTGCACTCTACCAGCAGAATTTGAATTTGTGCTTCTGACTTATTATCAATTCATTTGAGGACTCATATAAACATTGATAAAGGCCTTCTGGGGAGCTTAAGTGGCAAGAATGCTCAGAAGAGAAATACACAGGAAGGCTGCTGTTTTGGAGGCACAAACCTTTTCTTGCAAAAAAAATTGGGCTGGCATTGTGTGCTGCTAAAGATTCTTCAGAATGTTTTAATGACACAAAATAGAGGTAAATTAAGTATGCTAGAAGAAAAAACAGGCAATGAATCTCTGGCTCATTCTGCCAAAAGTAAGGTTTTAAAATTGTTAGCCTCCAGTTGTAAGACTTAAAGTAACTGTTACTGAAAATTAAAAAACATTTTTCAAAAGCAAAAGAGGTTTTTTTTGAATGATCAAATGAATAATTAAATAGGTCTAAGTTAGTTCCAACCATCTTTTTGAAACTGCAATTACCATTGGTTACCTACCCAATATTATTGGCCTCAGCGGATTAAGTTCAGCCAAAAATCTTCAAACCAAATTATCAAAGCTATTTCTTGGAAGACAATTTAAGCATAAAATCTTATATTAGATAATGAATATATAATAAAATAATAAAAACAAACCCACTTTGAATATAATCTTTCTAAAAGATTAAATTGTTTTTTCTTATTTTCCTTTCACAACATCAAATCACACCAGTTATTTTTATTTCTGTGTATTTATCTACAAGTAAGTATTAATTTAGTGCCTAGTAAGCATAAAGTGGTGAAGATTTCTGACACGTAGACTTATTTCATTGATTAGCATGCATATTTTTTCCACAGCAAGTATATTCCTTCATGAAAAAATAAACACAAATAACACACCAGCTCTAAATTCACTCATTCTGTGAGCATGATTTGAGTGACAGCACTTTCTCTGTGTCCCCCTTCTCCTGCCTCCATCCAGATTAGAACTGGCACCTTCTTCTATGCAAATGAACATCTAATTAGAGACGCCTCTCAGTCAATAAGCCACTTCTGATCATCAGTTATATTACCTGACAAGCCCTTTCTCTCCAGTCTGGCCCAACAAGAATCTTCACTTATTTTCTCTTCTTCTTCTCTGCAGAGTGAACTGATCCCGCATAATCCCTGGAATAATGTAGTTTCTCTGGTGGAAGAGCAGCTTCCCTCTCCCCGTTTCACATCAGGCTAATGGAGCCAGTAGGCATCCTATTGATCTTTTCTCAATATGGTTTCCACAAGGATTTGACAGACTTCCTTACAGGTTAAACATCCAGGCTTTCTGAAGTGGCTATAAAGCTTTGTTTTTGATTTTTCTAACTTTTTTTTTTGAAACCCTTGCTCATCTGTAATCTTTAAAAGCTCAGTTGATGCCACGCAGAGCAAAGCCTTATTTCTTTGCAGAACTAATCTAGACACTGTCTAGTGTTGAGTACAGTTGTCTGATTCAAATCTTCTGTTACAAAGCAGATGACATCTAGCTAGATGTCATAAGAAGAGCCTAACAATGACAATTCACTTATCCCTTAGAAAGAATCAATTCTCCCACAATGCATCTGTCAGAGAACTCTCACTCAGTAAAAGCAATTTTTCTAGCTGTCTGACACTGTAATTGCTCTTAAATTTTCAATGAACGTTTTACAAGGACTCCCCTGAACCATGATGAAAAACTTAACTTTTTTCTAAAAATGAGAGGCTGACAGGATGAAAGAGGTCTTTCTCTTTAAAGCCGTGCTTGCTTGAGTAGGAATTCTTTCATATCATCAACAAGCTGTTGAATAGAGGATAGATTACTTTCCATTTATTTCATCAATCAGATTAAAGGCTCTCCTTCACAATGCCCTTTAAACAAGAGCTGTTTATGATGTTCTCCCAGGTCTGACTTTAATGTAGTTTTAAATCACGATGGACAGTAGAGTAGGTAAAGAATATAAATATGACGCATGTCTGACAACATTTAAGTATTGCATATATTCCGGTCATTGTCTTCGTTCTTGGCATAAAAGAGAGGCAAACAGAACAGGAAAACAACCATAGATTTGCTATTTTTTAGTCTAAAAAAATGAACCACAATTTCCTTTTATGGGTCAGCAGGCACAAACGCCTAACAATACAGTGAGTGAATTTTTTCCCCCTCTCAAAACAGCAACTTAAAAAAATTAAAATGCAAGACATTGGGTATTTCTGTTTGTTTTCTCTTTTAAAAATGTGCTTGCATGTTTTTAATACAGAACTCTAAGTCCCTCTGTTCTTTGTAAATTTATATGGATTGTGCTTTATTTTAAGACTTTTTAAAAAAATTGAGGCCCCAAACCATTTGTTATATAATTAATAATATAATGATCTTTTCAGAATGGTGGGTGAATGTGTCAAATAGGTTAATGTAATTACTTTAACATGCATACCTGCATAAATGTGTGTAATTGGTAAGCAAATGGCCAGGAAATCAAATGCCTCAAAATTCCTTAGTTTAAATATAAAATACACCTGTGATAAAAATATTCTTTTTTTGATACATGGTGACATTCAACTGTCTTAATATCAAAATAGAGTTTAAGCCACAAATTACATATGAGTTATTCCAAATGAGAAGGAAATTTTATTTTAAAAGGAGAAAATTGTCTAAAAGGTCAAATTGTGGAAGGAAGTTTACAACTGTCTTGTCTCACCTCTTTCCACATGCAGACGGTCCTGAGTAAGAGTTCTGCTGTTTTCCGATTTTCTGGTGAGACGCTAAACTCACTATCTTCTTGGAGAGTATGTATATCTTCATACAATTATGAGCATGTTTTTATAACATGAAGCCCAAATCAATATTCTGTGATATTTTATCCCTTATTTTATAGTCATTATATCTACATAAGATGAAATTTATCTATGTAACTTAGAAAAGTATAGCTTTTAAAAATTTTTATGGTACCAAGAAAGAAAGAATATTTAATATAAAGTCTTGCTAATATAATCATTGGTATTTCAAAAGAAATTATCAATGTTGTTTTAAGGGGAAAATCATGTTTTCTCTGAATTTTGTTACATGTGCTTTACCCTTTAGAATTATTTTAGTTTTTCATCTCTTTTTATCTTAGGTCATCCTAATCTTCGCAGTCCAGAGGGCTATGTAAGGCTTGTGTGTGGCTCAGTTCCCTACATACCATGACAATTACATTTGTGTGAAAGTTGAAGAAATTGAAACAGTAGGGGTTCAAGTATTAAAACAATTCATATTTAGAAAATATTCTCTTAAGTTTATTTCTTTCTCTTTGAAGTTAATCCGCGTCAGTATTTACAAGAGAGTTCCATGTATTCCTTGTAATAATTCAATAGGAGCAAGTCACCTAGGTTTGTAGGTACATAATATCATTGCGTCTTTAATTGACATATCTCTGATAGGTAAGTCAATTATTCAGAGAAGAAAAGTGAGGCACAGCAAGATTAAGTGAACTGACCAAGTCACACGATTGGTCATCAGCGATTCAACATTCAGGCCCAAATCTATCTATGTATAAGTATCTTCTCTCTTTTCATTCTTCTTGTCCCCTTTCTTCCCTCTCTCCCCCAGTTCCTGTCTTGTGTCTTCCACACGATAGCCCACAGTTTCGTTATTTTTTCCTTCTTATCATAAACACGCTATCTATTATGACATCCTAATCATTGATAAAATGCTTGCAATGGCTAAGTTTTAAAATGTACACTTCAATATTCCAGTTAGAGATTATGCCCTGGCCATTATTGATCTATTACTTAATAGGCTTTGGTCAGAAACCAATTTCTCTGGATAAACCTAATCGTCAAATTCATTTTTTCTCTAATTGTCAAACAAAGAATCAGGTTCACATTTTAATCAAACATCTGTATGTCCTATACTTTGTCTATGGCATTCTCCCAACCAACACTCTTTGGAATGTACCAGACAGGGTTTCTGCCTTGATGTGGTTTGTTTTAGTTTAAAAGAAAAAAAAAGCAGTAACATTTTCCCCTGCAATGTCAGTCTCTCTCTCTCTCTCTCTCTCTCTCTCTCTCTCTATATATATATATATATATATATATTAATTTTTACCATCTAAATCTGAGATAGGAGGCTAGTACCTAGAATAATACCTTTTGTTTGATTTATCTTTTTATGGAAAAACTTGCATAAACATGAGTCATTATTTCTTGTAAAGATAATCACATGACTTGCATTGCATGTGTGTGAAATTCTTTTATAAAATTGGAATTCAAGTTAGAAAATATTAGGCACTGTTCTCCTTATGGGAGATGGAAAGATACCTATCAGTAGTTAGAATTTTCTTCTTAAAGACATCTTTAATTTTCAGACATACCTTTCTGCGAATTGTTTATTTTACAGATTCACATGTTGATTTCTGTGTTCTATTCACCATAGCTGTTGGCCAAATATGGATGGACCACTTGGAGATGAAGATCCCATTTCATTTCATTTTTTTTGTTAACTTTTCGTGAATCTATTCTGCTTCACATTACTTCCATTTTCACAAAGGGAACTGAGTTTTAATTGAGCTCTTCTCTTTTTCTCTATCAGTACCTGCCAACTTAGCAGCCTTCGCGTGCCTGACACTCATCATGTCATCTTCTGCTGCACCTCATTGCCCTTTGAGTTATTTGTTTAATTAAATGTTCTTTAACCACTCCTATGTCTTTAAATCTCTGCTTGTGACTGTTCTTAGCGATGATTTGTGCTTAAGTTGCTACCATAAATATTGGCTTATGTAGGGCTGGGGAATCAAACTCAGAGCCTTGTGCTTGCTAGGGGCAAGTGTTCTAACTGCCAAGCTATGCCCCAGTCGCTCTTTTATGTCCTATGTGTGGAGTTACTGGGATTGAATCCAGGGCCTTAGCACTAAATTGACATTACCTCACCTCCCCGTTTTTATTCTTCAGTTTGAGACTGAGGCTTACTTAGTTGCTACCTTCCCTACCACTTGGGACCCTCCTGCCGCAGAGTTCCAGAGTGCTGAGATTACCGGCATGTGCTTCCACTTCCAACATCAGTTTTCTTTTATTCTTTGATCGGTCTTTGACAAAATCAACATCCTCTCTCCCGTCCGTACCATGTGACTTGAAACACAACTCTTTCCTTGACTTCAGTGTTCCATCTTTGTTAATGTTGCTTCTTTCAAGATTTTTACCAAGAATGGAAACATCCTTTACATAGTCTGTATCTCCCACATGTGAACCTGTACGGGTCTGTGGCTTCAAAGGAATCAGGAGGCCGGGGCAAAGAGTCAAGAACACAGGAGAACATGAGCGAAGCTCTGCCTCCTGTCAGTGGCTTCTACGAGGCTCTCCTGACACTGTTGATGTGACGTGAGGGGGCACTTTGCTCTTGGCTGTCCTCCCGCCGCTGCTGGCCATTTCAAACCTTTCCTCTGACAGTTCACTGCATAACAAGTGCACTCATCTCCTTTGAGAGAATGGCCTTCAAACAAACTGGTTCTAGTGCCAAAAGGTTAGGTCCCACTTAAATTCATTATGATTATTATTTTATTATTCATTTTATCAGTTAAATATACCAGCTAAAAGAGAATGAATTTTTATTTTACCAAGTGAAAGATCTGCCTTAAGGAGACTTGTCACTATTGGCTACAAATCTATCACATTTGTTGTTTCCTTATCATCCTTGACTCTGTCATTTCTGAATTCAAGCCAAAATTCTTTGCACTTTCTATCCTTTATGGTAGTTTCTCCTTAGATAATCTTATTGAGATCTATGAATCTACCGGGATCTATTCTATGGGCTCTTT
>PVKB01001649.1:359849-380271 GCA_004027205.1 Ctenodactylus gundi
CTCAAGTACTGCTTCTTTTGTGGCTTTCTATTCTTGTAATGCTTCAATTTGTATAGTTTCTGAGCATCTATTTTACAAAACTTACAATTTCTTGTGTGTGTGTGTGTGTGTGTGTGTGTGTGTGTGCGCGCGCGTGCATGTATAATCTGCTTATGGCGAGCGTTAATTGACATTACATGACTGTTAGAACAGTGTTTCATATTATGCTTAGTTTTAAACTCCCCACTCTTATCAGTGCATTTCTCTATATTGTATTTTTCTAATCATGTGATTCGGATCTGCTGGTCTCTCTGGTCTGGAGTTATTAATTTTGCCATTCATGTTACTGTCATGTATGACTTCTTGCAGCAATATTTTCAGTCATTTTCTTCTTTTAGGACAAATCTAATATTATTGAATAATATTAGTTAGTTGAAAATTCTTAATAATGAATTTTATTACAATCTCCTAGAATAAATATGTCCGGCTCTGAGCACTCAGAACCACTATTTCAGCATTTTTGAAGAATCTTCTTCTCAATGATCTTTTCTTTATAAGGGAGCTGGAGAAATCCGTGAGAAATTTTGAAAATTCACATGTGTTTTGGGCTTTTAATATTTCCAAAGAATATTCTCAATGCATTTATAGAGTAATTTCTAAAGTCAAATGGAACCTTCTAGAAATGAAAAATGTTTAAGTTCAAATCCCTTCATATTACTGTTAAAAAAAAAAAACCCTGCAGACCAAGCAATTAGAATGCTGGAGTCCTTAAAATATGAGGCTATATTTCTACTACGGCTAATTGATTTTACATCTGGCATGTTAAAAGAATTTATGAAACTTGAATAGTGTCTTTGTTTATGGTCTACAGGCTCAAATGAGTTCTCTATACCATCATCCTTGAGCAGAACGATCTGCTTTGAAAAGTAATGTGATTTCAAAAGTAAATCTGTTTCTTAAGATCTTGAGTAGGAATGATTTCTTTTAACTATATGGAAAGATTTGAAAATATTTCAAATAATAAAAAATAATTTATTAATTGTGATAAGAAAAGACCCAGTGAAAAGTATCCATAAAATTACATTTAAGTGCATTAAGTGTATACATGATTTAAATACACTAAAAATATAAAAGAAGAATTAATACAATTATTCTACTACAGCAAAAGCAGAGAAGGAAAAAAAGTGATAACCTTTATGTCCTACATGATGATAGCTAATATTTACTGAGCCTTTATTATAGGACAAGTGTTGCTCTAAACATTTAGCATATATTTGCCATTTTAATTCTCGCAATCATCTGGCGAAGCCATTTGGTTACTATCTTCTCCTTACAGATGGAGGACAAAATAAACCAAAGACACAAAGACTTGCTGAAAGCCATGTGAGGAGACGTCTTACTACTGGGATTCACACCCAAGCAGTCTGGCTCTGGAACTTGTTCCCTTAAAACTCATGATATATAGCTTCTTCCAGCATTGAATGCTTAGTCTGCCAGAACAGTTTTAAAAAATTATATCCATTATATCTTTTAAATTTAATAGAAAAGGAGTGAAGCAGAGGATCAACTGGTCTATCTTACATCAATATGTTAGTTAGGTGTCTATGCCTGCCAAAACTGACGTGCTAGCGTCTACCACAAAATGATTAGGAGACAAGAAAGTCACTTGTAATGTAAGAACTTTCTGGTACTGTATTCTCAGGAGTTTTTCCTGAACATGTATTTTGGGTCATTTTAGCCACGATGTATAAAATATTTCCAGATGCTTCTCCACTGAACACGGCCTAGCCTTTGCCATGGAAAATAAGCAAACTCTAACTTGAACCAGTTGTCTTTGTTTCCATCAAAGTAATATACAAATTTTTTTTCTTGGCATTCTTTTAAAGTCAGTGTGAAGATGCGACCAACTGCATTTTGGTGCACAATTTTCCTACAAAAAGTAGAACATCCTTGATTTACTCACATTTTTCTTAAGTCTTTTGATTTAAATGTTCAGTGAAACCTGTACACCAGGAAAGCATCTTATGAGCATAGAGTGTTTTGTACACATAGGTTTTTGTAAACGTTTATACACGCAAACTGTGTTGACCACATAGTTTTCCTTTATTTTCATTAATATTTCACAGATATGAAAAAGAGTTAAAATAACTTATCATTTTTTTCCATTCAAGTTATGCGCTTTATTTTTAGTTGTTGGTAATAACTCACTAAACATGTGTCCTCAGATGTGCAAAAAGGAATTTCCTTAATATCCCTTCAAATGAGCTCCCAAATTGAGTTTTTGAAGTGAGGTTTCTAAGACAGACATTATTTTTTTTTTGTTTTTTAAATAAGGTAATTTCATATAATTGAAAAAAATAAAGTATGTTTTCTGGACATTTTTTTTGGTTCTCAAAAGCTACCACATGAGGCAAAAAGCTTGTGACGTGTACAAGCCCTGTCTTGTAAGTCAGGAGCTCTTCAATGTCCTCAACCCTACCAGTCAAATCACTCACGATGATAGGGATATTTTGAAGGCTGATAAGATAAAGTTTGTTCTATATTCTTAATGCATTGAATCCTACCCTGGTGATCTTTGCATTTTAGATTATACATTTATTGGTTCAAAATTTATATACGAACTGTAACAAATAGATTCTCAAAATTTAATTCCTTAACAAAACCATTGTTTGATTGATGCCGACCTAGATATCACATGTCCTCACCTCTGGCCAGCAGATTCTTTTTCTTAACACGGTGTCTAAGAGGCTGCTTCCTACATGTAGCTCTGATGTGACTTGGGACCTTCATCTAATGCCCAAAGGAATGTGAAGTCTTATCTGTTTTTTTTTGGAAGAATTATTGCGTGTCTATGGTCATACGAAAGAAAGTCTGGGAAAAAGCCGCAACATGGCTAACTTTTCAAATAATATTTTTCAATGACAATGAGTTTAAATTATAAAATAGAAAGAGTATTTTTAGTTCAGCTAACACTGGCTGTCACAGATGTGTGCCCCATCACACAATGTCTTCCTTAAATTTTTCTTAGATATGAAATCTATTTCCACACTCTTGGAGGCTGAGGCAGGAGGATCTCAAGCTTGTGCCTAGCATGGAAAATTTAGTGAGACTTTGTCTCAAAATAAAAACAAACAAATTAAATGTTAAACAAGGGCAAGAGATGTAGCTCAGTGCTTTCAATTTCCAGGGTCAAAAAATTTATTCTTTCATTGCTTGTTTTCCCCACTCAATTGCTCATTCATTCTAAATCTATTCTGTCTGTCTTCTTTCCCGTTTATTCTATTCACTCACAGCCAAGTATTGTGGCACAGAAGATGTGAAACAGGGAAAAAAAGTTTACAGAGGCTTTTTCCTGATGCTGTCGTAAGCCAGTATGGATTTCACCATTACAGGTGCAAACCACGAGGGGTATGCAATCACATGGGTGTTTCAAATGGCGAATGATTCCGAACGTGTATTAGTTAGGATTTAACCAGGAAGGTCTGGGAATTCATGCAGACAGTATGATGGCGATGCCAAGTGAAGTTGTTGGCAAATGAACTGTAGGAAAGACAACAGGTGAAAATGACACAGGGCAGAAATATTTGTCAGGGCGATAGGTAAGTGATTAATGGAGAAAAAGTCAGGAGCCTCATGTTTGGCAGTTGGACAGCTCCTACCGATCTCCAAGACTGGGATCTAGCAGGAAAAACGTTGCTGGGAAGGGAATAAAGAGGCAGGGGGGCTGTGAATGTGAGCCCATTTGCTTGTATTTGGAAAGCACAATTGATGGTTAAATATCTAAACATGGAGCCCACCGTGGAGGGAAAGGGCTAGAACTATGAATAAGCAGTTAGTGTTCTCCAAAGAAAAACAAGCAATACTGAAGAGTATGTGCACATGTGAGAGTGTATGTGTGTGATTTATACCAAAGAAATGGCCCATGATATTTTTGAAAGGTTGGCAAATATAATGTCAGTAAAGGAGTCTGGCAAGCAGGCAGCTCAGTTAAGAGGTGATGCCGTGGTCTTGACACTGAATTTTTACTTCTTGGGAAACTTCGGATTTTGCTGTGGACCTTTAAGCTCACTAAATGAAGCCTACTCACGTGGTTAGAGAGTCATCTTTACTTGAAGCCTATTTATTGAGTGGAGATATTAACTACATCTTTTACCTTTACGTAAGCTGAGCTTGGGGCTGCAGGACTACTATCTCAGCACTCTGGAAGGCAGAGGCAGAAGGATCACAAGTTCAAGCCCAGCCTGGGGAACTTAGTGAAAACTCTCAGGTTAAAAATGAAATAAAACTAAAAAATATTTAAAAGGGCTGGGGATATAGCCACTGTGAAGCTTCTGGGTTCAGTCCCTAGTACGATAATATAATGTGCGCGCACACACACACACACACACACACACACACACACACAAATTACCTTCACAGTAAAACAGATTAGTGTTTGGTTAAATTACTGGATACCATGTCCTAAAGAGCGGACATAAAATTAACTGCTACCCTATACAATGACAGATGAAATTGTTAGAGAAAGAATATAATAAAAGTAAATACCTGATGGTTAAAGCTTGGAATTTTAAATGGAAAAATGTCTTTAGCTCATATTTCAGTTCTGTTACTTTGTGATGATTGTGGTTTACCTTTGTGTACATAGTTTCAGCATGTATAAAATGAAAATAATAATTTGTACCTATGTGGGCTGTTGTGAAGAAAAAGTGAAATAAGATATATGAAAGATGTGTCATCCTACCAAGCTTGGTATAAGTATTTAGTTCACATTAGCTACAAAATTGACAATTTTTAAAAGGGAAATTGATAAAGCTAATTACATCTTGATGAGACAAAGTATCAAGAAAGAACTTGAAGGGTAGTTAACAAATAACTGATTGGATAAAAGCTGGTGATGGAGGTGGAGAGAAAGAGAAGGGAAGGCTCAGGGCACATGAAAAAATTTACCTTGAACAAAATGGTAAAAAGGTAGTTCAACATGCTTCTTCATACTGGTCCGAATCATTTTTTCTCAATAAAGAAAAGTGAAAAGTTATTCTGTGAAATACTTACCTGCACGATTTTAAAAGAAGTGACATTTCTCATAATAGAAGAGCAAATTTATCTTCATGGGGGATGACTGTAAACTCCTGTAAAGTATATAACTGTCCGCGTCTGTGATCTGGTGATTAATAAACAATTGGTGAACATTTTCTCAGTTGCACCATCATTTTATTGATCTGGGTGTTTAACTTACCTGGCAAGTAAGGGACTGATCAAGTGGTGAGATTTTTGGCTGATGGGTGCAACTGGAAATTATAAGCACCAAGGTATCAAACATGAGTGTTTAAACTTAAGGGAACATAGTATGTACTGTGGGATTAATAAAAGAAAAATATGTCAGGAACGACAATTGCCAGGTAAAAGAGCAATGGGGGAGTAACCATGTTGGGGATTTAAAAGACTGAGAGGCCAGCATTGGAGTAGAAGTTTTCAGAAGAAAAGAAAGTAATGGAAACCAGTAACACTGTCTCCTCATACATGCACGCACACACGCGTGCACACACACACACACACACACACACACACACACACACACACACACACACAGAAGTAAAATAAAATTTACTGGAAACATAGCCTGATACGAAGGCCCTGTTTTGATCCTCAGTGTCCCAGTACCACACACTCCAAATATAAATTACATTCATAGCTGGGCACCATGTCCTAAAACATTGACAGAAAATTAACCACTATCCTATGGATATGATAGGTGAAATCATAATAAAGAGGAAATAATAAAAATAAGCACCAAGTTGGCTAAAAGTTTGAGTCCTTCTTATCAATAGCTCCTTCACAATGACAGGCTTGCGATGAAGAGGATGCCAGGTGGGCTCATTTTCAAGTCAACATGGATAAAGAAAGGAGGGTTTTTTTGTTTTGTTTTGTTTTTTTGTTTTTGGCTTTTTTTTTTTTTGTCCAGGAACTCCTAAAACTTGTGCTAAGTAGAGAAAACAGAAAGAACAACAGAGAAAAGGAGAAGATTCATGAAGATGGAAGAAAGGGAATAAATTCTTGGTGGCATAAGGATGAAGGGCATTCCTGATTTCCTGTTTTTTCCTTTTATTTCAAGTAATGATGCTAAAAAGGATGTATCAGAGAAATGGACAGAAAGCCCTATAAATTATTTCTTAAAGCTTATGGAATACTGAGAGATGTGAGTACCTAAAAATCCTTTTCCGTTCTAAATTTTACCTAGCATGCAGATGTCACTGAGTAGACAAATTTAAGTTTTCTGTTTATGAAGCCAAACCTAAGCTCCTCCTGCTTGTACCCAGAGTGATTTTTGTCCATGCCTCTTAGACTTGACATAAATGATAGGCTTGACATAAACAGAAAGTGGATGTTGTGGTTAGGGTCTGGAGTGTCCCCCAAACGTCTCATGTATCTTAATGGAACCATGCGAAGTTGGTGGATTGGAGTCTGGACTGGAGGGTTGGATTGCAGTTAAGTTAGGATTAATGGTGTGTAGTGGCTACACCTGGACACAGGAGGGGCTAATTACTGGGCGGAGACCTGAAAGGATACATAAGCTGCACCTGTCTTGCTGGAGGGCGGGGCTTAGTCTCAACTAGCCTCAGTTTGTCTTCCTGTTTGTCCGGGGAAGCTGCCTCCACCTCTCTCTGCCGCGTACTTCGATTGTTGCCGCCCCCCGTGAATGGACTGTGACCTTCGAAACTGTGAGTTAAAATAATCTTTCCTTTCCTAAGCTTGTGGGTGTTGGGTATTGAGTCATAGCAACTAAAAAGTAACTAAGACAGTGGACAAACATATTTTCAAGACACAAATTAGGGTAACTGGCCAAACATCACTGTGGAGGAGGGTGTGAGAAACTAGAAGAGGAAGTTTTAAAAAGAGAAAAGCTGTGAGATACTAATGTGCAACGACGTAAAGATGCCTACTGTAGTGGAGAGGAAGTGCCTCAGAACAAGCTGTTTACACCAGGAGAAGGACCGCGGTCTGAGAGAAAGTGAGAACCAGGGATATAATAGTGTTCAGTTGCACTAGGACCAAGAGCACATCACAGGCCAGGAGGGCAGCCAGAGAAGTAGAGGGGAGGAAACTGCGCAGTGTTACAGTGAAGGGACCTCACCATAATGAGTAACCACGTCTTCACTATTCCAAAACGGCACAATTTCATCGTGCAATGAGAAAATGATACGTTGGGATAAACGCACCACGAAGACAATAACAGAACCGGCCTGATGAATTTTAGTATAGAATCTTCTTTTGATTTATAACTATACTTATTACATGAATAAATATTTATAGAGGATATATGCATACATGTATGTGTCTGTATGTGTGTGTCTTATCTATATATATTCATATTTTTTCATACCTTTAAATCACAAATATGTAATGCTTAAATCCTTTTAGAATTATGGAATGAATTCCCATTTGTTAAATAGTGCTCTGGAGATCCAAAAAAAATCAATATAGGTTGAAAAAGTGCTTAACTTACAACCAGGGATTAACTAGAAGGATTTATTAACATATGTTCTCAACAAAACATTCATCAAAGAAACGAAAACGGAAAGGTTCCTCATGGCCAAAACACGGTAATGAATGATTATTAATAAGTACATATATTTGCCAATCTTATTGGTACTGAATATCAAAAAGTCGTTACTCATAGAAATATTATATTGTTCAATTTGCCATATTTTCCATTTGTAATGATTTTTCTATCATTGTTTAATTATTTTATTTATTTGCCTATGTGTAATTCACTCTACAAAAGAAGTATAAACTGAGATTTTAAATCTCAAGGAATTCCTGAGGTTAGTCTTGCAAACTACAGAAGGAGGTCAGACAGCAAAAGACAAGACCTAGGAGGACACAGCTGAGTCATGCTGACTCGCAAGGCCCTTCAGCTACTGTCATGGCTATGGGTATCCCATTGTCCTGCTCTTGTAGATGCCTCATAGGATATCCGTGACGACTGAAGACAGTTCAGAACACATTGTTTAAGCCTCCTACATTATGTCAATAATTCTGATCTTATCTAAAATGTTTCTTTATGATCTCATAAACATGAAGTGTTGCACATATATCTGCCTGCTTACAATAAAGTATGACTTCATTTTATTTTCAGAATATGTATTCTGAATTGATACAGATATCTCTGCCCTTACTTTAACCCAGAGAAAAAAACGGTGGGTCACATTGTTTTCTTTTGAAGATTGCAGGTTGGGGTGGCATCCTATCTCCACCTGTGTCTACTCCATACTTCAGGGTCTTGGTAATAGGATCATGATTTATAGATGACCTTGTGCTCAGTGGCTATAATAATGGATGGGAGATACCCAATTGTTCCAGATGCCCATACAACAAAGGATATCATTTCGGCTTTTATTTATACATTTATTTTTATATGTTTGCTTATTTATTTGAGACAGGGTGTCACTCTGGTCCTGGACTCACTATGTAATCCAGGCTGGCTTTGAACAAAGGACAATCCTCCTGTCTCTGTCTACTGAGTGTTGAGATCACGGGCTTATGTCACCTCATTCTGTTTATGTGGTACTGGGGAATCCAACCCAGCACCTTGCACTTGTCAGGCGATTGCTCTAATTTTTGAGCTGTGCCCCGAGCCCTCTATTTGGTCCAGAAGGCAGAGCTCTCATTCTCTGGCTGATGAACTCTCAAATCTCTGGAAGCGTTTTACCTGCTTTGTTTCCCACACGGAAATGACTGCTTGGTCCCTGTCAAATTAGAACAATGTTCGGATTCTATTTCTCTAAATATGTATCTTGATCTTATTTTCTGCTACCTTATAATTCGCAGAGCCTTGCAGTAAACAGAACTTCTAATAGCTTGATATTTTCTTAAAATTTGGAGAGAGTTACTTAGATAGAAAGCAAGTCCCTGGTATATTAGAGAATATTAAAGAAGGACATTTTCTGCTTTCTTCTTCCATTGCCTGGGACAAGCAGCTCTGTAAGATTCAGGCATAAAGATTTTCCGTTTCCATAATTTTATCTTTTATCAAAACTATTCTTCAGTAAAAAGGAAAAAATTAGAATCTTTCATTTAATTATAAAACCTCTCTCTTTGATACTTCATTGTAATGTAGCAAAGGTATTAAATGAGTGTGGGTTTTGGTACCATTGTCCAACTACAAATCTGGGCTAATTATTATGCATGCTTGGGCCTGAGAGATAAAGGGGAAATCCCTTATACTTTATACTTACTCCTTCTTAAAAGATAAACTAGTATACAAGTTCAAGTATATTATGATAGTAAATTAAGAGAAGACAGATTCTGAAAACTCTGCTTGCAACATGGTTATTATTTGGCAAATGCAGCTCTTAGTACTTTAATGAGTTATTATAGAATAATTTCATAGATGAAACACATTTATAATTCTAATGTATATAAACATTGTATTGAAGTCTAAGTTGGTTTCTTATTTCTTTTTTGAAGGCAAAAACATTTTCAAGTTTGATATTCCAAGTATTTCGGAGTACTTTTACTGACAACAATATCATATTATATAAAAATAATTAAAAATAATATACCCCACAATGAAATCGAAGAAAAAATATATAGTGATAGTTATGAAGTCTAAGTGCCCCTGAAGTATTTTTTTTTTTTTTGTTCTCCAATGTAGATTTCTCCAAAATAACACAATGAAAAATCTACTAGGTATATTTGGAGTTATATGTAATACATAATCAATAAATGATTAAAACATTTACAATCTAACTCTAGGAGTCAAAGTTTTATTTGAGTTTCCAAGAGATATATGGAAATAAGAATTTATCAAAGCAGGGAACTGTGATTTTTGAGCAATGTGCTGAGGAATAAGGCCACTATTAAATTAAAATTCAATTTAAAACAGTTTTAAACAGGATATAAATTGGTACTGTGGATTTAAACTATATTTTTAAAAACATTAGGTTAGGAAATGTTTCTCTTTTGTGCGCTCCTACAATTAAACATCAAAAGGCCATTCTTGCTTAAGAAATTAAGATACAATTTAGTGGGCTAAATTGATTGTACATAATATCCTCAAAATGTAAAAATATATGAAATACATGCATTATATAAGTATATGTACATATTCATGCACGCAAAGTGTAAGCCTCTTTTTCTAAGGACTGCAAGGACACCTACAGTTGAGAAAGATAAAGCAAGAAGCGATTTGAGGTGATCTCTGAAATCTTCTTAGCTTTTAGTTTTTTTTTCTTAAGCCATGAAGTTGTATTTGTTTTATCTAATACTACAGTTATGAAAAAAATGATAGATACAGAAGCACTATGAGAAGTAAGATTCTAGGTATTAGTAACAAAAGTGGAAGAGAATGTGTGGTCAAAATAGAGTCCACAGAATTTCTTTGCCTATCTAGGAAGTGACATCTTGATAGGCTTACAGATTTTGCTCAGAGAGAAAGCAAATGCATTTGAGAGTTCCCAGAAACTCATTAGAATTCATGTTGTCTGTCTTAGTACAAAACAGGATTTTAGGAAAGAGAAAATTTGCGCAAGAGTCTAAGAGAATTATAAGAATGTGCAGGAAGAGGAAATAAAAATGGATATCACTTCATGATAAAGAGATAAATAATAAGATATAACATTGCTCCTAAGTGGAATTTATACATTACCACAAGCAGCTTCAGAACATAGCACATTCTCAGAAAAAGTGCTTGTTAAAACAGGCCCATCCAATAGCTTCATAATCTGAGTTTCAATTAGCAGACTCATTTATTATCCACCAAGATGTGAAACTGCAAGGTGAGGTGAAAGTGTCACTGAGGGCGTCTTCATCACTTCAGTATCATTGCTTTAAAAGGCCCTGACCAGAAGAAGCAGATGACCTCATTTCAAAATTATTACAGCACAGAGAACTCAGTTTCAACATTATAATTCATTGTCTCACAGAATATTTCAAATTTATTATCAGTTTCCTGACACATAATGGCTAATCGTTAAGGATAGCCACTTTAACATAATATGAATACGCATTCCTCCATAGGTAATACAACAGCTCCCGCATTAGCATTATTGACTAAGGTGCATTTAACTTCTTCGCTAATACTTAATGGAAGGTTAATGTATAAGTCAGGAGATTAAATGGCTTTTACTTAAAACAAGTATATTGATTAAAATAACTTAGTGAGATTTTTTAAGGCTGATGAAATAAAAACAGTCACACGTTTTAATATTTTATTTAATATTAAGAGCAAATTGTAGGGTGCAGCAAATCAAGATTAGGGGAAGTTATTGCACTAATTACCTGTGGAACTTACTCTTGCTCATAGTTAACAAATGGATATTGTATATTGAAAGGTAACAAATCATTCTGGTTATTTCTAGTGTTCAAGGGTCCCGGTATTTAAAACTTGTCATTGTGTCGGGTGATGTCCTTCAGGAATGCCTTCCTTGTATCTTATACCCGGTACCATTAAAAGATAAAATAACTCCTAAAACAGAGCTCCTATTCTATTCAATGCCATTGAAATGAGGTTCTATTTCTCTTTGTTTCCCTTGTTTTCTGTTATTATTTAAATCTGTGTTAAACCTAATACACGGAACACTTGCAGTGAATTAGTTGATGTGGCTTTACCATGTCCTTTATTTGCTCAAAACTCAATATTCTGCCAAGTGTAATAGACTAACAAATTACCTTGCAACCATACGACATATGATGCTTAAGATCATTCACTTCTTTGATTCTGTTTCCTCCTAGAAGTACTCGGTCACCTCATCTCCTCATCTATTCAATTTAAGTAGTACAGAGTTACACCTGCACAGTCTTGCTGAGCTAACCTGTGCTTTGTAGTGGAGGGATTTGATCTCAGAAAGAAGGGACCAGGGCCTGTGTAAATACTGTGCCAGTGTAACTGAAGAGTGGAGAACATCTCATAGGCTTGTAGCATATCGTAGGACTGAACGCTATTTGGCAAATCAGGCTATGCATATATGTAATGCATTACATATACTGTCCTATGAAAACAATTCATGTATGATGATACAATTTCTCACACTTCAAGTAGTACTTACCATGAGGCAGAGAATAAGCTTAGTACTTTCAGTTTAATAAGTCACAACTCAAAGCAATCTCATGATAGATGAATTCTTGTTATCTCTCATTTAGAGATGGAAAAATTGAGGCACAAGGACATTAACATACTTAAATCTTGCAATGATTCCACAGATTGCAGCTGTTAACAAGTACAATTGCAATCTAACTCTGCCAGTGAGTTTGGATACTGACTCCAGGGATTTCGAAAACAGGCTGACTGCAGTTCAGATCCCAATATTGCCAGTGTACTGAAAGGGTCAAGACTCGAGATCTTTATCCTTAATCACAGAGTGGCTCCATTCACTTTACAAGTTTTACTGATAGGGAAAAATGGAGTAACTCTTCTAACCAAACTACCATGTTTCCCATCATTTAGTTAGAACTGATACTAATGCAATTCCTAAATTATTTTGACTGAGATTTTTACTTATTCAAAAGAAGTTTTATTTGGTTAGTGCCAGCTGTATACTTGTGTTAATCCTTTAAAAATAGGACTCTCAGTCTCATAGTTACCATGAGTCAATAGACATTTTGGTATGAAGGTCCTCAAATGCCATAGATTGAAGGATTAGTCACTAGTCCTTGGCACTATTCAGAGGGCATAAAATCTTAGGAAGTGGGGCCTACGGGACAAAGTGAGGTCACTGGGACATGTTTTTAAAATGGGAACTGTATTCCTCCTCTTTCCTGTTTTTGGCTTTGCCTCATGGTCATTATGGGATAAGCACTTTTTCTCCACTGTGAGCTCCCACTGCAAGGTTCTGCCTCACTCAAAAGCACAGGCAGCAGCCTTCCGCCGACTGGAATCTGAAACCGTGAGCCAAAAATATCTTTCCTCAGGTTTTTGCCACCGTAACGAAAAGCTACAATGCAAATGATCAGAAGGTAAAACTTCTAATTATATCAAGGAAAAATACCATCGATGTGATATGTGTCACAGTTCTACTGTTGACTGGCATGTACATTTTCTTAGGTTGAATAGAGATATTACATGGACTAGATGGAAACATTACAGACTCATTCATCACTTGACTCGAAAAATCTTAGATTGAAGGAATAATGTTAAAAATAAAACTTTGTGCCATTGTATAGATACTATTGATAAAATAATTTGTTAAGGATTCTAGTAAGATCAATTTATAGCCTTCTGTACTTAAAACATGAGATTCTGTGGTATACATGTGTAATAGCCCTCTCCCTGTAATGTTGTTTTCTTAGCGTGATGTATGTTACCTTTTGCCTTGCAAAGCATTTTTATAACCTTTCACTGAGCAATGCTATAGCTAAGTTATGCGTGAAATGACAAAAAAATTATAATCACAGGAATTGCACCTTATCAAAAATATATAAGGTAGAACTCTAAAGTTTTATACCTACATAAAATAAGTCTAAGGTAATGTCAATATGTTACTCAATTTTATTAAATTATTTTAACATATTTATTTCTTAAACCTTGAGAGAGAAACAGTGGTTCAACTAGTAATTTGTCCCAATGAACAGGACTAGGATTCTGTTACACCAGAATGATTTTTCCTGAGAAAGTAGAAAACAGTGCATTGAAGATATTTTCCTCAATAAACCACCGACTTCAATGAGAATTTAAGAAAAAAATGCTTTCATCATTCAAAATAAATTTTACTGTGTCCATTAAGCATTTTGTATTGGAAATCATTTTAAAATACTTTAAATTTATTCTCTTTTCCCATTTTATTGATACATATAAGTGCAAAATTTAAAGTTTACATTGATCTTGAGCATTTTGTGTGCATACCTATCTTGGTTACAAGACCTTCCCCTCTCTCCTTTTGGCCTTTCCCCTAACCACCCCCATTTCCAGTTCCCATTATTTTCCATATTAAGTTCCGTGAAATGATTGTGATCTGGGTTTTTCATATCAGAGAAACCATTCAATATTTTACTTTCTGCTTCTGACTCACTTCAATAAGCATGATGGTCTCAAGTTGCCTCCATTTGCCTTCAGAAGCCTTCAACCTGAAGAAATGTAAACCCCCCAAAGTCAAGGACCCTATTGAAAAATGGGCAAAAGAAATGAAGAGACAGTTCACTGATTGAAAATGACCAATAAATATATGAATACATCCTTAGCCATAAGAGAAATGCAAATCAAATCATCGCTAAGACTCCATCTAACTCCAGAGAGCTTGGCTTATGCCAAGAACTCAAACAGTAATTAGTGCTGGCAAGGGTGCGGGGAAAGAAAGAATCCTCCTGCACTGCTGGTGGGAATGTAAACTGGTAAAACCACTATGGATGTCAGTATGGAAATCTTTCAAAAGATTGGAAATAAATATCCCCTTCAATCCAGTGATATCTCTTCTGGGAATATTCCCAAAAGAATTAAAAACAACACCTAACTTAAATTTATTTTCTTTTTTCTCTACATGATATACTTTTGAAATCATCATAAGTATTAGAGAAAGAGAAAATAATATTTGAATTAATTAGCTATCTCTCTCACACACTTTCTTTTATCAATTACACTGAAATTTACTTTAGTGGAGGTGAACATCTTAGCTTCAAGATTTAAATGTAAAAGAACATGCTGAATGTCTTGATTAATTAGCTAGATATTAAATTTCCTTGGCAAAATAAGAGCATGTTCAAGTTAAAAATATTTCTCATTGATGATATAAAGCCACATTAATTCTCACTTTTCTTTTTGATAACGTCTCTTTCTCTCTTTGGTCTTATCTAACCTCATCAATGGTGTTGGGCTAAATTGTGTCTGATATCTTATATGTCGAGGTATCCCAGAAGGTGGTTGCATTTTAAGACAGTAACTTAAAAAAAAGGTAATTATGTTAAAAAGAAGTCGTTAAGGTAAATGCTAAACGAGTGTGGCTGGTGTCCTAGAAAGAAGAAATTTAGGCACAGTCAAGTTGATAGAGGAAACACTGTGAAGACACAGGGAGACAGGGAGTCTACTAGTTAGGAGGGAAGTTAAAGAGAGCCTCTTCTCAGTGCCTTCTGAATAAATTAACCCAATAGTGGATTATTTCTGAAGATTTTGCCTCCAGAACTGTGGAGACATAAATTCCTATTTTGTAGTTCTTGTCTTGACTGCCTGTGACACTTAGGCTGAATTGTCAACTTGGTTGGCTTGATTGTTGCTGGGGAATTAATAAAGCACACTTCTAGGTGCACTGGGTGGGCCAGGAAATCATGATTGTGGCGTCTATCTCACTGAGTCCACCTGCGATAACACTGTTCCACAGTTCTAGTTCCTAGACATCATAAGATGGGCAGCTTTGTTCCACTGGGCTCTACTGCCATGATATTTCTGCCTTGAAGCTGGCCCACCATAGTCTAAAATGATGAGCCAAAAATAAATTTCTCCTTTAAGTTTTAAGCATGAGATAGTTTGTCCCGACGACAAGAAAGCTAACATATGGAATTACCAAACTAGAGCTCGTGTTGATTCCTTTGTGCTTTCTTCATGAATGTATGTGTTAATGGGATCTGGTAGAGTCATAGGGCATATTACGGGCCTTCGGTGTCAGTTTTTGGGGTTTAATAATATTTTTAATACAGTTTCTCTATTTGAAAAACAGCCATCACTGGAACTATGTGTGTATACATGTGTGTGTAACTGGTATGGTTAGCAGATAAATATATAGAATACTGAGTTACGCACTAATAAATATAAATAATAAATATATTTGCAGCATACATATGTCCCAAATTCTCATGGAATATATTTTCACTAAAATGATTTTGTTCTTTACTTGAAATTCAAACTTACTTGAGGGTCCTATAGTTTTAGACATTAAATCTGGCTGCTGTGTATGTTGGCTGCCTGGGCTTTATGTCTTAGTGAATTTTTGATTGTGATTTTACTTATTGAGATTTATAGCTTTCTAATAAGGGCGTTTCTCTCTTCTCTCCTTAATCTTCCTGTAAAAATAAATCTGAAACTCAGTTAAGTTTTCTTTGCTATTCGTTATACTTTTCTCAAATTATAACTTCTTTGAAGGATCAGGTTTGCTATGTATGATTATTTCATTTATTTAAAAAACTCCTTTAAATTCCTTTAAAATGCTGTTATCTAAACAAAATAAGCCATTCAAGGAATATTATAAATGTAATTGCAGAATGAAAAAGTAGTTTTTCACAACATTTACTGAACATGAAGATAAGGTTGAAACATGATGTGTGAATAAAAAACTTTTGAGTGATAATTAGAAGTACACAAGCCCACTTGCACCATAAAAACAATGAAATGTATGTATTAGTTTTTAATCTTAGACTTTGTAATTCATTGTTCTATTTGGAACTTGTCTAAAGAATTACAGAAAAATATATTTAAGGGAAGATTTCAAGTTTTATTATATTAAAAGATTAAAAAAAGATTACAAGATTCTATTTTATACCCTCATGAACTTAAAGAACAATAACTTTAAGTAATGGGAGAAAATGGAGCACCTAAAATGCCCATTTAAAAAAAAGAAATGCACAATTCAGTCACTTTGAGAAACTGGCTTTTACTTACATAGTAAGACATACAGATTCCAACTGACTGGTATTTAATCAATAAAAGGAAAATGCATGTCCAGATATAGACTTACTTGCAAATGTTCTTAGTTCCTACCTCTTAACACCTCAGTACTGGAAGCCCACCCTTGGCCCCCGCCCTTCTAATGCTTAGGAGAATTTATCAACAAATACTGGTGTGATTATGCAAATAGATATCCAGCAGGAAAGAAACACAATCTTCACATACATTCCATATGACAAATTAATTAAAAATAATATACACAGGAAAAGAACCCAGACACAAGAAGATGTGATGTATTGATCCTGTTTAAATAAAATTTTAGAATAAGGGAAACTAATTTATGGTAATAGGGCTCAGACAATGGCTACCTGCAGTGGGTAGAAGGAAGAATTAGAACTTTCTCGGGTAATGGAAATCTAGAGTGGTCACAGTGATGTGTTGTTTACATTTTTTTCAATTTGTCAGAATTATTATCAGAAATCTGTGTATTTTTCTGCATATAAGTTACGGTTCAACATAAAAGGAGTATTTGGGATAAAGCAAATCAAAACAATTATTTGCAACATATCAAACTTTGACTTTACCCACAAGTTCGAACATCCGGGTTTGGTTCAAAAGAAAGACTGCTATAAACAGTTTGAGGAATTAAATTCTAATGCATAGAGATGGGTCCTTTTTTCATTGGTCTTGTGAGTGGTCAAAATGAGAGGTCTTTGTGAGACTCAAATGAACACCTTCTAAGATATGCCCTCTCCGGATTTTAGTGCATTATAAAACTTGTCATACGTTTGTAAAATGATCTTGAATCTATAGGCTTTTCTTATAAATGGTAAGTTTGTTTTCTGAATAAAAGGATGCTTTTTTTTTTGGTTTATAGGAACTCTCACTTATGCACTCTCTCTGCTATTTGTTTTACCAGGTCAACATAATATAATACCATGAAAGAAGATATTATGGAATTGTATCTTCTTTTCATGAAATATATCAAACACAGATGTGATCTTTTCAAGTAGTAGCTAAACATTAAATATTCACGAATTTATTCAGAATTCTGCATAAAGATAATTAAGGGAAAGCTCTGACCTCTAAGAGTTCATAATCCAGAGTAAAACAAAATAATAAATATTCAAAGCATTTCATAAATTCAGATGTGAGCACAATGCTAAAAACTGACACCAAAGCAACAGAGCTTAGAATTGTTTCCTACTTAGCTCCTGGGACTTCCTTGTGAATCACATAAATCCTTAAACTTCCACTTAATGTTGCTTTTACTTCTCTACTGTGTAAATATTTTAATATTGCTACCATAAAATCATCACTTCTATCTTGTTTGACTTGCAATCTTAATTTGCAAGGTGAAATGATGATTATTACTAATGATCTGATACTTTGTCCCATGCCTTTGTATTATTTCTGTTCTGAATAAAAGAGAAAAAAGATGTTACCTAAATTACATAGAATATTTTTATCTTGAAAACGATGGTAAACTAGTTGTGAGAAATTGGCATGTAATACTTATACCATCCTTCTGTGAGGGTATTTGGTAGAGGATTTCACATTCCCAGTTAGCTCTATAAGCATTAAAACTCTATTTGTTGAGTTCAAGTAGTGGGTGGTAGACTTTTAAGATTTTTTTTAAGTTGGTCAAATCATAAAGAAGCGGGCCAGGGCATTCTTGATTCACTTTTCTGCTAAAACTTCAGTTTTTAGTTATATCAGTTAATGCTTCACCGAGTATGTTTAGAAATTAGATTGTTTTGGAGAGGAGCATGTATGAGTGTGTGTGTGTGTGTGTGTGTGTGTGTGTGTGTGTGTGTGTGTGTGTGTGTGTTGTAGGGTGGAGCTGCTAGGAAGAGTAAAGGCTGTTATATTGGCATGGAGGACCAGAAAGAGAGAAAGAGGAAAGGCTTTGAAAATGGGTGCAAGAAGACACCAAGGTCATTTTTACTTCCTCCATATTTCCACTGAGGCCTGGTCTGGCTTGTAAGTACTTTTCTCTATTCACATTTTTCTATGGAATTAGTCTTTTAAATCAAAGCATCCATTTTTTCAGTTGTGATAAAAAACCCCGTTTCCTACCTTGCTTCAATATCTCCTTAGATGTCATCATAAAAATGTGTGTATAAAATCTCTTCCTCTTTCCAGTTCCAATCTCCAAGCTGAATACAGAAAGTTTTAAAGCAAATATATTTCTTTTTTTCTACTATCGCTTTCCTTTAAAGTGGCTCTTGATTTCTCCCCTTCTTTTGAAGAGATTGTGCATTCAAACACCACACAGCTAAAGTAGACAGCTGATGAACAAGCTAGACCAGTTTAGTAATACAGTCCATGCCAAAGAAAAATTCTTTTTATTCACACTACACCCTTCAAATTTCATTCATCCTAAGCACCAGATTTGGTTGAGAAATAAAACCCATTTGAAAACTGAGCTCTGAGGACCCCCGTTTTGTGATAACACTGCATTGCACCCAACTCCCAGTGCCAGCACAGACACATGGCACTGTGTTTATAAAATCCTCACATTTAGACAGCTTTCTGCTGTCACTATCTTAACATTTTTAACAAATTTGAAACAAGTGGACTCAGATTTGCATTTTTTGGTGATTTTGTGCATGTAAAGTTATTATTAGCTTCCCCCGGTATTACTGAACTGCCACCCTCAGCAGGTGTATTACCACCGGGGTTTCTGTCCTTGTGCCACCTTATGAGGACCTGAGGGACTGAGTCTCTTAGGTGTCACTTGTACAGCCTTGTTTCATACTTAATGCCCCAGCTTCTCTGCCTAACACATTTTCCCCTTAAAGATCAAGCCTTTGTTTTGGTACTATTTCTTGAAATTTCTAAATCCATTACTTAGCCTGGACCCACAATGGTACTCTGTATACTGAATTCTATATTCAACTTACTGGTCTGGCTTCTGGGTAAACCTAAAAATGTGATCTCGCTTCTTTCCTGTATCTTGAGAACCACCTTCAGCTGGTAGTCTCTGTCCTGATTTCCTCACAAAAACCTTCCTAGATGTTTTGATTTTCAAGCACTTATCCTATCTACAATATCGTAAATGATTTTCTACATTTGTGATCTATATAAATTAATATGTGGTGTCAGATATGTACACATATGGGAATCACCTAGACTAAATGAATTAAAATATCAAAAGAAGTTGCTAAGAAACTTACATTTTAAATAAGCACAGAAAGAATGCTGCTAGAGACAGATTACAAATGAAACTAATAAAATTTTTAAAAATGAAACTAGTAGACATAAAAAATTAACATGCCTCATATGTATTCTTTTCCACTACAAGTTCACAGAAAAGAAATACTATGCACACATTCCTCAGAAATCTCAGCACAATATTAAACGCTAAAGGATGCATTAATTTAATATTTTAAGGTGTTATATTAAATCTATGTTGGCAGGCCAAATATCTTCTTTAAATCTCATAATGAACTATAACTTCTTTTGGGAGTTGAACCTAAGATGAACAAAACTTTCTAATTGATTAAAAATAAGCTAATAAAAATGATCTTAAGTTTTAAAAGACACAGTTAATAGCACTTGGGGAACATCTAAATGAATTAGTATAATGTGGACTGAAGTTTTCTTGAAATATATATGTGTAGTGATATTTGACAAAAATACTCAGTTTTCTTTTCAATCTTAAATTGTCTGAAAAATAGTTCAAGATGCTTTGACAAAATTCAAGTACAACAGAACTTTCTAGTTTCTGGTGGAGTATATCTATTTGCCAGAATGTACCTTCCACATGTGGTCTTTGTTCACACTCAATATACTAGATACAATAAACCTGTCTAAGTGGTAACCAAGAGTCCATAAAAATCTGTTTATTTCTTT
>PVKB01001650.1:0-380334 GCA_004027205.1 Ctenodactylus gundi
GGGGGGGGGGTTGGGAAAGGGCCACAATGGGAAGGGATTGTAAAGCTGAGCGATATATATGTACACAAAATATTTGCATTCATTGTAAACATTATGTATCACATATGTATATCGATAAAAATGGCAGGGGAAAAGAAAAAATAGGGTGAACACTGCCATTTTAAAAATTACTATAGTAAAAGCTCCCCAGGCGTGAATCCCCCAGAAGGCCCCTTGCTGTGAACATGCCTGGCCCGTTCAAGCCGCTGCCTGAAGCAGCTCCGGAGTCCTCTCCCCCGGCGTCTCTAGCGGCGCTGCTGTGGCTGCCTCCGGGTCCCAGATGGACGCAAGCCAGCCCCGTTTCATGGTCCTTCTGAGTTGGGGAAGAGCCAGCAGCCCCACGGTGCTGGGTCTGGAGACACAGTGGCCAGGCCGTGCTGGCCTGCAGGCTGGACAGCGCTGGACAGGGCGTCAGCCGTCTGTGGTCCCACCTGTGGAGAGAGGCTTAAAGATGGGGAGGATTTTGAGGAAAATTCATGACAAAGTGTCTTTTAGCGTGGTATTTTGAATTTAGGACATTCCCTGTGCATGCAGACCACGGCTCCTCCATGAAAGGTCCTGGGGCCGGCGTACCCCGGTGCTGGTGGGAGTACCGAAGGGGACACACGCCTCGCAGTCTTGTCAGGAGGAGTGAACACGTCTGGCTCACTGCTGACTCTTTTTTTTTTTTTTTTTTCCCTTTCCATTCATGGCACTGGGGATGAGCTCAGGGCCTTCACAGAGTCCCCAGCCCATGTGCTGGTCTGCATTTTGAGACATGGTCTCACTAAGTGACGCAGACTCGGCTTGAACTTGCCACCCGCCTGCCTCAGCCTTCCTGTGTGGGGGGCAGACTTCACTCTTTGCTCTTGAGATGCTTCCGGAGGTGCCTGGCACGGCAATGCCCCCTCCCTCTTGTCTACATTGGTATTCTGCTTGCCGACTGTACTGCGGTTCTGTGTGTACATGAGTGTGTGCACGTGTGTGCGGCTGGCTATTGAAAGCTCACATACATTTATACATGAGAGCCCCTTGAGCATCTGGCCCAGCGCACTGCCCAGCCTAAGTGTCTGCTTCGGCCTGCGGGGATCCCAGGGGTGCCAGGGAAGCCGAGTGTGGCGGGCATGAAGGTGGGAGCTGGAAGCAGCCGGAAGCAGTGGCTGGGATGTGGCAGTCCCGCGGGCCTCTGGTTTCTGGGTGCGGCTCCCGGAGGACCAGGGGTGGCGAGGGCAGAGGGGCCCGGCTCTCTGGTGGGCACACCGCAGCAGTGAGTACCGGGCCTAGAGGGGCGGGATTCCAACTTTCCAGCTGACACTAGGAGAAGAGTGGGACAAGGCCGGCGCAGGGACCTACGGCCCCAGGACCGGGGTCAGATGGGTGCTGTCCCCAGCCCCTTTTGTTTTTAAGCTTTGAGACAGGGTTCCACTAGGTAGTAGGCAAGCTGCCCGGCTGCAGTTCAAGTTCAGTTTCCCAAGGAGCATAGATTCTATCTGGATTTTTTTTGAAACAGGGTCTCACTCTGTAGACTAGTTTGGTCCTGAACTCACTATGGAGCCCAAGCTGGCCTTGGACTCACAGCAATCCTCCTGCCTCAGCCTCCAAGTGCTGGGATTACAGGCTTGTGCCACCACGCCCAGTTTAAGTGGTGCTGGGGAACAGAACTCGGGCACTTAGCACTTAACTTAGTGCTTGCTAGACAAGCACTTTAACCACTGAGCCGTTCCTCCAGCCCAGTCACGGGGGGGTTATAGGCATGAGCCTCTATGCCCAGCAAGCTGAATGTTCTTAGGGAACAAAATTAGTTTTACAGGGGGCAAGGTTAAAGTAGATTTAAAAAGATGAGTTTATTTTGAAGGTGCTGTTCCAGTAATCTGGATGTCACCTCTTCTGGTTGCGAATTTTCTAACCCTATAAAGCCAGCACAGAATGTTCTAGAGTGAGGCGGCGCAACAGAGGAGCTGTGTGGGCGCCTGGGGTTAATGTGGAGAGGGACGCTTGCCAGCACGGGGTTTCAGCCGGCTTGCTCTCCGGAGCACAGGAGGCGGGTCTCAATGGCGTTTTGTCTGAGAAGAGCAAAGCTCTCATTCAGTGGAAACAATGTTTTCCGCATTTTGATTTCTGCTTTCCCTGTCCCGCGGATGACGGCGGGGAGGTGAGTTCCGCCCTGTGCCCTGGGCTGCGCTCCCCGGGAGGACACCAGCCCGCTTCAGAAAGTGCGCTCCTAGGCACCGCTCACCTTTGAACCGGCAAACCAGTATCTGTCCTGGCCAAAGAAAACAGTTTAAGAGCTTGACAAATAAAACATCAGCAAACTTCAAGTCCACCGAGCAGCCTGGTCACCATGTGAAATGCTACTGTTCTTCGATGGTAATTTTACCAAATATGAGAAAAATATGTCTGTACTATAAGTCTGTTTATGCAAAATGTAAACATGATCATACTGTTTGCCTTATTCTGCAACAACCTGCCTTTTTTGCTCAATGTTACTGGATATTATATATATATATGATATATATGTGTATTATATATCATATATATGTATTGTTGGCTTTTCTTTTTGTTGACACAGGGTCTCCCTCTGTGGCCCAGGCGGGTCCTGAACTCACTGTGGAGCCCACACTGGCCACAAACTCACAGCAGTCCTCCTGCCTCAGCCTCCTGACTGCTAGGATTGCAGGAGTGCACAACCACGGCCATCTTGGGAGGTGCTGGGGAATCGACCTCAGGTACTTAGCTAGGCAAACATTTTAACCACTAAGCCATTCCTCCAGCTCTGGCTTTCCTGGTTTAATTTAAGAGTGTAGCGATCTTCAAACACTAAGGGAAATCTCCGTTGCTGGAAACCACCTGATGAGATTACTCCTTCCCATTGAGACGTCCTTGGCCTGCGACCCTGACTCCGGGACCCCAGGCCTCCCGGGTGCCCACGTGGTCCCCTCCTGGTGCCAGGCTGACCCGCGGACTTCGGGCCCGGCCGTCTGCATGCCTTCTCTGTGCAGGCAGGTGCTGTGTCCGAGTCCTCGCCTCGAGGGGGCCTGTCGCAGCCACCTCACCCGCCCCGTCACCTTTTGGACGCCGGTGACCAGCGCAAATCCCAAGTGCCGGGCCAGGCTGTAGTCGGGCGCCGTCTGCCTGCCCGCACCTGCCGTTTGGCTTCTCCGGTTCTCTGCCGATGCGCTGTGCTGTTGTGCTTCATTTCGGTCCTGGAGATCCCGCCCAGGGCCTCCATACGGAGCTGCACACCCCGCCTGCGCTTTCTGCTTTGTTCATTTGTCATCTGATGTGGAGACAGACTTTTGCTAAGTCCCTAAGCGGCCCAGGCTGAGCTCACACTTGAGATCGTCCTGCCTCGGCCTCCCAGAGTGCTGAGACGACAGGCCAGGTAGGCCTGCTGCTGCTCCATGTTCTGACCCTGAGGACTTCTCTGCCTCACATGTTCCTCACGAACGTAGAAAGTCGGGCATTTTAATCTTATTTTATAACTTAGGATATTTTATAGCAAATACTCCACAGAATATAGACTGTAAGTTTTCCAGAACAGTACAAAATGGAGGTTTCCAAATACTCGAACTCAATCTAGAGAGCTTCCACTGGCTCGTCCTGCGTTGACTCTGAGGAGGAGCAGCTGCGTTCCCGCGTGCCTCCGGGGCTCCCCCGCAGCGTGGCGCCCCGCCGTGCAGGACAGCGGGACATGTGAGAGGCTGAACCGTTCAACTGGGAAATCCTCAGCCACGAAGGGCGCCTCAGTTCCTCAGCACACTGCAGAGAAGGTCAGCCAGGAAGGCCATGGGAGGCCAGGCATCGGGGAGGCTGAGGCGGGAGGTCACAAGTTTGAGACCAGCCTGGGCAACTTTACCGGACTCTGTACTGAAGTGGGAACTAAAACCGGGCTGGCAATGGAGGGCAGGGCAACAGCCCTGGGCTTGGTCCCCAGCACCACGTGATAAACAGATGGATGACCGCTGTCGAGCAAGGGTAGGTGACACTTTGCGACACTGGAAGAGCCGGCGCAGAGCGGCCCCTCCCAGCGCTGACCAGCCCATCACCATCTGAGATGCTCCTTCCTGCTCTCGCCTCTGGCTCCCCCACACAGCAGCAGGACCCCCTCCAGGAAGCCACTGTGCTGTCCGCAGGGTGTCCGTCAGGTGGGCTGGCTGGACTCTTTCCCGTGGCCACCCTCATCCTGGGCACGTTCCCAAGCCCTCGGCGCTACCTACTGGTGTAACAGGAAAACGCAGGGAGCGTGAAAGGCAAACGCTCTTGTGCCACGGTCCCTGCCGCCTCCGACCACAGTCCGGACGTCCTCTATCCTGAGGTCTTTCGTTCCCTAGCATGGCCGCCTCCACATCCTCAACCAATTCAGTGTTGGCCTTTTGCGATCACTTTGACTCTGGGAAGGGCCAGAAGTCCCACAGCGCCGGATCCAGGGACTGAGGTGACGGGGATCGGCCGCCTCCCCTGGCGGGGTTCACCCACGTGTGCTCCATCCCACCTCACAAAGATGCTCTGGGAAGAGAACTTCCGGGAGGCAGGAGGGATAGGGTGAGTGTGCTGGAACAGGAAGGGAAGGAGGACGCTGAAGGAGACTCAGGGCCACGTGTCGTTCGCTGTAATGAATTTGAACATCTGTCTGTGCACCACGGCTGTGGTGTAAGAGTCCTGCAGAGACCCCCGCAGCAACTAGGCAGACAGGCCCTCGGCAGGGAGTGAGAACCCACAAACTGACTGCAGTCCTGCTGAGTCCAGCTCCTCTGCCAGCTCCCTGGAAACTTGAGGTCCGGCCATAAGGGCCTGACCACCGTGGCTGGAGCCAAGTGTGCGCTGACACAGCCCTGGGCCGCTTCCCTGGTCAAGCGGGTGACAGGGCTCTTTCCTCTCCGGACACTTGTCGGTTCTGGCCCAGCATGACAGTGACGCGAAGCTGGGACCCAGGAGTGGTGTCTGTTCATCACCCCTGCTGAGATGGGGCCACTGTTGCCCGGCTTGGTGCCACGCTGTTTCTAATCACCCACTTGGGGCTCTGAGTGGACACGTGGATATAGTCCATCAGCTGGTGGCCGTCACTTCTCCTCAGCCTGTGTCCACTGTGCCTCCCCAGTGCCATCACGAGCCCACAGAGGCCAGGTCTCCTCCCCACCCCGCACCGTCTGCAATCCCGTCACCTGGCTGGCCCAATCCAAGGTCCGGAACATGCCTGTGGCGCCACCACACCCTCCCACGCAAAAGCCTGCAGTCCAAGGGTCGCAGTCTCCCCAGGCGTCTGGACGTGTGTGGGCCAATCGGCTGCCCACTGCTCATTTCCTGATGGACGTTGGGGTCCTGTGTGGTTTCCCTTGCCCAGAATCTGGGCTGCCCTGGGTGTTGTGGGCTAGATCTAACACCCCCCCAATGTCTCCCAGGTATGGAAGGTGGCTGGGTTGTGAGGTGCTCCTGTGCTTCCCAGTGGAGACATCCATGGATGACCTTGTGGGACTAGGAGGCGCCTGGCTGAAGGAGGCACAGGGTGTGACCTGGGAGGTGTGCTCACGTCCCCCTCTCTGCTCCCTGGGGCACTGCGGTGAGCAACTGCCCTCAGCCAGGCTCTTCCGCCAAGCAGCTAGCTGGCCAAGCATGGACCGCAAGCTAAAATAAACCCACCTCCTTCAAGTTGGGGTGTCCAGTGTGTTTTCCCAGGGCCTGGAAAGGTGCACAGGTGTTAGCCCCAGATCCCACCTCCAGACCTCAAAGATTCCAAATCCTGGAGCCTCTCAGGCCCTTTACAGTAGAGGGCCCAGCATGGCATGTGACACACAGTGGGCATGGGACACTCAGCATGCCACGTGATGCGTAGCACCTAATAATACACATGTCCTGACCTCCTGTCATTCTGTGCTGCTTGGGGAAAGACGCCAAAGAAAAACATCAGTGTGTGTCCACTACAGATGCAATTTTCACCCCAAATCTTCTGCCGAGTTTGGCTGAATTCATAAGTGCAGAGCCCACAGACCCAGAGCCAGCGATTATCACAGCTCAGAGCTCCTGGGGCAGCCCTGGGATCAGCAGCATACTTGCACAAGGGACAAAGGGACAGTTACCAGCTAACTCTTACCCAGAGCAGCACCAAGACAAGACCAGGGCAGCAGCAGGAGGAGCTGTCCTTTCTAGACAGGAGGACACTGGAAAAGCAGGACTCTGAGCCGGGCGCAGAGGCACAGGCCTGTCATCCCAGCCCTCTGGGAGGCTGAGGCAGGAGGGTCACAGACTCAACCCTAGTTTGGGCAGCTTAGTGACCTAGTAACACCCTGTCGCAAAATAAAAATCTCAGAAGAGGCCGAGGATGTAGCTTAGTACCTAGCTCAGTCTTGGGTTCAATTCCTAGTACAAAAAAAAAAAAAAAAGCGAAAGTCCATTGGAATGGGCTTTCCTGCCCAGTGCTCTGGAGCACGGGCTGGACACCAGGAGAGGAAGGATGGCCCAGCCCACCTTGGTGCTGGCCCAGGGCCCGGGGATGCCCAACTGTGAGGATGAGGTGCTGCAGCAGGAGGAAGGCTGAGCTTGGAGCTGCCGGGAGTGGCGGGAGCTGGAGGAAGAGGACGTGCGACCACGTGGATGGAGCCCTGCCCCGCCGGAGCTGGAGGGCCTCCACGCAACGCCCCGGGCCTTTCTCGTCATTGGCTCTTTATTTTTCAATGGGTTTCCGTTTTGCTCTTGGGGGAGGAGGCTGGGTTCTGCCCACCTGGTGGGAGGCGCTGGTGCACACTGCCAGCATGGTAGCACTGATTTTGAGATAAGCTCTAAGTTGCCCAACCTGGGCTTCAATGTGCGATCCTCCTGCCTCAGCCTCCCAGAGCGCTGGCATTCCCAGCACACACTGCCATACCAGCTAAGCCTCTTTCTCACTCTCAGACCTTCCACTCCTGCTGGGGGGATGGGGGGGGCAAGTGGGAGAGATTGGGGGTTGCATCGTGGTATGAGCAGACGTGCTGGCTGGCAGCTACAGGGACACTCCACACAGGACTGCAGGGAGGAGCCACCCTCCATGAGGCCACGACTCCCAGGACCCGAGCTCTGCGGCTCCTGGTCTGCTGGGCCCCTCATCCTCGGCTGCTGCTTCCTGCCTCCGCCTGCCTCAGCCGGCACCTGCTCTGTGCTCCTGTGGCCTCCCCTCCGTGCCAGCCTGCAGCCCTCCCTGTTCCTCCCTCCGTCCCTCCATCCCTCCCTCCCTGCAGTGTGCCCCACAACATAGGGCGGCACCTGCAGCTGAGCGCCCCCCAGGGGACACAGGCCACATCCTCCAGCCCAGGAGCCAGGGACACAAACCCCAAGTGTGTGCAGGACCCCAGGGACCATGTCGTGCTTTTACGATCCAGAGCTCGGCTCACTGGCCTCCCCACCTCCTCCCCAGCCTCTGCGCCCTCCATCCGTCCCTCTCTTTGAGGGTTTCGTGCCTCCTGTCTTTCCGTACGCCCACTCTGAGGACCCCATCCTAACCCAACAGCCCTCGGCGAAGGTCGCCTTTCCAAGTGCGGCCGCACCGGGCGTACAGTGGTTAGGGCTTGGGTCTCCCCTTTCTGGAGCACTGTCTGCCTCCGAGGGAACCGCGGAGGCATAGAATGCTTTCTCCCATGAAACCCCGGGGTCACAGTCTCCCCGAGGGGCTGTGGGGGAAGCCCAGGGCTCCCAAGGGCCTACAGCAATGGTCCTCAACTTATTTGGAGCCAGGACCAGTTTCCTAAAGGACAATTTTTCCACAGATGAGGATGATTCAAGCACATTATATTTATTGTGCGTGTTATATCTATTATGATCCTTACATTGCAATAAACAGCAACGTAATCATATAACTCACCATAATGCAGAGTCACTGGGACCCCTGCCAGGAGGTGGAGCTCACGCGGCCACGCGGGTGACGGGGAGTGGCTGTGAACAGACATAACGCTTTGCACACTGGCCAGGGGTTCACCTCCCACTATGGGGCCAGGGTCGAGCACCCTGGGGACTGGGACCCCTGGCTGTCAGGTCCAGCGGCACCTGACACCACGTGCCCCTGGCATCTGCCCCTCTGACCCTCTGCTCCCACTGGACCTGCACCTCCAGGGACCGGGCCCTCCCCCTGCGGCGCACACCCCTTGGGGCAGGGCATCCTGCCCTGAGCCCACTCTGCCTCCCATCTCCCACAGGACTGCGTCGTCACCGTCGGGGGTTCCCCTTCCCGCTTTCTAGCACTTCCAAACTTGCGATACAATGTTGTTACCTCTGTGCTTTGGGGTCCTTCCCGAGCGCTCCCTTCACTGTCGGGGTGGCCGGGGTCTCAGTCTTGCTCCATGATGACAGCAGCAGCTTGGAGGGTAGATGCCTGTGATGGGTCCTTCCAAGCATGTTTTCAGACCTGTCAAATATCGTGAAGGTCATGGCTTCTTGGGAAAAAAAGAGTACGAGTCTCTGTGTGTGTTCACAATGAGCCAGAAATGAGGGACAGATGCTGGACAGTCCAGTAGGAAAATAATAATAGAAAACAATGTTGGGGGCAGACTGGGATATACTAATTCGCCCACAATAGAGACTTGGTAGATGGTACAGGCCTGGCATCCTGGCAACCAGGGAAGCTGAGGCAGAAGGGTCACAAGTTTGCAAGTTCAAGCCCAGCTGGGGCAAGTCAGAAACTTGGTGAGACCCTGTCTCAAATGAACTGTGAAAAGAGGCTGGGGACACAGTCCAGGGTGAAGGCCCAGGGCTCCATCCCCAGTGCCAGGAAAAACAAGAAAGACTTGCTAGACTTTATTAATAAAAACAGAAAGCACATAATCCTCTTTCGTGTCTGGAAACACAGCAGAGGGTGACATTTGGTTTTGGATGGTGGCGTTTGTTTTTGCAACTTTAATTATTGAAATTAATACAGCATGTCGCTCTCTCGGGACTTACGGAGGGGATGTACAAGCTCGAGCGGCCCGAGGCACGCCCTGGGAGGACGTGCTCACTTCCTAAGCACAGCATCATCGACACAATATTCTTTATTAATATATATATATATATATATATATATATATATATATATATATATATAGTTTGAAGCCTTCCTGCAGCTCTGTGCATCCTATGCTGTGTCTGTCAAACCTCACGCAGGAACCAGGCTTGGAATGAGGCGGGCATTTAGCACCTGCAGACTGATCCCGTTCAAACGGCACCAGGGAGGAGGCCCTGCCAGGGCGCTGTGTCTCCCGTGGGGGTCTGAAGTCAGTGTCTCCGCGGAATCACAAGAGGCTACAACGCGATCTGGGGCTGTGGCTTCTTTTGGCCACCCTTCCTAGACCTGCAATCCAATGGCAGGATCTGAGCACGCAGCCTCGAAGCCGGAGTGACTCCCCCCCACCGCCACCCCCTCCCACCTGCAAGCGACTGAGCTGAGCTTCTGCTCCGTACTCGCCGGGCACGCGCCACCGAGCCTGTGGGTAGGTCACACGTGGTCCGAGTCTTCCCACAGAATGAGCTTTTAGGGCGCTATGGCTCAGCAGGATGGGTCCCTCACAAAGCCACTGGGGAAAGTGACGCATGCGGGAGACAGCCACGTCCATTTATGACACGCGTTGTCAGAGCCAGACTGGTTCTGTGAGGTTCAGGCTTAGGAGTGTCTGCTTAAGTCTGTTTCAGTTTACAGTAGGAGACGGGCCCTGCCGGGGGAGGGGCTAAACCTCGTGTTGTGCGGGGGACAGACTCCGAGGACCTCCGGGTGTGTTGCTGCTCTGCCTCTGTCTCTCCTAGCCTCAGTTTCCCCAGCTGTACAGTAGAGTCAGGCATTGTGCAGAAGGCCTGGGAAGGTGCCTGCTCTCGGGAATCAGCCCCTTTCTGAAGGCACACAGGGGACAGCCTGCCTGCAGTCCTGTTTCCTTGTTGGCGCAGCCAGCTGCCCATCATCAGGGTTTGGCCCTTGCCGAGGGCACAACCCACCACTTCCCCAGTCACAAGATGTGATACAAATACAACAAATTTATCGCAAGCTTGTCATCCCAGCAGTGCAGTAGGCTGAGATAGAAGGATTGCAAGTTTGAGCCCAACCTAAGTCACTTAGTGTGACCACTGAAGGGAGTATGTCAACCTGAGGGAATCAGGATCCACACCTCCATTAGGATTAGGGCTTCGGAACCACGCCCAGATAGGGAATTGAGAACCAGCCTGGATGGGAGTGTGAGTGATCTGTGGGCCGGCCAATGAGGGAAGAGCACCCACCCAGATGTGGGAGGGCCAACTAGAACTTCAGTGGTATAAACGGAAGGAAGAGGAAGATTGTCCCAGCTTCTTGCTCTGGGAAAGCTCTCGCCTTCGCGATCGTCTACCGACGCCGACTTGCTGCACGCCGCAGACCGTCAGCACAGATCTGCTCCAGTCTTGGGTTGTGCCTGTCGGCCCATCGCTGATCTTCAGTCAACGATCTTCAGGCTCCGGTCCTCACCATTGCTCTGCAAACAACCGAGATCTGCAGCAGACTCACCTCACCGCCGTCCCTCAGGCCGGGACAGCAGATCTACTTCACAGCTGAGCAGCCATCTTGGACTGTCTCTATCCTTGGATTTGTAAGCGTTCCTCATTGATCCTGGTTGTTATTAAATCTGTAAATTCTGCCTTTTGAAGAACCCAAATTATAAGAGATTCTGTTTGAAAAAAAAGGGGGAGGGGGAAACTGGACTGTAGCTCGGTGAAAAGACCCTGGGTTTAATCCCCAATGCTATAAAAAACTTACAGTAAGACACATTGCTGTTAATCCCTCCCACGGTATTCGGAGTACACCCTTACCTCAAACATACATATCCCTTTTACTGTAATGAGGTTTTGAAAATTCAAATCCTGAAAATATTTTTTGGTTAATTTACTGGCTATATTTCACTTCCCATAGGTCCCTGATCATCAACCATTTTGGTTCTGCTAACCTGATAGGAGGTGGAGCTCAGGCGGCAACTAGAGTAGTGGGGAGCGGTTGGAAACTGAGGAAGCACCACCTCTCACCCCTAGCCACCACCAGTTGGGCAGCTGTTCCTCACGGCCCCCACCGGGGGTTGGAGACCCTGCCTATGGCACCCTGCAGCCACGGGGAAGCAACAGCATCCTGTGGTCGGCTGTGTCCGGCCCCACTTCCTCCTCCGTAGCTCAGTGGTGGTGCTGGCTTCTCCCACCCCAAACAGGAGTAAGAATCCCCAGTGTCTGTGCCTAAAGAGCTCCAGCCCTGGGGCGCAGCTCCCTGGGTGCCAGCCAGGTTTTGTTTGAACGGTTTCCCCCACTTGATACAAAGAAATTTCTGTTCATTCAAGAAAACTCCCTAAGCCAAAGAAACAAAGAGGAAATTAAAGTCCCTCATAGGCTCCACGTAAAGATAATTACGCACTGTTCTCCCGTCATAACTACAGGAGTTTCCTACTCACCAAAAGGTGTCCGGCCAGGTATGTGTCTGCCATTAGGTTTCTTAGGGGTTTGTTTTTTTTTTTTTTGTTTTTTTTTTTTTTTTGCTGGTGTTGGTGCTCGGGATAGAAACCTGGCCTTCACACTAAGCTACAACCCCAGCTCACTGTTGTTCGGTTTGGTTTGGTTTCACAATGAAAAAGTTGCCCAGGCTAGGCTGGAACTTGTGTTCCTCCTGCCTCAGCCTCCTGAGTGCTGGCAGAACATTTTTCTGTGGCATGCACCTCAGCAGCTCTGGCCCCCCCACCCCCGTGCATCCATGGCAGAGGGCACCCCAACCTACAAGCCATGGTGTCAAAGCCTACGAGACCGCTGGAGAAGCCCTGCCCCAGCTGGATGAGCTCGGGGCCAGCCGCCTGCCCTAGGCCATGGTGTCAAAGCCTACGAGACCGACCGCTGGAGAAGCACTGCCCCAGATGGATGAGCGCGGGCCGGTCGCCTGCCCTAAGCCGGCACCTGCCGCCAAGGGGAGTGCTGACAGGGGGGCAGGTGACTCTCGTCCTGTGAAGTTTCAAATCACATGTGGTCCACAGCTCTGGTGGCACAGTAGGCCGACACGGGTTCATCTGGGAAAGCGAGTCTGCTCTTACAACGCAGAGCCCGTGTGCGAGAACACGGAAGGGGTGCCAGGGAGCGGTGACCCGCAAAGCGGGGCGGGGGCCATCCCCAGGTGCCGGGCAGGCAACGGCCAGGCTGTGGCTGGTGGTAGTGTCCAGGTGTCTGTGACCCTGGCCTGCTATGAGGCTCCCGAGCGCTGGCTCTCTCAAAGACCTCCAGATAGGGACCGCCGGCTAGCACCCAGAACGAGGTGACCCTGCAGGCCGACAAAGCCGTGGGAGACCCCACCTTTGCCCCGGGACTCACCAGTGGAGGGACAGGTGGGTGGCAAGCACAGGGTGTCATGGGCCATTTGGTGCGTAGCTGTCAGAGCTCGCAGGGTGAGTACCCCGGTGCATGGCTTCCCAGCAGACCGACTGCAAGCCCTGGGGCGTCCACTAGGCAAGGAGGGGCGGGGTCTGTGGGAAGTCACCCAGCCCCGTGTGGCACGCAGGGGGCCTTGCTGCATCCGACTGCAGAACAGGACCAGGGAGGTCAAGTCGGCCACGCTCCACATTCCTGAGCTCCCGGCCTGGCCTCACTGTCCGGGGCCCCTTCCTCCTGTCATGCAGAATGTCCCCAGGGTGGTGTCACAGCAGTCCAGTAACAGGCTGGCCTGTCCTAGCTATGCCAGAGCTAGCCATACATACCCAAAATCCAAAATACAACCGGGACAGTGGCACAAGCTTGTCATCCTGGCACTTTGAGAGGCTGAGGCAGGAGGATCACAAGCTCAAGCCTGCACTGGGCAACTCAGTGATGTAGCGGGATGAGTCTCAAAATCAAAAATAGGAAATGGGCAGGGACTAGAGCTCAGGGTGAAGACGCAGGGCTCGGTACCCCTCCCCCCACCACCACCACACCCATACATACAATCATACGCTGTCTGCTCAGGACTAATTTGTCATATTTGAAGTAAAACTAACGCTGTGAGAAAAAATTCTGCAGTGCTGAATACAATGGCCTGGGGCACTTACAGTGCTGTTCAGAAAGAATCCCGGTGGGAAACGCAGGGCTCTATTCTGGTCTCACTTTCTTTTTCTGGGCAGAAATGGGGTGGGGGGCTTTTCTGATGAGCAGATGGAGTTTGTGAGGGTCCCATCGTTGGCTATCTGGGGAAGCGGATCTCAGGCTGCCAGCGGGGGTAGGGTCGGGCTGGTGTTTTGGGGCTTACATGCTGGGGCTGGCTTGGATTTGCTGGCATTGGGTGTCATTCCGGGGCTCAGGGAGGCTGAAGTGGGAGCTGTGGCTGCAGCCCTGGGGGAGGTCACAGGGTGGCCCAGGGAAGTAACCACCCCAAGGACAGCCCGAGCTGGGGTCAGGCAGGAGCGTGGGGTGCAAAACTGCAGCACGTTCCTCTCCGACGTTAACAAAACTTCATTTCTCCAGCTCCTGGGTGTGTCCAATTCCCCCCAATGCAAAATAAGTTATGTCCCTGTACTTTGGGGACCTCTAACAAAATTCAAAAGCAAAGTTTCAACAGTTCAAAATTAAAATGCATATGTGACCTAGGGAAGCTGCTTTCATTATCTGCTGAGAGATCACTTGTGTCCTGGGGAATCTGAGGGCGGGAGGAGTTCGCAAGCGTCTTATCAACATTCCTGCACTTGGCTCCACTGAAATTCCCTGTCCGGTAATTCTCAAAATACCCTGTATGGAAAATTACCTTTGAGACTTGGAACTTTACTCGCTAATTAGGTAATACGTAACTCTGGCTTCGTAACCACTCGGTCTTATTTTTAGTGTAAAAAGGCAAAAGTGTACGCGGCAGACCCCCTTTGTGGGGGTTTCCATGGCTAAGCTCAGGGATGGTAGTTAAGCTTTTTCTGGTCTTAAAGATGAAAAACTATTGCTTTTCTACCAACCCGGGGGGGGGGGGGAGCACAAGGGACTGAACCCACAGTGTCATACCCAGCTATACCTTTGGGGCCCTTTTCACTTTTTGTTTTGAGGCAGGGTCTTGTTAATCTTCCCAGCTGGCCTTGAATTTAGGATCCTCCTGCCTCCATCTATGGAGTAGCTGGGATTAGAAGCAGGCAACACCTGCTTTCAATTTTGACTGCTTTTATGAGAATATATCAAAGTGGTCTTCAAAAAGAAATCATTGTTGAGTGTGAGATCTAAGAAAACTGTCACCATTAGTTGGCCAATGGGGCACTGGGGCTGAGAAGATCCTGTGGCCGAAAGGGAGCAAGGGGGTCACAGTCTGTGCGCCAGGTCACCCACGGAAAGCCAAGCTGGGGGGGCGGTGCTGAGTGGTTCCAACGTTACTTAAGAGGAATGAAGGAACATTTCCCCCAAACGAGAGCAACCATGAAACAGTCCTTGTCCCTGGCCTGTGTGGACGGCTGCTACGAGGAAGGGCCGTGAGGGTGCACAGGGCTGACCCTGAGTCTAGGACGCAGCCGAACTGGGAAGGAACATCGGTGAGATACGTGGTGTTATCGAAAATAAGGGGAATGTTGAAAAAATTTTAAATCAAGACACAGTACCATGAATCCCTCTTGAAGCACCCCACTCATCCTGTCCCACTGTCGTGCCAGTCTCCGGAGCAGCTCTGGAAGTCCTCTGTCCCGAGCATCCTCAGGGGCGCTGTCCCGGCTGCCTTCCTGTCCTGAACTGGTTCCAGACATTGACCTTTCACGGTCATTCTGACTTTGATGAGGAGCTGGCAGCCATATCTGGTGCCAGATCTGTTGACTCAGGCCTTGTTAGGACCTGCCTTTCCGCTCAGCACCAGCACTCGCTGTGCTGATGACCCCACCTCTCCTGGAGGAGGGCCTCCAGAGCCCCTGCGCAGAGACGCCGGGCGGGAAACAGGAGGGTCCTTCCTGAGGCGGCCCTCCTCACCTCTGACATCTCTCCTTAACTCAGACGAAGTGACTCTTCACTTAAAGTGATCCGTTAGCATGAAACATTTTCCCTCCTAAGTGGCCACTGTCGCCCCCTCGCCACCTGTGGCCTCTCTCCGGGACGCCCTGCTGCCCTCACCGCCGCTGTGGCGTGGGTTTTCACGCCCGCTGTTCCTCCCAGAATGTTCCTTAGGGAGGGCTGCGCTGAGCGATCCCCCAGGTGGCTTGCGACTTAGTATTTAGACGTTTTGGGCTGAGAGATGAAAAGGCTGGCTCCCCAAAGCTGCTCCACATCCCTGATGAGGATTCTGAAGGCAAGCGTTTTTTTTTTTTTTTTTTTGGTACTGGGGATCAAGCCCAGGTTCTTCACAGTGCACTATACATCCCCAGCCCATTTTTATTCTGCCCTTTTTGTTTTGTTTTGTTTTTTGTTTTGTTTTGTTTTTTCCCGAAATTGAGACAGGGTCTCACTAAGTTGTTTAGTTGTCCAGGCTGAGCTGGAACTTGCAGATCCTCCTGCCTCAGCCTCCCGTAGTGCTGGGATGACAGCCTGCCACTGGGTCCAGGTGGGTTTTGTTGTCACTGCTTTTGTAGAGTATCTTCCAGGTGTGCCCTCATTATCCATGGGGACAGTATGTCGCTCCTCCTTTTTCTCCGAGTCATGTCCTGTGGGATCATCCTGGGCCCTGTCCCGCTCCCAGTCACCTGAGACGAGGAGGGGCTGGGGGTTCCCACCTCCAGGGCGCCCTCTCCTGGTGTCCTTATGAAAGGAGCAGGGTGAGGCTGGGCCTGGTTCCCCACCACCCTCTCCTCCTCCTCGGCCCCCTCCCCACCCACTCCTTCCGTCCCTTCTGCTTTCCTCCTAGCCTGCTTCCCTGCGCGGGACTTTGTCCTAGAAGGAGGCGGTTAGGACGGCTGGTAGCCAGGGTGCAAAGGAAACAATCAGGAGCCCAAGCAAAGGTGTCTGTGTGCCAGGGAACTTTGCCAAGTGCCCTCTTCGTGCACATCCTGGTCATGTGGATGCAGCGGGGAGCCCACGCAGCCCCTGACTGTCCGCCCTAGCAGGGTACCTTCCTGGGGCACAGGGATGCCCTGCCCGAGACTAGCCTCCGTGCCACACTCCCAGAAGAGATGGTATGTTACAGACATTAAGAGATTTGCTCGGCACCACACAGAAACCTAAGTTCTAGCATGAAGCGTGCAGCCAGCTGGGCACCCTCCTGCTGCCCTCCCTGTGTCCCTCTGCTGGCTGTGTGGTGGCAGACAGGGGAGACAGGAAAATGTGGTGACTTTTTTAATGCACTACAGGAAAGGTCACGTGCCATGACCCCCACCCCCAAGTCCTCCCCTCACTCGGACTCACACATCCTGCCCTTCCTGTCATGTCCGGAGGCAGCGCTGGACGTCTTCTCTCCTGAGCGTCTTCGCAAGGCATGATCAAAAATACAGCGACCGCTGCTGCCAGCACCAGCCAGCAGAAGGGCTGCTGGAGGAACACAGCGGTGTGTCCTTGGCCGCCTGAGTCACCAGATCTGCACCCTGTGACTTCTGGCTCTTCCCCAGAGTCAAGATGACCATGAGAGGCCAGCATCCGTAACTGATGCAGGACACGAGGCTGCCAGGACAGTGCCACTAATGACCCTCAGGACAGGACGCCCAGAGCCGCTTCAGAAGTTAGCAGGAGTGGTGGCTGAGGTGCTCTGCCCATGCGGGGCGTGAAGAGGACTGGCATCACTGCAGAGACAACGGTCCCCATTTGTCCCGGCAGGGCACCTCCGGGAGAGACGGCTGCTGCTGATGGGGGATGGTGCCCGTGCCCACGCAATGTGTGGTCTTATCTCCCCGGGTGTGAGGGAACCAAAGGGAAGCGTGGTGTGGGGGACAGCCAGGAGTCGTCAGCACGCCTCTCAGCAAATAAACCAGGCCTGTGAGTGTGCCGAAGCCACACGCTGCGCCCCACCCAACGCCACCTCCTGTTCTCTCCCGGAGCTGGAGGCAAGTTCACGTGTGTCACGCCCCAAGCCCCCTGTGCCCTCACCCATGTTCTGGGAAGGTGGACCGATTCTCTTCACGCGTCCCGGCATGGCTCACTTCCTGGAGGACCGCGTTTCACTGCGCTTCCTGCGTTCACTTTCATTTTGCTGAATGAGATCATAGGAAAGACTGCTGCGGCACAAGAGTGATTCTGTCCCTGTCCTGTCTCTCTCTCCCTCCCCCTTTCTCTCTCTCTCCTCTGCAGTCCTGGCATCAAGACCATGGCCTTCACACGGAACTACACTCCCAGCTCCTATTTTTTACTTTCTGATTTTGAGACAGAGTCTCACTAAGCTATCAAAGTGCCCTGATTGAGATCAAACTTACAATCCTCCTCCTGCCTCAGCCTCCCAGTGTGCTGGGATGGCAGACCTGTGCTACAAGGCTCAGCTAGAATTTTTTTAAATGAAGGTTAAGTACTACAGGAACGCGGCTTGGCGCGCCACTGTGCCTCTCTGCTCTTATTGGCCAGGCACTGAGTCAATATTAGGAGCTTAAGTCATGATCTTATTTCAATAAGAGCTTTCACCTGTGCATGTCTATTTTTACATAAATGGAAAAGTTACCAGGGTTACATGCTTATTCATGAACATATGATCTTTCTGGGCCCTCACAGGAATACATTCAATAGAAAATCACCCAAGTCTTTGCTGAGATTGCACCAGGATGTACTGGACAGGGAAGCTTATCTAGGCAGAGGTAGGCACGGAAAATTGAGTGAAACGAAGGTAACCCTTTGCTTCACTGTCGGTTTGCTTCTAGGCCTTGACAGCCTGACGTTCACTGTCAGTCCCAAAGCAAGGACAGCCACGTGGGGCATCTCCAGAGCCTCTCTGTGCCACACCCCACCTGCCTTGTGGGGGCTACAGGCAGGAGCCAGCCCGCACTTCCTCACAGGGTTGCTCATGGGGCACCCACCACTTGGGGACCCTGGGAAACAGACACACGTGTGTTCACCAGAAATTCCTACCAACAGGAGGTCTTTTGCTTTAGACAATGTTATAGCTTATGTCTTAGATGTCCCCCGGAGCCCCCTGTGAGTAGGTAACTGGATCCTGGGGGCTGTGCCAAGGATCCATCCATGGGCGGGTTCACAGCTGACTGGGCTGTCAGGAGGTGGGCCTGGTGGGAGGCGGGTCACTGCTGTGTGACCTGGATTGGCGTGCTCTTATTCCCAGCTCCTTTCTTCTCCTGAGTTGCTGGCGTCCACCCACTCTCCCACCTGCTGCTTTTGCCCGGGAGCTGACAGACTGTGGACTGAACCCTCTGACACCAAGAGCCAGAATCACCCTCTCCTCCTCTGAGTTACAGGCGTCAGGTCTTATGTCCTTGTACCACGAAAGGCTCACAGATGCCCTCACTGCTCATCATATTTATGGATTTAAAAATACCTAAGTCTGGGCTGAGGATGCAGCCCAGTGACAAGCACTTGCCTTCTATGAACGAGGCCCAGAGTTCAATTCCAGCAAAAGAGAGAAAACCTCCAAGACATAATGACAGTGGCTCCCATGGTCCAATGCTGAGACTCGAAGACTGAGAGCTCTTCCTGAGCTGTGCTGTCCCTGTGGGAGGGACCTTTCCTATTTGCCCTTGCACATCTGATGGCTGTCATCCTGCAGGAACTTCATAAGCAGTATCCGAAGCAAAAGGACAACAGGACTTTTTTTAAAGTTCCTTATCTCACCGTAGAGGTACAGATTACTGGTCAACCCAGGATGCATTTTTCTGAGTGGAGGGCTGTGAGCCAGGGATGTTGGCTCAGTAAATAATTGTTGTGAAAGTCAGTTAATAAATGAATGAACTAAGATTAAAGTGTAGCTGAAAAATCAACAAAATGCACTTGAAGGCTTTGCTGGCATGCTTGTCTGTGGCATGAGATGGGTAGAGGTTGGGGGACCAGAGTGCATCTCTGTGACACTGGGGGATGTGGCCCTAGCCCCACAGGACTGCAGAGCTCAGGAGCTCTCGAGGGGCTCGAGACAGGTACAATGAGCAGAGGCAGGCCTGGCAGCGCAGGCCTGTCATCCGGCACTCATGGAGGCTGAGGCAGGAGAATCACAAGTCTGAGCCCAGCCTGGGCAACTTAGTGTGACCTTGTCCCAGACCTGTCCGTCCTCTCAACCTGCAGCTACCTGAACATGAGACGGAAGACAAGGGTCTCTAAGCACCAGTGTGTCTGGAGGACTAGGAGCCCTGTGACCACACCTTGGATGGTCAAGTTGCAGGAACAACTCCAGGGGAGGGAGCTGGGATCCCAGAACCAAAGGGCATCCACCCTTTCCACCTTCCTCCCTGCCCCAGCCAGGTGCAGGCCATCTCTGAGCTGTGGCTCTCTCAGGGTCTTGTTCAGAGTCACTTATAATTACCATATCGAAGCCAGGTCCTATGGCACAGGCCAGCCATCCCAGGACCGTAGGAGGCTGAGGCAGGAGGGTCACAAGTTGTAGTCAAGCCCGGACCACTTAAGAGATTTAAAAAGACCCTGACTCAAAATCAGAAGTAAAACTGGGCCGATGACGTAGCCCAGGGAGAAGGACGTGGGCCTCACCCCCAGCACCACGACCACAGCAAAACACCCCGTGGACGCACCACAACCACCACAGGACTCGCTTCCCTGAAGAAAGCAGTGGCTCCCGGAAGTGCCCACACTTGGCAAGCTGCCCTGCGCCTCAGCCCCGCGGGCCTCAAGGCCACCACCATCAGGGACAGCATGGGCTGAGGGTTGGTGGGAGGTGCTGGTGGGGAAACACAAGTAGAGCCTCCAGAGCCACAGTCTGGAAGCCGGCCCCCTAGGGAGGCGGAGAGACACGGCCTGAGGGGCCTCAGGGGGCGGGAACAAAACAACTGTTGAGTCGGGACTCAAGGAAGGGACACAGGACAAACCGCGAGGGGCCGAGGATGGGCCAAGGTGGAGGCACAGCCGGGGAGCCAGCAGCCCAGGGATAGGCAGCGAGAGGCCAGGGTGAGTGACAGGGCTGTGCCCAGGGCTGGAGGCTGGGCAGCTGGGCCAGGGCACGGATGAAGCCACGGGATGCACAGTGGGGACACAGACAGGGGCTTGCCTGTGGGGCTACCTCGCACCATGGCATCCGGGGCCGTTCACAGTGGTGAGGGATGGGGTCGTGCGAGGCCCTCGCTTGTTCTTATTTCTTTCAGCTGCACTGGGCAGAGCTCAGTCCTTTCACACTACGCTGCATCCCCAGACATACCTCCCCCCACTTTAGTTTTTAACTTTGAGATGTCTCACAATGTTGCCCAGGCAGGGCTTGAACTTGCAACCTCCTGCCTCAGCCTCCAGAATGCTGGGGTAACTGGCCTGTGTTAGCAGGCCTGGCTCCCCCTCTGATGGTAAGTCTGGTCTTACCTGCAGAGAGGAGGGAGCGGGTGCGCCCGAGAGCCTTGACCTTGGCAGTCCCTTCTGAAGACAGCTGCAGGTGACGAGGGGAGGAAGGCAAAGGCGGCAGGTGCCTTGGAGCTGCAGAGGACGGTGCTCACAGGGCCCTGGACGATGTCTGGCTCCTCTACAAGGAAGAGCAGGGATGGGGTCAGAACCAGCCTGAGCCACAGGGCAGGCCACCCTGTCTCATTAAAAACAAATTTAAAAAAAAAAAACACACCTAATGAAATAGAGAAAAAATAGTCAATAGAAACAGGAGGTGAGTAAAAAGCTGGCGTTCTCACAGGATTAGTAAATTGGTAGATCACCAAGAAGACCATGAGACGGAGAAAAGAATCATCCAAATTAGAACTGAAAAAGAGCATCACCGGTGATGGCGAGGGGACAGCAGGAGACCTGGAGCCGCATCCCATTAGATCCCAAAACCCCAGGGCGCGGCTTCCACAACGAAGGCAGGCATGACCCGGACAGTCCTGTGCCCTACACAGAACCTTATTACTTAGTTAAAATCCTTTTTACATGCAAACACACATGTGCTCACACACACACAAATAGACATGCACACAAATTCCTAAGGGAAATTTCTAAGTGTTTAAGGAATTAAACACGGATTCACTTGACACAAACTAGTTCAGGCAACGGACATTAGAGGTTGGGTTTGGTGGCAACTGTATGCAATCCCAGCACTCTGCGAGGCTGAGGCAGGAGGACTGCAAGTAGGAGCCCCGCCTGGGCAATTTAGCAACTTACCAAAACCTTGTTTCAAACAAAAAAAAAAAAAAAAAAAATGGACTCGGGGTGCAGCTCAGTGCAGAGGCCCCGGATTTGATTCCTTGCACTTAAAAAATAACAGAAGCTAAACAGACAAGCTGAGTGTACTTCACAAGGTTTCACGAATTGAAATCACCAGGAGAATAGTAACAAAATCTGACTAGGCATTTGCAAAAAAGGGAAATTATAGACTTTTAAATCGATGTAAAATTTCTAAACCAAGTATTAAAAATCAAATCAGTATGTGAAATATATAATCCAACAAACTACCATGGGATTTATTTTTGGAATGCAAGTTTGGTTTAAATCATTTTAAGATAAGTCATTGTAATTTGCTCTGTAAAAAATATTAATATACACCAATAAAATATGAAGTTCAGCATATAGGCATTTTTTAAATTAAAAAAAAAATCCCTGTGAATGGAAGGAAACTTTCCTGATTTGATAAAGCCCATTTATAATGAATCCTACTCAATGTGTGCATGCGTGTGTGTGTGTGTGTGTATGCGTGCACGCATGCACACCCGTGTCACTAGGACCCAGCCCAGGATCTTCAGACTGAGCTCTGTCCCCAGCCCATTTTTTATTTTTGACTTTGAAACAGGATCTTGCTAAGTCACTAAGTTGCCCAGGCTGAGTTCCCACTTGGGTCCTCCTGCCTCAGCCTCCCAGCGCCAGGATGACAGGCCTGTGCCACTGGGCCTGGCTACCAACACTGCTCCTTGGGAAATACCCCAGAACTTCCCTGAGGTCCTCGCCTGCTTTTTTTTTTCTCTTTGGTACAGGGTCCCTCTCTGTAGTCCAGGCTGGTCCTGAACTCACTACATAGCCAGGCTGGCCTTGAGTGTACGGCAGTCCTCTGCTTCAGCCTCCAGAGTGCCCGGACTACCCGTGTGTGCCGCCATGCCCAGCCTTTGTGGTGCTGGGGAGTCCCACCCAGGGCCTCCCCCGGCCTTGTGCTCCCTCGGCAAGCGCTTTAACTGCGGGCCCTGCCTCCAGCCCTGGCCTGACTTTTAAGGAAAGAAAACGTATGAGGCTTAGCCAGGAAGGAACGACTGGCTGACAGCTGCTGGAGTGAGTGACCCCACGACCCCGCGACCCCCAGAAGCGTGGCTCTCTTCTTTTCATCTCAAAGAAAGCTTCGGCGTCGGCCTCAAGGGGAGAACGGGGAGAATCACGCACTGTCTGGCACAGCTCCTCTGTCGTTCGGAGCCCACGCTAGAGGCAGCTCTCTGGCTTCCTGCCATGGGCCTCCGTGACAAGAGGGGGCACAGTGCTCGCAGGGACCTTTGCTGTGCTCCTACTCAGGCCTCGGGATGACAACAGCTGGGCTTTCTTCCTGGCGCGTCTCCTACGGGTACGCATATGCTCAGCATCCAGGCCGTCCTGGTCACCCGACTCCAGCCTGTGGCTGCTCAGGTCTGTCACCCTCTGCTTGTGGCCACATGGTCTTTACGGTCCCAAGGCTTTAGTAGGTAACTCTGAAGTCTGGTGACCTTCCCAGAATTCACGAGCCATGTGATCACGCACAGGTAACAACAATAAAGGTTAATATGACGACAAGACGCTGATATGTTAGTGCTGGCTTTGTGCCAGGTGTGGTGACAAGTGCTAACCGGGAACACGGCATGTGACCTTCGCCCTGGAGGCCACTGTGCCGCCTCCCTAATCGGCTTCCTGTTGTTCAGCATCAGTGCAGTTAGAGCTGCCTCCCTAACACCAGGGAAAGTCGAGCCAAAGGGAGCGCCTGGAGTCCTCTGACGGGCTACGCCGATGCCACTGACGAGACTCCGAGCTGTCCCGACCAAGTGGCTGGAGGATGCGCGCACTGGGGCTTGGCCCAAGTTTGTGGGGCCCCACGGCTCGGGGCTACAGCCGGCAGGAGAGGGCGAGCACAGCCCCGTGCGGGCACCCAGGCTGGCGGGGGCTCGGCTCTTAGACCCCATGAGCCTGCGACAAAATGACCTGCAGGAGTGAATCGGGCCGTGCCGCCCACAACCCTCCCAGCATTCTCTGGCTCTGAAGTGAATGCCGCCCCCCTGAGCCACTAAACCCAGAGGAAACAACCTCAGGCCCGGACTGGTTCACAGGCGTGACCTCTCCGGGGGACACGGTGTTCCACTGGGTCATTCTCCATGAGGGTCCACTAATTCCTCATGTAAAAGGTGTCAGAGCGCCTGCACCATCGTCCATGCAGGCCCATCTAGCGAGAAATGATGATGGCTGCAGCTTTTACTGCCTCAAGTCACCTCTTAAACACAAACTGCATGCGCACTCTGAACTGAACGATTAAGAATTTCTCTCTTGGAAACGGAATGAGACAGTTATTTTTCAACAGCAAGCTCTGATTGGGAGGGAGGATTTATTAAACGACTGCAAGGATTTTTATGGCCATTAATGTACGCCTGCATGCAAGTGTATGTGTGTACACAGATGCCTAGTATCGTGAATTCTACCTGCTCAACATCACACACTTAAGTCACAATCCCAGAACCCCTACTAAGCTGGCCATGTTTAGGGATGGGCCCGTCAGAGAAACAGGTCAGCTGAGGTCAACAGTGTGTTGCCCTTTAAGAGGGGTCAGTGTGGACACAGACACGCACAGTTCATGTGGACAGCAGAAGCAAGCATCCCCACAGCTGAGGGCGCCTGCCTCAGGTGCATGACTCGCCCGTACCTCTAGTTCTGACGTCTGGGCTCCAGAACCCAGAGAACACATTTCTGCATGGGGCCTGAGACGGGGGGGGTGACCGGTATGTGGTCCTTGGGACAGATCACACTTATGCGTGACAGACGGACACACAAACAATGGACAGAAGGAAATGTCCTGGATCTCTGCAGGGCATGCCCCGCACTCCACAGACTTGGGCCCACCGGCCTGCACACCTGTCTCACTGTCCTCCTACCCTGGCTACCCCGCTGCAGGACCAACCAGGACTCCTGGGAAAGTCACTTATCCGCAAGGCATGGTGGCACAAACCTGCCACCACAGCACTCTGGGAAGCTGAGGCAGGAGGATCGCAAGTTCCAGCCCTTTTCTCAAAATCAAATATCAGAAAATAAGCTGGGATGAAGCTTATGTGAAGGCCTTGGTCTCAGTTCTTAGTACCATTAAAAAAATAAAAAATTTTCCCAGCAGCACGTGACAAAAGAGCACACAGCCAACTGTGCGCTGTCATTAAGTCAGCAGAAAGGGCAAAGGCATCGTTGCTCCACATACAATGCCTGTGTCTTGAGGTCACAGGCCTTAAGAGCCCAGGAGGGGTGCAGAGACCTAGGGTCTGGGGCAGGAAGGACACGAGACGCCCGGCTAGGACGCGATTGCCACACCAAGCTCTTGCCAGAGAGCAGGCTGTCGGCTGGCCTCCTGTGCTGTCTAGATGACTAAGTGTGTCATAGCCCACAGGGACTGAAGCTTCCCCAAAAGCTGCAGAGCTCGTTGGCAAAGGTCGCTGATAAGTAATTGCTTTGACTGGTATGGAAAACATCCTAAAAACCCAGGCAACTTAAAGGCTCAGTGCACCCTACGCTTTATGCTGACTCACAGATAAACAGGCGCTGCAAGGCCTAGTAGGTTCTGGCTAAGATGTCATTACTTGCTTGCCCAAGAAAAACGTGTCTGTACACAACGGGACATTTCAAAGTACACCTTCGTGCACATCCTGGGCGTGCGGTAGGAGCGCAGCGTGTCCCCGATGTCCCTCCCCAAGGCCTGCTGGGGTGCACAGCGTTGCCCTGACGAGTCCTCGTCACGCTCCTTATCCTGGTGGTGCAGACTTGTCATCCTGGCAATCTGGGAGGCTGAGGTTGGAGGATCACAAGTTCTAGCAACATAGAATCTTAGCAAGATGAAATATCAAAATAAAACTTAAAAAAAACAGGAGCTCGAAGAATAGCTCAGCAGTTAAAACTCTTGCCTGATGTGGTGGTTTGGATCTGGAGTGTCCCCCAAGAGCCTCGTCTACAGAAGAATACTGTGTAGTGTTGGGAGGTGGGGCCTGGCTGAAGGGAGAGGATGCTTGGGGCTCCACCTGGAAGGGATGTGCTGATCCCACCCTTCCTCCCAGTCTGGTCCTTGCTCTGCCGTACTGTGAAGATCTCTGTCTCTGGGGCTCTGGCTCTGGCCCCGCTCCAGCCCCACCATGTGATGCCACCATTTTCCAGCCACCCCACCAGTGAATGGACTGAGATCTTCTAAAATGTGAGCTAAAATAAATCTTTCCTCCCTGAAGCTGTGCATGTCGGTGTTAAGTCATGGCAATGAAAACATAACCAAGACGCCTAGTGTCTCAGTTACTTTTTGTTGCTGTGACTCAAGACCTGACACCCACAAATTCAGGAAAGAAAAGGTTTATTTCAGCTCACAGTTTCAGATGATCACAGTCCATTCAGGGGCAGCCAGCAGCAATGGAAGTACATGGCAGAGGCAGAGAGGTGGAGGCAGCTTCTCAGGACATCACACACAGGAAGGCTAGTTGAGACTAGTCCAAGTCCCAGTCCTAGTCCTCAAGGAATGCAGGATGCAGCTTATCTATCCTTTCAGGTCTCAGCCCAGTGAGTAGCCCCTTCTGCATCCAGGTGCGGAAGGTGTGGCCACTACACTGTTAATCCTAAATTACACACCTTTAATCCTAACTTACACACCTTTAATCCTAACTCACATGCCTTTAATCCTAACTTAACTGTAATCCACCCCTCCAGACTAGATCCCATTCCACCAACAGCACGTGGTTCCATAGACAATCCGTAACACCAAAATACATGAGACTTTTGGCGGACATTCCAGAGCCAAACCACAATACTCAGCAAGCTCAAGGCCCTGAGTTCAATTCCCCTACACCACATAAAAAGCTGGGCATGATGGCATACAACTGAAATCCCAGCACTCAGGAGACTGAGGCAGATGGATTGCCTTGTGTTCAAGGCCAGCCTAGACTACGGAGCAAGATCCTGTGTTTAAAAAAAAAAAAAAAAAAAAAACTTTAAGAAACTGAGCTGGGGAGGTAGCTCACAGCCAACACCCTGGGATCAGTTCCTGTACCACACACACAAACACACACACACAAATAGATTTGGTCAAAAAAATCACACGACAAAACTAAGTTTTGAAGTAAGTATGCAACCAGCCCTGTGTCTTCTGGCATGCTCCACAGCTTATGGACGAGGGGTGACTGAAAAATACAGAGACCGTTTCAATTTCTTAAAAAATACTACAGTGTATGTAAGCCCCACTGCTAGGACTCTCCTCCTGGTCAACCCACAGTGTCACATCTTTAGGTTTATTTGAACTGTGTGTATTAGTGCACACGCGCGCGCGCACACACACACAAGCACACACACGTGCGCGCACACACGCGCAAACACGCACACACGCACACACACGCACACACGCACACGCACGCACACACGCACGCACACATGCACACGCACGCGTGCACTCACGCACACGCACACACGCGCACACGAAACAACCAAAGTGCAGTTTGGAGCAATACAGAGTACAGGAATCACGGAGATCTCCGTGTCCAGGGTCAGAAATGCGGGCAGGCTCCGGCGGCCACAGGGACGCGGCTGGCTTTCCCTCTGCACAACAGGCCATGCTTCGTGCTAAAAGGGCTTTGGCACAACATTCAGCAGGAAAGGGGCAAACTAGGCCAGTGGTTTTCTTCTGGAAAGAGAAAGTACAGGCAAAATACAAAAACCGCCCATTTCCCCGCAGGACTGTTACATCCAGGGCATCCTGGGCACCATCACGCGCCACTGAGGAGACCCACCTTCACCTGTGCTCCTGCTGCCCTCAACTCATTACCTGCAAACCCGCTCAGGAAGCAAAGGCCTTCAGGAGCAGAGCTTGACCTGTGGAGTCTACTTGCCCCACATCACTTTAATTATTTTCCTTTTCACGCACGCACGCGGGTGTGTGTGTGTGTGTGTGTGTGTGTGTGTGTGTGCGCGCGCGCACGCACGCGTACATGTGTTACTGGGCCCTGACTCCAGCCCATAGGGATGACCGCCTTTTGACAGGACCTGTGTAAGTTGCCATCAGAAGTTCCCAGCCCAGAGTGAATGAGCCGACAGCCCTGGTGCCACCCGAGTACTCTTGTGGAAGTCACACACCCCCTGAGGATGTGCTGAAGGCGTCCAGCACCCCTGCAACGTGACTGCTCACCCCACATGTGAAAGGCTGACTTGGAGTTAAGACTCGGCAAGGCTTAGACCGCCTTATTGGTATCATTGCTGAAAATGGATCAGACACACGGGGCAACACATTGTGAACACGACACGCTCCTGCAGGAGGACCAGCCACTGGTTATTAACCCAGGCAAGCCCTCGTGACCTGGGGCAGCCAACAACCCCGTGTGCAGGGGGACACGACCACGGTGACCCTCACTGTCACAGGACAAGGTGCAAGAGTGCACGGCTGAAGATGGTTTCCCACGGCCCTGTCACCAACACATTTTGAAAACCTTGGTTCTGAGCCAGACTTGGTGGCACAGGCCTGTCATCCCAGCCCTGTGGGAGGCTGAGACACGAGGACTGCGAGTCTGAGCCCAGCCTGGGCAGCTTAATGTCTCAAAATCAAAAACAGGCTGAGGATGTAGCTGAGCGTGAAGGCCCTGGCCTTCACCCTCAGTGTCACCAAACAGAAAGAACAACAAATCTTACGGTATTAAAACTGCCCACTCGGAGTCCTCGCAGCACGGGCTGTGTTTTACTGCACACACAGTTCCTGTGTGATGTGAGTGTGGGGGATGAGCAGCCGAAAGCCCCCCTTGCCTGTGTCCCTGTGTATGGTACATGGGCCAGGGCTTCGGCATTGCCAGGAGCTGTGTCAGCACCAAGAACCCACCCAGGCTTCCTGGTCAGAGTCTCTCATTTCAGTGCTCTGTGAGGCTGAGGCAGGAGGATCTCAAGTTCAAACCCAGCCTGGGCAATTTAGTGACTTAGTGAGATTCTGTCTCAAAATAAGAAAAACACTAGAAATGTAGTTCACAGTAAAGGCCCTGGATGAAATCTGCAGTACGGCAAAATACACACACAGAAGATGTCAGACTTTGTGAGACCTGTTAGCATAAAGTTAAAAGCTTATCTGGGAAACATTTCCTGATGGGAAACTACAACCTTCAGAGAAATTTCAATGACTTTTCAGAGGACAGCACTGTGTCCCCCAGTGGGTCACCTTCTGAGGACATCAGCAGGCAGGCCCACCCAACATAGCCTCTGTTGGATCCCATGGTCGGCATGAGAGCCCAGAGCTATGAGCTCTAGTGGACTAGGACTAAGAGAAACAGGCAGACCTGTGTGTCCAGCACTGCAGCTTCTGTGCTGGGCTGGGGATACACCTGTGACATAGGGCACAGATCTGCGGGACATAGATGAAGGGCTGGAGAGCTGCTGGGTGCACAGAAGGACAGCAAAAGAATGATGTCAGAAACACAGGGACATCGCGGACTGGCCTCAGCTTATCCAAAGCATAGTGTGCCCTCGGCTTCAAGCATACAACAACCAATCAGAGACAGTCTATGACTGGACTATGGCTCTTAACTGTAAAATATCAGCACAAACATACACACAGAAGAGTGCCCTTGGCTTATTTAAATCCTATATTTTGTATTTTATTCAGAAATTTTGCCTACCTTGATCTACAGGTGGAAAGCACTCCCGCATCAGGCATGTTTCTGGTCGGTTTACAGAGCTCAGCATGGGTCTCACACGGCCGCCCGCCCTCCTCCTCTCCCCTTCCTTCCTCTGGCAACGCCGTAACACCCCTACACTCGGCCCCGCAATGACTCCCTGGCATCAGATATCCCCCACACGGAGGATTACCTCGTGACAGCTTCAGGCCACTCTCTCATGGAACTGATATCATCTGTTCCTATCTGCCACCCCCAGCCCCTGAAGAACACTTACCATGGAGACCTGGGGAGTGAGGAGGCTGGCAAGGACGGCTGTCATAGGCATGACTGCAGCCAGCGGTGCCTGAGTCACCTTCTCATCACCCACTACTTAAAGGAGGAGGTTTGGGCTCATGGTTTCTGTGGGTTTGGTCCACAGCCGGCTGGCTCCAAGGCAGGAACATCATGGCAGAGGGCCTGGGTGGAGGACAGTTGCCCACCCCATGGCAGCTAGGAAGCAGGGAGAGAAGGGGGAGCTGGGACAAGGACACCTGCTTCCAGGTCACCCCCTAGTGACCAGCCGCCACCAGGCCCCTCCTCCTGACAGTTCAGTCAGCCATGAACCATGCATGCTTGAATCCACTGATGAGTACCACCCCCACACCCCCCTCCCTGTGATCCAGCCACCTTCCACACATAGGGACTTTGGGGACATTCATAAGCCATCTCTGAGTCAGCTTTCCAAGACAGGGCACAAGACGGCGAAGTGTCACCACCACTGTCATATTTATCTGGAACAGACATGGGCGCTGATGCTGATCTGAGGCTCAAGACGAGCATGTCACCCCAGAAGGCACTCGGCCTCTTCCCCTCCCCTCACTCAGAGCCAAATCCTGGGCAGCCAGGCTTCTGCCAGAGGTGGGTGCTGTCTGAAGTGACAGCTCCTGGGCACTCTCTTCTTTCTTTTCTTTTTCTTCCTCTTTTCCTGTTTTTTTTTTTTTTTTGGAGGGGGGGTGTTGGAGATCCAGCCCAGAGTCTTCACACTGGGATACATCACTACTCCATTGTTACTTCTGATTCTGAGACAGTCTCACTATGATGTTGGGAGACACCCAAGCTGGGCTCAAACTTAGGACCCTCCCGCCTCAGCCTCCCCAAGCACTGGGATGACAGGCTTGCCTCACCTGGCCTGTATGCCACATAGTCTCACCATGTGGCATGAGAATAAGGCAAATGGAGCAACCCCAGGAAGAGGCTGGGGCACAGGGGTTCTGGGCTTTGGCACCCCGACTTCCTGGGAAAAGACAGGCCAGGTATAGGCTGGTGGCAGTAGGTGTGCTCCTCTGGCGCAGGGCAGCAAAGGGCCAGCGGCAAGGCTAAAGGGGATGCCGAGGGGACACAGGGACAGAGCCACCAACTGCCCCTCCCTTCCCACAGTCATGCATACCACAGGGGCAGTTCAGGCTGGACGCCTGTTTTGACCTCCCACGCTGGGTCTGCGGGCCTCTGTGTTGGATGAGCACCCCATGCACCCCCCAGAGCACAGGACAGACAGGGAAGGGACTAGGGGTCCTCCGAACTCAAAGGAAGATCAGCCATTCCCAGGCTCACCGGGGCAGAAGACACAAGGAAAGTCCCCATAAAACTGAGGGGAAATCCACACGTCTGCCAAGAAAGAGGAAGTGGCGGAGGGTGCAGGATTAAAATAACTCTATTGCCACAGAAGCGAACACCCATTGCCTTAAGTGGGGACAGACAGCAGACCTGATGCCACTGAGCAGAAGACAGAGCCGGGCGTGGAGGTGTGCTCCTGAGATCCCAGCACTCGGGAGACTGAGGCAGGAGGATCGCCGGAGGCTGAGGCCAGCCTGGACTCCACAGTGAGTTCAGGACCAGCCTGGACTACAAAGGCTGCCTCACCAAAATAAATAAATAATGAAAACAAAACGGGAAGTGAGAACCACGGGGCACACCCGAAGCGCTCTTCTCGGAGGCAGAGGAAGGCACAGCGGTGACAATGCCGAAGCTGCAGCGTCATGCCAAGCAGAAACCGAAAACGCGATGGAGAACAAGGCTCGGAAGCACAAGCTGAGATACATCATTGAAAAATCAAAGAAAATAAAACTCCAGAAACTGAACCTCCATGACAATCAGGAGTTTGTCACAAGCATGCAGGTCATAGCCACGGTATCTTAAAAAGGAACTAACACCCCCAATTGCCCCTCGATGTCCCTTTGCCAAGGGACACGGCGCAAGACAGGAGAACGAGAACGTACGATGTGCCTTGTAACATGAAAGGCAGGACACGTGCACACACAGAGATGCAGGCCAAGCAGAGGGGGCAAGGGGCGGGGCGGGGCGGCGGAAGGCAGCCGGTCGGGCTGACTGGGAAGGAAGCGGTGGGCCTGAGGCCACTCGGGTGGGTATGAAGACAGCCCCCGCCAAACAGAGGGGCAGGTGGTTCACGACAGAAATGGAACAGTGAGCACTGGAGGTCAAGTGTATTAGACACCCGAGGACACAACACGACCGCATGAGTCGTTCCCACATGCCCTGCACAGCCGGCCACCTACTCTGATCATGGCAAGCTAAACAATTACAATTAAAAGGACAGCCTCGGGGTGAGGTTCCCACAGGGGACAGGGGGCTTGGAAGTCACCGGGGCACTGTTCATGGAACTGTGAAATACTTGTGTCCAACGGGGGACTCTCACTTCCCAGCACAGCCTAAGGGGTGCCCACCTGGGGGGGGGGGCTGCACAGTACAAAGTCTGGGGGCAGGGAAGTAGAGGCGAACATAAGTGCCCCTCAGGGAGGCACAGAAAAACCAAATGCAGCACGTGACAGACGATCACAAAGGTTTTTTTTGAGACAGGGTCTGTAGTCCAAGCCGGTCCAAAACTCACTATCGAACCCTTGCTGGCTTCCAATGGCAACCCTCCTGCCTCAGCCTCCTGAGTGCTAGGATGGCAGGTGTGGGCCACTCTATCCAGCTAGAAAGAAATTTTAAAACTTACACATGAAGTCCACAGTAGATGCCTGACCAGGCTAGCATGTGATCAGGGGAGGGGCTAGCGCTGCCTGGAAGGCTGCATGCATGTCTCCAGCACATAATTACTTAAATAATGGGGGAAAATGTGTAAGGACAGGGACAAGTTCTCGCTCTGGTTGATGGGAACAGCAGGAATGCTTTCTGATGCTCTGTCCTCCCTTCTCATAAAATGTCTGAAGAAATATGTAACTACAGAACAAAAATTCTAGTAGCTCTCAGGTTAAAATCAAATAAAACTTAGATGAAGATTTTTGAAGGTGACACGTGAGATCTCAGAGTGACAGAATTCCCAAAGTGTAGCCAAAGCTGCTCCTTCAGAGAATACTCTTATCTGTCCATAATTTAATTATTAAGCACTAAAGAAATACAAATTTAGCAATGAGAGACGAAGATGCCCCAAGAACTCCCTGAATGTATTTTTATATAAACACGGTGACTAATCCTCACTTCCTCAGGAACATATGAGATAACAGGCGTCCGCAGGATGCCCACAGGGCATGTTGCGGAACAGCTGAGAATGCTGGTCACTCTACTGTGACATTTGGGGAAGCTGCCCTCTGACTTTGGAGTGACATGGCAGAGATAGGAGCTCTGCTCTGAAGATGATTCTGTACTGGACCACTGGCACGGGTCTATAACCCCAACCCTCTGGGAGGCTGAGGCAGGAGGATTCCCAAATTCATAGCTCAGCCTGGGCAACTCATTAACTTGGCAAGATCCTGTCTGAATATCAAAAATAAAAATAAGCTGAGGCTGCAGCTCAGTGTGAAGGCTCTGGGTTCACCTCCCAGAACTGCAAAAAAAAAATAAATAAATAAAAAATATTTTTTAAAAGGACGAAGGTGACTGCACGGAGCCGCTGAGGACCTCAGCACCATACGCACAGGCCTGTGCCGGCGGCTAGTCTTCCTTAGCCATTGTTACAGCCAATATTCCTGCACTGAGGCCTGGAAGGTTCTAGAAGTCACCAAGGAACCCTGCAGGGGGGTATGAAGGACAACACTGGACCCCCAAGAAGTGAGGGAAAGGAGGGAGGGAGAGGCCGCCGTATCCAGAGGAGCAGCCCCGCCTCTGTCTCCTCGGCAGTGACCACTGGGATTTCCTGAGGTGCCCAGAGGGAGACAGGGCCAGGACCCTAGGCTAGGCAAGGACAGCAGCTGGCCTCAGGCTCTTATTTCTGCATTAAGATTTGTGCAATTTGTTGCTCTGAAACAAAAAAAGCAACACGCAATGGTTCTCTTTCCACATGTCTCTAGTTATTGTCACATATTCTCGGGGACAGCTTTTTCTCCTCCTTTCTCTTGTTTTAAAAAACATTTTTTTTTAATCTCACCAGGGTGTGGCATGGCATTTGAATATCCTGTGGAACATCAATTTTGAATTGCTAAACTTGTGCCCATTTTAATAGAGTTTTCTCTGCTTAAAAAAATAAAAATAAAAAAATAAAAAGGACTGGAGGTTGGGCAGAGTTACAGATGATTTTGAAAATAAAGCATTGAGAAATGTGTATTTAGAAATAAAACACCAAGTCGTAAAATCCAGATTTGTAGCCAAAGCTGTTCCTTACGGCAAATCTCTTATCCTTCAATCATCTAATTATTAGGCATTCAGGAAACACAAACATACTTAGCATTCAGTCCAAGATGAGAGAGGACGAAGCTGCAGAAAGCAATGGGTGTGTTTTCTATAAACGCAGCGACTAATTCTAACTTCCTTATGGAGGCACAAAGTAACAGACTAGGATGCACAGGACATGTTGAGGAAGGGCTTGGAAGGTGAGTGGTGACACTGTGACATTTGGGGACAAGTTTCAGGCTCTGCGCATGTCACAGTGGCTCAGTGGGAGCGTGCATGCCTAGGAAGCCTGGTAGGGCACTTGGGTTCAGTCCCTGTATTAGCGAAGAGCAACTGGGCGAGTGCAGCGCTTTAGCCACAAGGCCTGTGTGCCCAGGCTCCTTAGCAGCGGCTCCCAACAGATTTGATATGTGGTTCGTCAACATCTGAGATTTTTTGTTTTTTGTTTTTTTGGTTGTCACAACTGATGAGGGCACTGTTGGCCCCAGACCAGGGGCTGCTAAATACGCCATGCTACACAGGGCATCTGCCATGGCAGGGAAGTGTCCAGCCACACGTCACTGTGCCCAAGGGAAGCCGTCCCAGCTCTGCAGGGAGCCCGTATTGGTCTCTTTCTTGTCACTGAGTCAAAATACCCGCACCTACAACTTGAAGGAAGCACGTGGCTTTTGGCGGCAGTGGGCTCAGTCCACAGTCTGCAGGCACCAGGGCAGAAGAAGCACAGAGGAGCGAGTCACCCATCACATGTACTGTCCAGAGGCCCCCAGCTCACCTGGAGGAAGAGGGGACCGCGTGCAGGTGCACACAGTAGGAGGGGCCAGGTGGGCCTCAGGCCCGCAGCCATGTGGTCCTTACCCACAGGTGTGGCTCCTGGCACACACTCTCTGGCTTGCGGCCTGAGCTCACTGGTCCAGCCTGCACATGCCCTCCTGCATGTGGTGTATGACCTCGGGGCTCCGTGGGCCTCACTGCACCTGAGGGTTCTTAAGAGCACTGAGGCCACTAGGTCAGACATGGAGAGTGTGAAGAACTATAGGCAATTCTGAGACAGTCTTGCTAAGTTGCTAAACGGCTCAGGCTGAGCTGGAACTTGCAATTCTGCCTCAGCCTCCCAAAGCACCGGGATGACAGGCCCTGAGGCCTAGCAGGACAATAAACACCTTCACAATGACCCTGATACTCTTCACCAAGGACAAGCACATGGCTTTTTGGAAGCAGCTTCACGGTCACGCCCGAGGGCCAGTAGCTCTGACCCTCCATCCACCCTGGCGGGTCCCGCCACTGCACAGATCACAGGCCCAGCCGGCTCCCTTGGAAGCACGTGGGACTGCTTTGAGGTTCTTCGGCTTTCTCCTGGCTTTCTACCTCATCTTGCTCCCAACAGCCGTTCTACAGCCGTTCTCCAAGCCCTAGGCATCTGTCATGCTGCGCGGCTGACGTATTTAGTCTGGCCTCTGAGACCTACTGGCCCCGCCCCGTCCCCCACGCACCTCGTCTGTGGTCCAGTGGAGCTCAGCGGCCCCGCGAGCTAGGGAAGATAACTGAGCACGGTTCACTTCCTATTTTTAATTTTTCCCTATTTGTTAATGCTCTTAAGGTGTCAGTTTCCTTCCCAGTTCTGCAGCTAACGATTCGTCTTGGACCACTTCCAGGGCCTAATCCTTGGCGTAATTCTTGCATCTGACTAGCAAATTACAAATGCTTTTGGGAACATCACGTGACTGGACTAAAAAGAGGCGTTGTAGTTAAAAATGGAGACAGGAGTTGGATTTTCTCAGGGTTTGAATCTGCCTTGTGTGAACTCAGGAAAAGTACCTCCGTGTTTTTGTGCTCTGGTTCCTTACTGAAAATTGAGAATCGTAGTTCCTACCACTGACAGCTCTTTAGAGTACTAATATTTGCAAAGCACTTAGACCGGATCCTGGCACAGGATAAACACTATAGGAGTATTTACTAAATGAACATACATTACTAACATACATTAGAACACAAAAGATGAGATTGGCACCGTGGGACATACCTATAATCCCAGTACCTAGGAGGCTGAGGCAGGAGGACTGCTGTGAGTTTGAGGCCAGCCTGGGCTATGTAGTGAATTTAGGACCAACATGGACTGCAGAGCAAGGCGCTGTCAAAAAAAAAAAAAGAATGCATATAATAATGTGAGGGTGGTGGGCCCAGGTACATGCACCAGCCTGCGGCTTTGGGCCTGCTCTGTAAGACCACGAAGAATGACATCACCAGCGAAACGTTACGCAGGCAGAAGAGCTGCTTCCAGACACGCCACGCATGGGAGTGTTGGCTCACAGCTAGAACTTCCCCCTTCTTGTGCCACTATTTCTGTGAACTTCCTAAGAGGGACATCGGTCGGTAGTCAGTCTTTCGTGTCCAGTCCCTCTCACGGAGCACTGCGGACTCGGGCGGCCCCATCTCCCCCCGAAGGATTCCTGTCAGCCTGCCTCTGCGGCTGCACAGCACCCGGAGACCAGCAGGAAGAGGGGCGAGGGGCTGCTGGGAAAGAGGGAGTCCCCAAAAACGCAAGGGTAAGGAGGGAGGGAAGCGGCCGTGGCCACTGGCTCCCAGACCATGTTTCTAATGTGCCACAGATGGTGGAATTCATATACATATATAACAGTAATGGAAAAAAAAAACCCACTTTCCTTCTCATCTCATTCAAGTGGAACGTGGTGAGAGTGAGACGGCTCAGGGTGGCGCCTTCCCACATCACTGGGCTGCGGCATGTGCCTGAAGCCTGGGAGGCTGAGGCAGGAGGAGCTCAGCCTGGGAAGCTTAGGGACTGAGCAAGATTCTGTTCCGAAAGAAAGAATTAAAGAAAAAAATGTACTGGAGATGTAGCTCGGTGCAAAGACCCTGGGGTCAATCACTGGTACCTCAAAAAAGAAAACTGTAACACTTTCTATATACAATCAACGGCATTCCTCCCTTGTAATGTTCACTGAGCAGACGAACCCCTGGGGAACATGGGCCATTGTCATCTGTTGCTGCCTATAACTGCATGGAAGGGGAGGAAAAGTCAGCCCGGAGCCTCCTCAGCGTCCACCAGCCACACGGAGTAGGAAATCTAAGGCGGCTCTGGTCCAGGGGCCTGCAATGAGTGGCCCTCCTGGTCCTGCTGTGCCCCACAGAGCAGCACTACGGAGCACTTCGTGTGCAGCCGCTCCACTTGCTCCGAGGGCGTGGCAGCTGTCACAGATGTGTCTTCCGCTGGTGCTCATTCTCGGATGTTCCAAGCAACAATTCCTTTGTTAGTTACACCGAGCGATACTCAGTAGTCACGCGCACCTCGCACCTGGCTTCGACGCCTTCCACTTCCCCGTCTCTCCTCCGCCCCTCAGCCCGCACTCTCCCGCAGCTGTGTCTCTACGGGGAACAGGATGACGCTTTCAGACATACCTACATTGCAGGATGGCAGCAACACCTCACCTACACGGTTATCACCATTTCATTTCAGGGTTGCAGAACAGAGTTTCAGCATTCGCTGCAATCCCCGGTGGTGCAACCCATCTTCCAACTCCCTCCTCCTCCTCAACCACAATTATGTGTCCTTCCTCGGCACCTCCGCACCGCCCCACTCGCTCCTCCCGTCTGCATCCTAATTCCCGTAACATTTCCCAAAATGGAGCTTCGTGTACATCTTATGTGTATACACGGGCGCGTGTGTGCATGCACACATGTGGGGGGGGCATTAGTGTGGGAAGACTCATCACATTAAAAAAAAAAAACCTCCCCATGAGAAAGGCGGGCTCTTGTTTACGGAAACCTAAGGCAGGCATTTATGCATTATTCCAGTAATGAAGGCAATTAGATAACAAAAGGTTAGCGAATGGAGAAGCTGTTAAATCAACTCTTTAGATTAATAGTTACCGCAGGACACTTCCCCCGGGCCACAGCAGTGCATACGGAGAGCTGGAGAGCTGAAAGATATATTTGCATATGATTTGTGTGTAATTTGTATGTCATTAGCATATATGTGCTTGGGTTTGAAGTTCTGGGCAATTTTCAACCTACAAACTTCCCTTAAAGTTGTCATCTCCTCTTTCGCGGAGCAGGCTTCTCTACTCACAGGTGCCACGGTCCAGAATGACCACGTGACATGGCAGACGAAGAGGTGGACGCGATACAGCGACCAGGCCGGAAAGCAACGTCGTGGAGACACAAGTGCCTCCTGGACATCTGGGCGGGGCCCGTAGCATCCTGGAGCCTGGAGGATGTTTCTGATAAATCAGGAGAAAGAAATGACCCTCCCGACCCGTCCTTCCAAGGGTGTCCAAGTCGGACGCCAAATCACTCAGACCCAGTGTGAGCTGGTCAGGGTTCTCCAGAGGATTCTGTAGAAAACACGCAGCGGGATCTATTAGGTCAGCTCACAGGATACAAGGTGGGAGAGTCCACTGTGGTGTCTGCACCGTGGAGCCTGGAAGATCCAGTAGCTGCTCAGCCCAAGAAGTCACAGAGCCAGCGGAGCAAGGACGCAGCGCCACCCAGGGCAAGGCCTGGGACAGCTGCGGCTGTGATCCTGCCGTGGAACCTGAAGAAACCAGAGTTTTGCAGACTGATGTACCAAGGAAAAGGCAGCCAAGGCCATGCTCACTCAGGAAGACTGGGGTCTTCAAAATGGACAACTTCCTCTTCTTCTTCCAAGGCTATTGGTTGGTGCCAACCACATCCGCCGCGGTCTTCCCCCTCTATTTGCCAGCCTACATGTCAGTCAGCCACAGACACGCTCAGAACTGTGCCTTACCTGTCTACTAGGAGCTTCTTAACTCCGTATGTGTTGAAGCGTTATGATCGACAGTCACACGGTACAAAGCCAGGGTTTTAAATGTTAACTTCCTAATTCGGGGATGGCCTCCAGGGAAAATGAAAAATCAGGCCCTGTCTCAGGATACCCCTTTTGCTTTAGCTCCCTCCTTTTCTGCCCTCATTTGCTTCCCTTCCAACCTGGTGGGACAAGGCAGGCTCCGATCTCTCCATAGCACTCAGGCCTCCTCCGAACAAACCCTGTTTCCTCAGTCATGTGCACCTTAGGATAAACGTACTATTAGTTCTTTCATTCAACAGGCGTACCGAGCGTCTACTTTTTATGCAAGGAAGCTAAGAACACAACAATTCCTTAACAGTGGCTACACGTCCTGCAGGTGCCCCACAAACCCCACATCTACTCGTGACCCCAAAAGGCAAATGACTTAATAAACCTCTGTCTCAACGTTGAAAATAAGCTACTGGGATGTAGCTCCGTGTGAGGCCCTGAGATCCATCCTCAGCGCAAAACAGCAAAGAGTATAGAGAGCAGGGAAAACACAGGAAGGACTTCAGTGGGGAGAAAGCTGGATGCACAGCCAGGTGCAGGTGAGGACAGAGGCACTGATAAGCGGGGGAAGTTCATGCTCTCTGGGCCAGAAACATTAAAACAGACAAATTTTAGGCAGTAAAGTGCTAATTTTGGCTAACAAAAAGGATTTGCTAGTCTTTTAAATGAACTCAGAAATACTGCATAGTGTAACTTTGCAGGCAGGACCTGGCGTGGACTTTAAAGGATTTCCTCGCACACACAAGGCCACTTAGGTGTGAACATAAGCGTGTGTCACGTCTTGGATCTGGAGGGTACCCAAAAGCCTCATGTCTGGAGGGTACCCAAAAGCCTCACGTTTGGAAGGTGATTCAGTCAAGGGGCTAAACCACTGATTTCCTGTGTTGCTAAGAGGGGGTCTTGGGGGAAGGGGCCAGTCAGTGGGGCTTGACCCGGAAGGATATATGCTAGCTCCGCTTGTTCTTCCTCACTTGGCTTCCTGTTCTGCCGTGGAATCATCCGCTTCTCTCTGTCTAGGCCTCTGCCAGTGCCTCCGCCACTATCAGCCACCTATGAACCGGTAACTGATGGGAATGGGAGACCTCCTGAAACTGTGAGCTAAAACCAACCTCTCCGCCCTTAGGTTGTACATGTCACGGTTTGTGTCCCAGCAGTGAGAAAGTGACTGAGACAACATGTACACTGGTATGTGCTTGGGTGGCATGAACACATTCTGAAAGGACATCGAGAAGTCGAGAGTCGCGTTGACCTAGGGTGATCCAGTCATCTTCTTCTGGTTTTTGGTGAAAGGACCCAGGAGTTGGAGAAACAGTGAAGGAGACACACAGGTACAGTGCTACCTACAATAATCTCATTTACTGTTATTCAACAAAGGAAATAGATTTGCTATCAGAAAACTTTTAGTCTTTAATAAAATCAGACAATCAAACAGACCTTCAGCACACCTGAGCGAAGTCATTAGGAAGGGAACTAAAGTAATACTGCCCTACGTTTGCTCCCTATAGGGCAACATTTTTTTCACAGAAGCCCACGGAATATTTACAGGAATCCCCACTGTCTCTGACCAGACAGGAAACCTCTCCAAACTTCCAAAGGCAGAACACACAGGCCAGGGACTCCAACCACAGGGAAATCAAATTAAGCTGTGTTCAAAGACAGAGTTCTAGCTGTAAAGCTTTTATTATTAGACAGAAAAAATGAAAACAAATGAAAGCATTCACTTCAGGAAGTTAACAGAAGAACACAAAGGAGAGGAAGGAAGCCATTTCTGAAAAGGAAAGTGGACAGCAAAAATAGAATAAAACAAGATTTGATCTACACATCCAAGGGCTCATTCTTCAAGTTTAAAGAAAAAAGCCAATGAAAGTGCCAACATCTGGCAGTCTCTTCAAGAAAAATGAGAAATACATGTACAAAAAATAGGGAACTAAAAGCAGAGCCAGACTGAAATTAAATTAACAAGACGGTAAATCCTTGCGTAATAAAATGCAGCTAATTCTATGATTACAGACTGGAAAACGTGCAGAAATGAAGGAAAAGGCAACGTTCCTCAACCTGTTAAAGACTGAGTAGAGTACCTACGTGAACAGTGGGAGGCTGAGGCACCAGGATCTCAAGCTTGAGCTCAGCCTGGAAAACTTAAGAGATTCAGCAAGATCCTACTCAAAGTCAAAAGTTTAAAAAATGAGGTGGGGATGTATCTCAGTGTGAAGGGCCTGGGTTTTGTCCTCAGTCCCACCAAATGAATAAATAAATTATATATACATATATATGTAGGGGGTGGGAGTGTGTGTGTGTGTGTGTGTGTGTGTGTGTGTGTGTGTGTGTCTGAAAAAAATAAGGATGACCATACTCCTCCCAGGAGACCATGCTGGGCTCAGCTCCACTCCTTCCAGCATCCAGGGGCCAATTATTAGCTGTCATGTAGACAACTGCACCGTGCAGACAGTGCCAGAGCACAGGGATCTCTGGAAGCTTCCGAGCTGCTTAACAAAGCCAGCACAAGTCAAATCCCAAAACCCGACAAAAGTAGGACAAGAAAGAAAATGACAGGCTATGAATAGACTTATTAAAATTCGAAATGAAATACTAGCAATTTCAACCCAGTCTGTACTCCAGTGACAATAGTTCGTGATCTGGTAAAAAATGGAGCACAAGGATATTTTAATGCAATATAGCATATTAAGAGACAAAAAGAAAACCTATATCATCAGCTAAAAAGACACACATAAAAAGACACATTTAAAATACAACACTTGGGTTAAAGGAAAAGAAAATTTGTTTAAAATTACTGAGGAAACCAGGATCGAAAGGCATTCGGTAACATAGTACCATCACTCGAACTTCCTCAAGTTTCACCCTGCAAAGCAGAATTCACCACTGGAATTGTCCAACTGTTTATAAGTGCACACAGATGCACACGTATACAAGTATATGCATGTACACACCCACACCTATGATCTTCTCTGCCAATCGGGGGCCTCTGCCTAGTCACCTCACACCCGCTCTGCTGTGCCCTCTCCTTCCAGGCCTTGTCTCTGACCCTAAAGTGTCTTGTTCAAACTGCGTATCTTTCCAGGAGCAGGCAGGTTGCCCAACACGGTGTTCCCAAACATGGCAGTCTAGGAAACCAGCCCCACTACTCCAGGTCCAGTGTCACATGGATGAACCCAGCAGAACTTGGAAAGCAAACCCAAAGCAGAAGCAGGTGCTGTGGCTCCCGTGACTGGTGTCCGCACACAGGTATGGAGAGCTCCTGGGGACGCAGCACCTAAGCAGCTGGGGGGTTGCGGTCACAGCAGCCAGCGCAGGTGGGGTCCAGAGAACAGCAATGGACTCCTCTGCCCTTGTCTCACGGCTCTGACTCAAAGGACGACTTACGCCCAAGTCAGAACCAGCCAGAGATGGTCTCCTGGCAGCTCTGCTCCCGTGTCATAGGCCACAGACATGCGCCATGTGGACTTCCTGTGCTCCTGGCTGGCCACTGTGGCCAGAGTGTAAGACGAAAGCCCTCCTACCCCAGTGACCACATCTCAAGGCCCCCCGCCTCTTGCTTTCTGGATATCCACATGTCTGCTGCTAATGTCTGTCTACTAATGTCACCCATGGGCCACATGTGAGCACAGGGATGAGCTCTGCACAGCAGCCCCCGAGCCCCTCTCCCCTTCCTCTTCTGCCTCACTGGACATCACTCCTGAGAACACGTTTCAAAAAGAAATGTCTTTTCACAAAGATTTCAGACCTCACTGCACGTTGTCTCAATAGGAAACTTCACTAAAGCCACCTTCATCCATCCAGCCTTTTACGCCAAGAGGCCAGCAGAATTTGGCACAGACAGAACCTGAGTCAGTGCCAGTGATGGGAAGCCAGCGGCCGTGTGAGCGGGATGATCCCCGCATCCCCGCACTCTGCCCCTTCTCTACATTCATCTTTGGCTTCAGGAAAACACAATCCTATCATGGAACTGAAGCCTGTAGCCATGTGTGGCTTGGAACTCACGACACACACATTCAAGACGGACTCACCCGGAAGCAGGGCGTTCCCAGCTTGCAGTGCGCAGAGTTGGATGTCCGAGCTCCCTTGACCAAATCGTGTTTGCCAGATGCATGGAGCAAGGCCTGCCATGCCCAGGATGGGCCTGTCATCCCTGCGCCGCACCTGAGCATGCCAGCCAAGGGTCAGGTAATGTAGTCTCAACCTGCCAAGTAACAAGTGAACCTGAGAACTTGGTGAAGTACAGAAAGCACTTGTCAGATGTGCCCAACTGCAGCCTGCCAGTTTTCCACCCTTACTATTTTTAGTGAAGAATTATTATTCTGGGCCACATAAGCAACATGGTAATGCACATATATGGTTGGTTATGGTGGGGGAATACAAGTGTGTGGTGGGTTTGGGTCCAGTAGAGCCCGAAATGACCTGCAGATTGAACCAGGAGAACTGGAAGATTCCCTGGGCCCTGTTACACAGGGCCAAAGGGTGACAGAGATGGGGCAGTTAGACGTGGGAAGGGTGACAGATACGCAAGACGCCAAGGGGATGGATCCGCACAGGCCCAGCAGCATCTCAGAAATTTTGGCTCTGTGCCACACAAGCAGCTTGCCAAGCAGAGAGGACGGCATAGGGCAGATCTGCCTGCCACGCTCTGGGCACCAGGAAGCCGCAGGTGCCAGCAGAGCGGCCGAGGGAGCTGCGGACCCGAACTCAGCACGCCTCCTGCCTCCCTAAAGGAAGGGGTGACCTGACGTGTCCTGCCCACATTCTCCTCAGGCTCAGGAGGGCCATAGGTTCCTGGCGAGGTGCCCTAGCCCGGCCACACTCACGGCAGCAGCACTTACAATAGCACAGTGTCTGCCTGTCTGTTCTGTGAGGCATGGGGATCGTGCCCAGGGCCTTCACAGTGAGCTACATTACATCCAAAGCTTTTCATTTTGGATTTTGAGACAGTCTCACCAAATTGTCTAAACTGGGCTTGAAATTACAATCTTCCTGCCTCAGCCTGCCAAACTGTACCATACCTGGCTCCAAACATGCTGTCTTAGGAAAAGCCGGCGTCCAAGGGGAATGAAGATCAGAATTCACAAATGGTCACATGGCCACCAAAGCCTGGGGTGCACCTGACATCAGGGAGCCTGGAAGCTGGCAATGTGAGCCCCAGGGTCACCCCCACAGGATCGTGCTGGGGGCAGAAGTCCCTCTGTGTCCTCTCTGCCCAGGCCCCTCCCCTGCTGACCCAGAGGTCTGGGAAGCCGTGTGGGCTGCAGTGGCAGATGAACAAAGAGGGTGTGAGGAGACACCCAACTGATGACTAAGTCCACTCCCCTCTGCTACAGTATTAGGGTTTTACATAAAACGTAGGTGAGCCAGGCCTGGGGCCACAGGCCTGCAATCCCAGCACTCTGGGTTGATGCTGGAAGAACTCAAGTCACCAGCCTGGGCAACTCAGTGACTTAACTAGAACCTATCTCAAAATTAAGAATCAAAACAGGCTGGGGACAGAGCTCAGTGCAAAAGCCCTGGGTTCCATTCCCAGGACTGAAAAAAAAGTTTATTTGAAAATCAAATTACATGCCTATTTTTAAAATGTTAAGAAACCACTGAGATTTAGATCAGTGTATTCATTTTATAATAGAGGAACCAGAAAGCCCAGGGGTAGCAGCCTTCTGGACACAGCCACACTACCAGGGACCAGGCTCTTGCTGGGCAATGTCCTTGTGCCTGGCGCCACCAACACCCTGGTCTTCCTGGGAGGCCCCAGTGGGCCCTGCTCTCTCGCACTCTCTTGGGCTTCTGCATCTTCAAGCATCTATGTCTTTTTATCAGCAAAATGAAGTGCAGACCTCGGTCCCCACATCTGTTGGGGTTTGGATCTGGAATGGCTCCCTAAGCCTCCGGTATTTGGCTGTTACAGATTATCTATGGAATCGTGTGCTGCTGGGACCCAGGCCTGGCCAGGAGTGGTGGGTTATGGAGGGGGATTACAGGTGTGTGGTGGGTTAGGGTCTCAAACCAGGAAGGGGTGGAACACAGAGGCTGGAAGGAGCAGACCTCTGGGACAGGACCTGGAAGGCATATGCCACGCGCTGCCTTCCCGTCTGCAGTGCCGTGAGGAGCTGCCTCCACCTCTGCCTCTGCCATGAGCCGCCACAAATGCAGGCCAACCGTGAATGGACTGGGTCCCCCTGAGCCTGTGAGCTGAAATACACTTCTCCTCCCCTAATTTGTGCACATCAGGTACTTTGTCACAGCAACAAGGAAGTAACTAAGACAGCATCCCAGAGGGAGCTTGAGGGCACCATGCTCTGAAGGGTCACATGTGGGATCCAGGCCAGAAGTGAGATCTTGTGGCTCGTGAGCCTGGAGGTTATAAAAGCCAGTAGGAAGTTATATTGCGAGCCTCTTGTATGAGAGAAAACGTGGAATATTTAAGCTTTGTGACTGACTGAGTTCATTTAGTGGCAGTCTCAAGATCCACCCACTTCCCTACAGAGAACTTGTATGTATCCTTCTTCAGGCTGAGAGGATGTGGGGATGGTAGGAACCAGAGAGGTGGGCTGTGTGGGGACGGGTTGGGGACTGGGGAGTGGGAGGGGGGAGTGATCAAGCCACAGTATACATGAGCATCAGTTCTGCAAGATGAATGCAATTATGACGTATCGTGTGTTGATATGCTAAGAAATACTAGCAGACAAATCAGCCAACCAGGTCTCCAAGAACACCACAGCGGGTAGGCGGGGCCAAGAGCTCGTGCAAGGCGAGAAGGAAGGATAGTAGGGAGGAAGGAGAGGAGGGACGGGACAAGAGAAGGGGGTAAAAGGGAAAAGAAGGAAGAAATGAAGGAATGCTGGAAGGAAAGCATCTTTCTTGGTGGGCAGGAGTTTGTACAACATCCCCTTCCAGACAACATTTTTAGTGCAAGTGCGGAGTACTTGTTTTTCTTCCTCTAGGGCTCAGAGAAATAAAAAGGAGGGGGTGAGTTCTGAGTTTAATTTTACTCAGCATTCTAAAATTGCAAGGCTGTGGAGAGGAAGTGAGGTGGTGATTTCAGGGGTGCGACTCACACCCCCAAGACCTAAATTTGCCAGGAGCAGAGGGGGATGAATGAGTCATGCTGCTGTACTGTTAGGGAATGAGAGCCGGGGAACAGGAGTGAAACTCGCACACAGGAGGCTGAGGCAGGAGAAGCACAAGGTAGAGCCCAGCCTGGGCAACCTAGCTGTCTCAAAATCAAAAAAGAACAAACAGGCTGGGGATGTAGCTCAGTGGGAAGGCCATGGGTTCCATCCTCAGCAGAAAGGAAGGAAGGAAGGAAGGAAGGAAGGAAGGAAGGAAGGAAGGAAGGAAAAAAGAAAAGAAAAAAGAAAAGAAAAGGAAGGACAAACAATTGGGATCATGGCTTTAGTGCAGAAGCCAAGAGGCCAGCTCTGTGTGCAGACAAGGCACAGCTACTGGGCTTTCACTCCACCCTAGGCAGTTTGCAGAGAAGCCTGGGGGAGAATGTTGCAGGGGCCTGCGTGCCTTACAGTGCAGGACGTTCCCTGGACACTCCAACCTACACTTAATAGCATGCAAATGAGCACACAGACAAGGCCCTGAACATAAGTGGAGCAGAAACTAGGCTGGAGGCGGGGCCCAGGTCCAGGGCCACGTGTCTGTCCGTGTGGCTGCTCACAGCAATGTCCTCAATGTTTCTAAATCAAGACCTTTGGCCTCTTCTGTCCCTGAAAATCATAGGCTATTATAAACCTGTAACTTACCATCTCAGCCCAAGGCGCAGGGCATCTCATCTGCTGTGATCACACAAACAAATCCCACCATGTAGGCGCATCGACCGGAGATCTTACTTCTCTGGGCTCTGGAGGCCATAGGTCCCAGAACAAGGTAACAATAGAGTCTTGGGAAGGGTAATCAGGTTAAAATGAGGTCATTACTGTGGCCCATGATCCAGTACAGCCAGTGTCCGATGGAAAGGGACAGTGGGACAGACACTGAGGGAAAGATGTAAGAGGGAGGTGTGATACACGACAATGTCCCTGCAGGCCAGGAAACTCTGAAGGCCATGGTGGGCCATAGGGCCGAGTGGAGAGAAATGGAGCCGTCCTTGTTACAGCCTCAGAAGGTCCAGTTGTGCGTCACCTGACACAGGCCCCAGTACCACACCACACACACGTGCACACACACATGCATGCTCATGCACACACCACTTGCACACATATGCGCCCATGTGCATATACACACACATAATAAAAGCTAACATAAGAATGAATGTTAAGAGAAAAAGCACAAGGAAGTAGCAGCCAGTCTCTGCCTGGCACCTAAGCACTTCCCGGGTACCTCTGTGGCCACACTGCTCATCCAAGGGTCTCTCCCTGCATCGGGAAAGGTCAGGGTGTCACGGAAAGCCCATCCTCAGGCCAAGCAGACCCCTAAGGCAGGATGCCTGACCAGCCCTCTCTCTGCTGTCCTGGGTTCCACTACAGATGAGCTTCTGGAGCCAAGCATTTACATTTGTACAGCCCGGGAAGGTGCCCTGGGGTCTCCAGGCATGGGAGGTGGTGGGCAATTCCCTGTGGTTCCCATCCGTGCCAGACACGGGGCCACCCAGCAGGCGCTTTCCTGGGTCTGTGCCCATGTCCCTGACTAACAGGACATCTACTACTGATATGTGAGCACCATCATGGCCACAGGTTATTCTAATCTGCCACACAGGGTTCCTGGCATGCATCTGTGGCCAGGGTGCATAGCTGGACTCCGACTCCTCCTGTGTCCCCATCGCTCCCTGGTAGCACAGTCCACAGAACTGCAGTCTACGCATTACTCAGTGCTTCGTGCCTGGTGAAGACACTGACATGTTCCCAGGGTCCCCCAACCTGCACCTCCCATGGGTGCCCCCAGGGCTGGGAAGGCTCCGAACTGCTGCCTCGAACAGTGTGACTCACAGCAGAAGAAGCACGGGAGGCAGAGAGCTCAGAGCTGCCCGAAAGACGGCAGAGGGGGGTCTCAGGCTACTGGGTCCAAAACCTGACTATTCATAGCACCAATGATCCTCAACCTAAGGACAATGGTGTTGGGGAGATGACGCCACCTTCCTGCCCAGGATCATTTTATTCTACTAAGCCTGCCAGAAAACTGTCCCTGAGTTATTCCCAGTGGGTGACATGGCACTATACTGTTCCAGTTGCAGGGGCTGCTGTGACCTAAGATAAGGGTCTAGAATCCAAATGTTGTCATCTGGGTCCTAGGTGCTGGACCCTCAGTTGGTGGCAAGATGTTGGCACCATCCTTGCAACCGCCCAATACACTAAGTTCAACACAACTGAACATGTATTCATCTTGCTGTGATTTGATTTTTTAAAATATCAGAAATTATCACATTGTAAATAATTATGAAAAGCTGAGTATGGGGGCAGTGGCCTGTAACTGCACCTTTCTGGAAGGCTGAAGCAAGAGGGCACATGCAGGAGCCCAGCCTGCAACTGAGACAGACTACATCTCAAAACTAAAAAAACTAAATCACACTCAGCGGTACAGGCCTATAATCCCAGACTCCGGGAGGCTGAGGCAAGAAGATCACAACTTCAAGTCCAGATGAAGAATGTAGCAATTTAGCAAGACCCCGTTTCAAAATTAAAACTACAAAAAAAGGTGGGGGAGGTATGGACGGAGCTCAATGTGAAGGCCTTGGACTCAATCCAATCCTCAGTATAGCAAAAAATAAAATAAAATAAATGCAAAACAGCCTGGGGGAGGTAGCATAGGGCAAAGGCCCTGGGTTGAATCCCCAATACCACAAAAAAGAAGGAAAAACTAAATAACCACTAGGAACCCACGGAGTCACTCCACTGCACACTTCTTTGCCGTTTCACTGAAGGTCAGGCCGCTTCTCAGAGACCCTACTGCCGCCCCAGCTGAGCCTCCCCGAGCCCCAGCTTCTCCTCCTGACAAGCACCGTTAACACCACCAACCTCGGAGGACTGCCACGATGATGACGCGCCACCTTTCACCCTCCCTTTTGTACAGGACGGGCACACACTAGGCCTTCAATAAAGGGCACCCAACAAATCGGAGTGTCCTGGTAACAAGAACACACCACGATGCCACAAAAGACACAGGTGAAGAACTCACACGTGGTGCAGCTGTCATCCCAGCACTCAGGGAGGCAGAGGCAGGAGGATCTCAATTTCGAGGCCAACCTGGGCAACTCAGTACCTTGGTGAGACTCTGTCTTGATGTAAGAAGCCAAAAATGGGATCAGGATGCAGCTCAGTGCAAAGGATCCATACTCAAGCCTAGCACTACAAAAAAAGAACTCAAATGAATACATGTAAAGAATGTGGGGAGGATATTTTAAGGCCACTGACGTCGCTGCCTGACTGAACACACAGAGAGACTGAAACCTCACTCCTGCAGCACTTCACACTCACGCATGCACAAATGTGCACTAACGTGTGCATGTACATACACACACACACGAGAGCTTTTCCTCATCTCAGCCCAGAGTGCCCAGAGTGAGGACACAGTGTGCAGAAGCCAGGGCTCCCTCCGAAGACACCACCCGCACGCCCAGATGGAGGCCCTGGCAGCAGGCCAGGCCCTCGTCACAACTTCACCGTGGCTTGAAAATCTCGCAAAAATCATTTCACTGAGCATTTTTGAAAATAAATTCTGACATTTCCTTAAACAAGGGCTGTGTGCCGACAGACCCAATTTGAGATGTTTTATGCATTCGATACTCTCGAGGCAACTGCAGCCGGCACAAGCTACCATTTTTTATACTTAATTATCATAGGTAGCATCCTTGTGTGTGTGCGTGTACACACACACATGTGCATGGTACTGGGAATCAACCCCAGCACCTTTGCACGTTCCCAGCCCATTGCTTTTTTTTACTTTTGATTTCCAGACAAGGTCTTGCTAAGAACTTGAACTCCTCCTGCCTCAGCCTCCCAGGGACAACAGTCTTAAAAGAGCCCATTATTTAACAAATACTGACGCATTTCCTTGAGATTTTGTTTTGGTTTTTAAGTATCCTAACTTTGTGCCACTCAGGTTCATAGGCACACCTTCTGATCCTCTAATATGGGGGAGCAAAGAAGAAACGGGGCTCTAGTTGTTTTTTTCCACACATCTTCTCAAGTGTTGAAAACTATTAGGAAAAAATAAACAAACTTGGTGTTTGCATGTTGACAACCAAGCAGGCCAAACAAGATCACGTGACCATTCCCAAAGCATGCTGGGGCACCAACTGTTATGCCCGGTCTTACAGCAAACACAGGAGCTAACTTTGTGTGTGTGTGTGTGTGTGTGTGTGTGTGTGTGTGTGTGTGTGTGCGCGCGCCTCTAGTACTGAACTCAAGGCTTGAACTCAAGGTCTCTGCACTGACCTACATCCCCAATCTGTACTGCTTTGTTTTGTTTTGAGACAGGGTCTCACTAAATCGCTAAGTTGCACAGGCCGGACTCAAACTTGTGATCCTCTTGCCTCAGCCTCCCAGAGTGCATCACTCTGCTTAATTTGAAGTTAACGTTTCGAGAACGGCCTGAACCAAAGTAATAAAGTTTCTCCAAACAGGAAACACTGTAGTTCCCTCAGCAGAGGAACATTCCGCTAAGCATTTGGCAAAAAACAGTGAAAATGGAGGGAGATTATGGCCTACATTAAAAAGAGTCTAACTTCAAAATATGCCCACAAAAATAACCACAACCAACAGACAAGCATGAGGTTGGTGGAACCTGGAGATGTGAAAATGACTTGCCACCAGTTGTGGGGGCGCAGGCCTGGGAGGCTGGGGCAGGTAGATCACACGTGGGAGCCCCGCCTGGGCAACTTTGTGACTTAGAGAGCTTGCCGCAAATAAAAAGTAAGAAGGCCAGGGATATAGCTCAGTGCAAAGGCCCTGGGCTCAATCCCCAGCACCACAAAGAAGGAAGAGAACGTCGGCCCACGGCGAGGCTCTGGTATGCAACCCACCTCTGCCAGCCAATCCCCCTTCTTATGTCTAGCTGCGGCCCCTCCGTCCCATTCCCCGACACGTGCCGCGGCTGCCCTTCTCTGACGTCAGCATGTGCAAATGGATTCCCTTCGCGACACTGAAGTTACAACAGCGATTTTCTGGTTGAAAATCAATTCGATGTCCATATTCCGGAAGCAAGACAGTCTTTATAAAAGAAATTAAGCAAGCGGCCTGGCAGGAGGGCGAGCGGGCCGCGCCTCGGGCCGCCCCGGCCTGGGCAGGGTTCAGAGTGTGAGATGCGTTTACTTAGGCGAAGCTTCTACGGGAGGGAGAGAAGCAGAACAGAGCAGGCCCGTCTCGGTTACTCCCTCCGCGCTGGGACGCAGCACCCGACGCGCAGAACTCACCGCGGAGAGCGCGGCCTCGCTCACGGCGCCCGGAGGCCTCGGCCGGCAACGGCGGAGGCACGCGGCGGAGGCCCGGCCAGAGAGAAACCGCACATCCGGTGCAGACAGGAAGCCCAGCGGGTGGAGGGCGGGGCCAGCAATACGCTTCCGGGTCACGCCCAGACCCCTTTGAGCCAGCCCCGCCCCTTGGCAGGGCGGGAACATGGATTAGCCCAACCGTTGAGTGACTCTCTACACACACGGGGGCTTCTGGGCCATGGCGGATCCGAAGGTCAGCACCGAGGGACAAAGTAAACACAGTGCAGCTGGACAGCTGCGTCTTCCCGGGCGCTCCAAGGCGGAGCAAGGTTCAAGGCCACAGCGAAGCCGATTACAGCGTACACGTTACAGCAGGTGCATTACCAGGGAGAGAAAGAAGGAAAGGAAGGAAGGCAGGAAGGAAGGAACGAAAGAATCAATAGAGAAAAAAAGCTGGCAGCAACATCATGTCCAGGTTCCTACGGTGTCAGTCCATGAGCGTGTTTTGTATGAAGAGGAACATCCTAGCCAGGCCCAGGGCACAGGCCTGTCGTGCCAGCACTCTCAGAGGCTGAGGCAGGAGAACTGCGAGTTCCAGCCTTGTCTGGTCTATTTTCCAACTTAGCGGGACCGTCTTAAATTTAAAAATAAAAATGGGCTGGGATTTAGTTCATTGTGATGTCTTTGGGTTTGTTCAACATACATACATACACACTTCCTAGTGAATGAAAACATTAATTAGCTTTTAAGTACTCTGGACTCACAATGCAACTGTGAGGTACACACCTGCAGTTCCCAGACTCCCCTGCCCTGGCTGGCCTGGACAGAACTTTGGTTCTTTCTGGAGCTCGTGGTAGTACCACACAATCCTGAGGAGGCCCAGCATCTGACCCCAGGACATCCTCACGCCCCACTGGTCCTTGACAAGAGTAGAAGCAGTGTGTGGGTCCTGCCTCACGAAGAGGGGCTGGGATGTTTGGGTGGCTCGTGTGTGTGTGCGTGTGTGTGTGTATGTGCGCACATGTGTGCGCATAGGGTACACATGGGTGGGGAGGGAGCCCGGGACCTTCCAACTCACCTACATCCCAGCCTATTTGTATGTTTAATTTTGAGACAGGGTCTCTCTAAGTTCCTAAGTTGCCCAGGCTTGAACTTGACATTCTCGCCCCTCAGCCTCCCAAAACTACTGGGATGGCAGGCCACACTCTTCTTTTGGAGCATCAAGCCCTCTTCTGTCCCTCTCTCCCTCCTTGGGGAATAACAGTCCACAGGGCCCTGGCAGCTGGAGCTACGAGACCCTCCTGACAGGAAGTGAGGGCATTAGCAATCCACTGAATTTGACAGCTGCTTCTTCCTCTTTTCCCTGATCATTCCCAGTCCATCAACTTAAGGACCCAGACCCAGGTGGAAAGAGGCCCTGAGGGCTGGTGGCCTACCGCAGGGAATCCACCAGGGGGACCGAGGGATATCTGCGTGTCTCCAGAGCACTCTGCCCAAGCTCTGCCCAGCCTGCTGCTCTGAAGGTCACAGCACTCAGGAGTGGCAGGGAGGGGATCCAGAGGACTTGCACAGGTGCTGTGTGGTGGCAGAGCCTAGATTCACAACCCCACTTGCCAACTTTCATCTCAGGCTGGGCTTTCTAAGGAGAACCTGAGCCAAGGCTTCAGAGACAAACAGGGGACCTGGGAGACTCCCCAGGAACAGCGGGAACCCTAACTGGACGTGGAGAAGGCTGAGTGAGTTTGCAGGCAAGGGCTTCCAGGTCCAGAGTAGGTGGAGGGATCTGTATGCCATCCTGCTGGTTCCTGACTCAGAGCTGACACAGGAAGTGAGGTGACACAGAACAGGGCCTGTGAGGGGCAGAGCAGGTTCTGGCAATGAGAATACACTTGTAGGCCCAGAGCTGCAGGGGCCGGAGCAGGAAGTTAAAACACCAGGCACGATGGCCCTAAGAGTAGAACAGGGCAGGTGAACTCGCAGCTCCAGCATGTCCCTTCATTTTGATTGGCGGGAGGTATGCTAAGCAGGTGTGGTAGCACACACCTGTCATCCAGTGCTCTGGGAGGCTGAGACATGAGGTTCATAGGTTCAAGTCCAGCCCATACAACTCAGTGAGATCCTGACGTCCCGTGAATATAGCTCAGTGCAATAGCTCTGGACTCATTTCCCAATCCGCAAAACAAAAACAAAACAATAAAGAAAAAAATCACAACAAAATCCATGGAGGTATCATTCTGTCCTAGCTGAGCTGGCACCCAGGACTCAGAATACATGTGTCCCCAAAGAGAGGACCCAACACAGACTGCTCTGAAATTCCCCAAGCAGTGGGAGAAAATAGAGCTATCCTGGGAGGTTCTGAATGGTTACAGTGTTGTTATAAAAGACGTTGTTTCTGCAGTCCTAAGGGACCTAGCCTGACCCCTTGGGGCCTCAGCATTGGCAGAGGTTGTCGGGTCTTGGGGGTCATGGGTATGGGTGTGGATGTCCCTTAACTGATAACAAGGCCACGGGAGTGAGGAGCACTGTCATCTGTCTTAGTCACTTTCTTGTGTCCAGACACGTACCCGACAGCCAGAACTTAAGGAAGGTTTATTTCGCTCACATTTCAGGGGTACCCGTCAATGTGCAGGCCAGCAGTGCAGGAAGGGCCTGGCGAAGGACCTTCCCAGAGAGCAGCTGTTTGTCCCTCATGACCAGGAGCCTCAGTCAGATCAGGGAGAAGCCGGGGCAAGAGTGTGCCCTTCCAGGCCACACCCAGTAGCCCGCCCTGCCCCCCAGGCCCTGCCTTAGCGGCACATAAGATCTACAGATCCAGTTAACCCTGCAATCCAACTGCCTTTCAAACACAGAAGGCTTCTGAGGACAATCTAGCTCCAACCCACGGCTGCGGTCACCAGGGCTTACGCCAGCCCCTCCTGCCCTGCTCCAGATGCCCGAGTCTCTGCTGCAAGCCCTGTCTTCTCCATCAGTTTCCACCAGGGGATCTGCCTCCAGTGGCAGTACCACTGTTGGTGACCACCACCTGTGCCTCAGCTTCCCGCCTCCAGGGGAAGGTATGTGATGGCAGCTGCAGGTTCCCCAAGTGCACGGCTCACCACACACTGGAGTGGGACTTGGGGAGTCCCATGTCTGCTGTGCACGCCTCTCTCCACATAAGTGAGCTGGGATCATACACGGGAACCTCACGGCTATTGGGAAGAAGGAAGGTGCATGTTGGTCTCACGGTCCCTTGGAACTCTGGCTCAGCAGTTACATTTGGTCACTGTGGTTACTGGGCAACCCCAACGCCTACCAGCTGGCTATGCCAGGATCCCATGTGGGCTCAGTGGCATCTGGCCATACAGCTACCCTCTGGACTTGGGCCACCTCTCTCCAAGAATCAAATTTCAGGGCTCCCTAATCTGGGCCACAGCAGTAAGCAGGCTGGCTGGAGTGGCAAAGGGACAGGCCCCTCTTCCCCAGGACTCAGGAAGAGGGGACGCAGTGACAAAGGCAGGGCAGGAACTGACATGGACATGAGTGAGGATGTGGTGGGGACTAGAAGCACTTGTCCCGTCTCTGGAGCCACAGGACAAGACGTCACACATGGGACACACTCTGCAGTCTCTGGATGAGAAGCCACTGGTCCCAGGTGGGGCGGCCAGGCGCTACAGGCAGGGTTGTCCAGACAATACCAACAAGATCGTGAACTGTCCTATCATCCCAGCACTCTCAAAGGCTGATGTAGGAAGATCACAAATTCCAGACCAGCCTGGGCAACCTAGCAACTCGGAGAGACCCTGTCTCAAAATCAAAAATAACAACAGGCTGGGGGTGTGGCTCAGTGCAAAGACCTTGGGATCCATCCCCCATATCACAAAAAGAAGCCAAGATCTGTGCGTGGGATTGGGGGTCCTCACACTTTCATTTTCTCTAAGGAACTGGTCCACACAGTCATCCAAACTGGCAAGTCCCAGCTCCACCAGGCCAGTCTGGGGTTGGGGACCCTGGGAAGCACAACTGCCGCAGCATGAATTTCAGAGCCCTCCCCACTATGACGGTCACTTGTGTTATTTAAGGTCTATAGGCTTCAGTATCTACCTCATGTATAAGGTGTCTCCAGCATCCAGTCCTGCTGAATCAAATGTCTGGGTCCATGGCCCGAAGGTGGCACGTGAGTGTAGCCATTGTGCCATGCCTTTGAGACAACAGCACACCAAGTCCTTCACCTGGGACATTCCTGGTTCAAATCTGTCTCAGGACAAAGTCCCTCTGACCCATCTCGGGTGACTGTGGGCATGGAGGTGGTGACCACTCCTGGGGAGGCCTGTGAGCACTGCCTGCAGGAAGGAAGGCCTGGCCCTGGAAAAGCAAGCAGCTGTCTCCAGACAGAGCTGAGCAGTCCAGCCACAGGTAATCTCAGGTCTGTCACCCAAGCACACCGGGAGGCTGAGTCAGGAGACCACAAGTTGTAGCCCTACCTGAACAACGTAACAATCTAGTGAGATCCTGTATTCAAAAAATAAAAGATAAAAAGGGCTGAGGATGGATGTAGCTCAGCATGAAGGCCCTGAGTTCAGCTCCTCGCACTGCAAAAACAAAGCCCAACTCCTTGGAATCACATACACACGGGAGCACACATGGCATCTTTGACCTTGAGACAAGCAGAAAGCTCTGTCAGCCCCAAGTCTGGCAGGAGCTGAGGGGCCTTGTGGAGGAATGCCCTCACAGCCACACCCATGGCGGGCACACACACAAGCTGGTCTGCCTTTAGTTTTTTCCTTCGATGGAAGAAAATCAGGGAAAAAGATTTCAGTCACGTCTGCATTTTGCGGAACTCTTGCTGAGAACCCTGCTGATTAATATCATAATGAATCATCGCAATGGGGGAGGGGGCGACGCGGAGGCCCTGGTGACAGCCTTCTGGGGCTTTATGGATGTTGGCAGGAACAAAAACACGACCCCTTGGACGAGCGGCGCAGAATGTAACTGCTTGGAAACTGCCGTCACTAGCAAGGATCTGCGTCAGCAAGCGCCATGTCTCATATCACACAGGCACAGTGATCGCACAGAGACGGAGACCTCAGCGTGCGCGACCTTTGGCACATGATTTTGGAGCCCTAGAGTGAACTCCCCGTGGGACTTACGGCCATTTGGAAAGGACATGACCGTGGGAGTCGGAGCGCACAGCCAACATGAACTTGAAGCTTAAATGTGACAAGTTTTCTGTTAGGACAGAGAGATCCGAGACTCAGTGTTAGTCTATCGGGTGCTTAGGGGACCTAAGGACTCCTCCCTCCCTGAAGAACCTGCCACTTTCCTCCATGTTATGGTTTGGATCTGGAAAATTCCCTAAAAGCCTCATGTTTGGGAGGTGATTCAATCATCCAATCATGGGGGTTGATCTACTGATCTCCTGTGCTGTTGGGAGGTGGGGCCTGGTTGGAAGGGGTGCATTGGGGAGCCCCAAGGGGTACATGCTAGCTCCGCCCTTTCCTCTGTGATTCAGCTGCCTGTCTCGCCATGCTATGAACAGTTTGTCTCCAGCTAGGCCAAGCCCTTCCACCACTGCCAGCCACCTCTGAGAGTGGATCAAGGCCTCCTGAGACCGCGAGCTAACATAAACCTTCTCTCTCTTAAGTCGTGGGGGTCAGGTTTCGTGTCTCAGCAACAAAACAGTAACTACGACCCTCCAGACAGTGTTTATTGAAAACTGGCAAGTGCTTTAAGAAAAAAAAAAAAGTATTAAAGTAAAAGACACACGGACTGAGGGTCCCTCCTCCGGACCCTCCCCTCGCTTCAGACACACCCCGCCCACCCCTCTGGCCCCTCTGAAGTGGCTCTGTAGCCCTCTTTCCACCTATCTTGGTGTCCTCAGTCTTGAAGGGCTGTGACATCATGGAACCTGTCTGTCAGCTTTTAGACACACAATCCCTAGATGAGGCCAGCACCCATGGGTGGCCAGGGGGAGCAGGGAGCCCAGAACAAGGCCCCACTCCCCATCAGCAAGCTCCTATACGGTTCCAGTGCTGCTGTTAAGTGGCAGGAAGCGGGACTTGGTGCCCACTCGCCTCCTGAGGCTGCTGCAGATGCACAGCTGTCCGTCAGCAGCTGCTGCCGTGTACATACCCCTCCCTGTCCGTGGGAGAATGGCCGCTACCTAAACCCTCAAAACACTGCGGACCACTGCTGTGGGTGAGCAGTACGTCCGTATTTAGTGCCACGAAGAAACTCAACCCAAGATGTACGGTCACAGGCGCAAGACGATGGCCCAGCTCTCCGCTTGACTTTCAGCGACCTACTGAGCACCCGCAGGCCATGTCCACGGACACATGTTTTGCACCAAACGTGGCTGGAAGTCCCTGATGGTCTCAGAAGAAAACACAAATCCTACTTGTCATGAGTCAGCTAATTTTTTAAGTGCTGGGGGTTGAACCCAGGGAAGCCCCGGCTCACACTACGTAAGTACTTTACCCCAGAGCGACATGCCCAGCCCCTTAGCTAATGTTTTATATGCTTTTTTGCATTTAGAAACATGATTTAATTTCCTTTTCTTTTGGGTTGTATTCCTTATGAGCAAGTTACGCCGAGTTACAGCAGCTGCACTTTCATCTTTATGAGGAGTAAGGCACACAACCTATGCGGCTTCACCTACTGGGCCAGGAGTTGGGATTCCACTCCACAGCCAGAGTGCCGGCCGTCCCCAACGAAGCTGAGAGCACCCCATTAGCCCAGGTAAGCCTGGGTTAGCCCAAGTCAGCCCACCACTCAGGAGGCAGTGAATGGAAAGTCCCAGGAGAAATTCCCAGGGCTCCACGGCGGGCCCCGTCCTGCCCGCTCAAGCAAACGGTTCGTGTTCCAGGCTCGCCGCTCCTGGACCTGCAGAGTGCTCTGCGGTTTCTCTGTGTGCCTGGAACACAGGTAAGTTTCACAGTTTTTCAAATGCATGTTATTCCTCAGGTCTGAGAGGAGACCCTGCCTCAGAAATCTCTGATGCCTCATTAATGATTCATCATAAGAGCCCACGACTGGGGGGTTTCTTTGGGTTCAGCTTCATCAACACCTGAGCGCAATCTTGGTTTCCATAAATGGGGCAGTGGCTTAGTCACTCCCACCCCCTGGCAATGAAGAGGTCTGAAGTCCCAGCCCTCCACCAAGGAAATGAGGCCCCAGAAATGTTGAGCAGGTGTCTATGCATGGAACAGCACCCCCGTCCATCACCAGCATCCTCTAATTGGGAGTTTCTTCATGGCCTCCCGAGACTCTGGGCTCCCTCCTCTCCTTGCTGTCATAGATCACATCACTACTTGACCACCCCTACCATTGGCATGTCCCTGTATTTTATCCTCTTTTTCTTTTACATGTCAACACCATACCAGAGTGGCCCCTGGGGACATCTGGAGTCAGGACGTGAGATGAAGGGGGGACAGAGCTGCTTCCTGATGCGGTACCGCTGGCCATCACTCATCTGCAGCTGCCACCCGCCACAGCCCACGCCCTGGAGAAAATTGACCCCAAAGACCAGGAAAACACAGTGCCGGCTCCACCCAGAGGCCTTCAGTCCCTTTTGAAAAGGTCCTTCTTCACAGACCCAGCCCCTTAATGGAGAAAGAAGAGAACAGAAATAATCAGAGTTGTGTGAAGAGGGGCCTCAGACACAGCTCCGTTTTATCAGGAAGCATGAAATGGGCTTGGGAATCGCTGAACGCAATGCCAGAGTGTACGGGAGTGAAACTAGACACTCAGGAAAAGCAACTTCCAAAACTGCTTCAGAAAGAGGCAAGAATGACAAGACGGGTGTGTTTTCAGCAAGGGGGGCAATCTTGATGGGGGTTCATAACAATTTGGCTCTTACTATGAGAAGCTTCTTTGGGGCACAAGCCCACTCAGGGATCTCTCCCGAATAGAGAGAACTTTTGTCCCTCGGTCCTTCGTTTCTAAATAAAGACCCTTTCTACAACTTGCCCAGGGAACTGAACATTTGCTGTAGCTTTTGTATCTCTAACTGATCATATTTAATCAATTTTAAAATACATCACCAGCTAAGCTGGTGATAGGGATGGAGGTGAGATGAAGGCAAAGCTCTCGCCTTGCATAACGTTGGTTTTGGTCATCGTCCTGTGACCAGTGAGGACAGGCAACATGGGAAGCGCTGAGGCTGTGGCCATCTGGGGTGCAGATGCTGTACAGCAGGTGCCACCCAACAAGCCATGGAAGAGAGGCAAAGTGCACCCCACTGTCCCGGAGCACCATGCTGTAGAGCAGCAGCAGGCTGACCAAGGCCAGCAGTCCACGGGTGGGCTGAACACCATGATTCCCAGAAGTGGGCTTTCACTGGATTCTCCAGGAAACCTCAGGCCAAAGCCCTGGAGCTCACTCAGCCCTGCTCCCCCATAGACTATGAGTCCCCGGGCCCGGACCCACAGGCTAGTAGCAGCCCAGTGACCACAGAAGAACCCTGCCACCAGGACACAGGAGGTGAGCAGCGCGCAAAGCCCCACCTCCTGTCAGTAAGCACCTATCAGGTTCTAAGGCTGCTGCTGACTGACAGGAGACGGAGCTTCACTCCTGCCTCCCGCACTTGCTGCAGCTGTCATTTCAAAACTATCCTCCAACAACCTACAGCAGAACAAGAACCCCCCACCTCTCTGGAAGAACAGTCTTCAACTACACCATCCCTGGCGTCAAGAAGGTTGGGGACCACTGCCGTAGACAACACTATCCTGGAGCGTCCTCAAGAAGGGCTTTCTGAGGCAGTGAGCGCTTCTGAGAGGAGACGGCTCCGCAGCTGGCCTTGCCCTGGGCCTCTGACCTATGGTGGCCTGCGAGGAGCAAGAGAAGCAGAGAAGGAAATTTGCCTCTGCGAGTCTCCAGGTAATAATAGTGCAAAGTATTCTAAAGCCCTTCCTGAGGCTACAAGGGATGGGGCAGGCCAAGGACAGCCTTCCAGGACATTCGCCCCTGCCTCTATCCCTCCCAAGGGCTTCATGACCACCTGGGACCTGTAGCAAACCCCTCCTCACTGCCAAGGCAGATGTGGCCCTCTGGTACACACAGCCTGTGAAAGTTCCTCTCTATAGATCCTATTCTTGATACAAAATGAAAACATTTCAGTAGAATATGCGACGAATCAGAGCCCATGACAACTTCCCAGTAACACATTTCTGAGGGCATGTACGTAACTTTATTCACAACATGAAGCTTTCCAGCTCTATCAGGCATAGAAGTTTAAAGAGGAAGAGGGGCTGGAGGAACGGCTCCGCAGCTAAAGCAAGCACCTGCCTAACAAGCACTACATCGAGCGTTAAGTACCCGAGTTTGATTCCCCAGCACCACAAAAGCCGGGCGTGGTGGCACACACCTGTAATCCCAGCACTTGGGAGGCTGAGACAGGAGGATTGCCGTGAGTCCAAGGCCATCCTGGGCTCCATAGTGAGTTCAGGACCAGCCCGGGCTGCAGAGCCAGACCCTGTCTCTAAATAAATAAATAGGAAGAAACTCAACCTCAGGACAAAGTCCCTTCTCCCACCTAGAACATGCACCTTTCCCCCCAAGGACTCTCCTTTGGTTTCTTTTTCCCGTAAATTGTTTTCTGTAGGGCAGGGCAGAGAGGAGGGCTTGGGAACAGGAGGGAAGGGTCTCACTCTCCCTGCAAGGTACTTCTTTTTTTCTTTCTTCCAAAGCTGCCCCAAATGCCTCACAGCCAGTCGGGCTCCTTCAGATGCCCCAAGTGGCCCAGGGAACCCCGTCTTTGGCCAAGGGTGGACCCCAGAAAACTAGCCTGCAGCCTCTCTGAATGCTTGGGCTGCCTGCGGCCCCTAACCAGGTCTACAAGGAGCCCCACTCTTGACCAAAAGATCTGATGCCACACACGGCAAGCCAGTTTTGTTCCCACACAAGCAGCTCCCTGAGCCCTTGGAAGATGAGCCCCTGCCTCGTCCCCTGTGCTGCAGCGCCAGCCTCAGGAAAGCCAGTGATTGGAGCCACCCAGGTGCCCACAGCCTGGCCAGGCACTCGGCCATGTGGGTGGGACCCACACTGCACAGAGCGCCCATCGGGAGGCATCCCCAAGACAGGGGCCCTGCCACTCAGCTAATCAAATGGGCAACCAGAGGGAACCATCCCAAAATCACCGCATCCTGTGTCCTGGGGCAGTCCCCATTGGCACAGTCCCAGGAAACCGCTCCCACGCTGACCCAGCAGCTCTCCTGGCCACAGCGTGTCATCCATGTGTTCCCAAAGCAAGCCACAGGAAACAAGAAAACGCAAATGCAAGCTGGGCCCAGCGGCCCAGGCCTGCCTGTCGTTGCAGTACTCAGCGAGACCGAGGCAGGAGGATCACAAGTTCAAGCCCCCGGGTAGCAACTCGGCGAGATCCTGTGCCCAAATCAAAATAAGAAACGGGCACCATGCCACACACCGTGCCACACTGAAATACAAGGGGTGTGGCATAGTGCAATGCCCTGTGCTCTGGCCGGGCCCGGGTCTGAAAAGCAAGACGTAAAGAAATAAAAGTGAGCGTGCCGAGGCCCCGGCTGCTCTCGTAATGACTCAGCCCCTTCCCCTCTGATGTAGAAGGAAAAGAGCTTCTTGGAAGCATGTGAACTGGGAAGAAGACTTAAACAGCTAGAATCCGGGAACTTGCTGGTACTGGAGCCTAGAGACATCAGACCTTGTTTAAAAACAGCAAGATACTCCAATTCCGTGAGGCTGGCTCTGGGGACCAGGCGGTGCTGCTGCGCTGGCTGTCCTCAAGGATCGCGTCTACAAGCATGCGCATGCTCGCTCCCGTGAGCGGGCTGTGTAGTTCCTGCCACCACGAGGTAAGCTCAGTGCTTTGGTACAGGAGCCAGATGTGAGCCCCGTGCTGCCTGAGCGCGGCAGCCCTCCACTGCAGCCCCTCTCCCATCCGGCTGGCTTCCAGACCCACGCGCGGCCACAGACCACACTTCACACCCTCCAAAAGGTCGCAAGTGCAGAATAGCTTGAGCCTCGTCACCTCCTTTCCAGGGGTGACACACGTTGGCTGTCACATGTCTCCATGAAATCCTGTTTCAAGTGCGGCACGGGGAGCAACCCCGAAGTCTGGGCAGCCGCCTGCCTCAGCCTGAGGTCCCTGCGGGCACCTGGGTGACGCGTTTCAGGCTCCTCCAGCAGGCTGGGGAGTTGGTTGTGCACCTACTCTCAGGTTGCCACTCCCGCTGTGAACAAAGGGGGCAGGAGGTGACCAAAGTCCAGGGTCTGCTGCCCAGGGCGGGGTGGGGGCAGGGAGGAAGCCGAGGGAGGCCCTGGCTCAAGGCACAACGTGGCTGAGCCAGAGTAGAAAGTGTGGACTCACGCTGACTGAGCAGGGCCGCGAAGGTGGGTCACGCCAAGCCCCCACGGGCGTCCAAGGGGCAGCCCTGCTGATCTGCTCAGAAGATCCCAGGCCTCGTGAAGAGCTACGGTGCCCAGGGGCTGGCCACACCCTGGTCCCTGCCCCTGGTTCCTGTTCTAACCGAACCACAGAGATGCTCCAGCTCTAGAGACACCAAGGTCTCACCACCACCAAGTCCCAGGGTCAAAGTTCAACAAGGCTGTGTGTGTGTGTGTGTGTGTGTGTGTGTGTGTGGCTCACCCCCACCCACCTCGGATCCCGCCTCTAGCTACACAAAACACCATGAGGGCTATTGTCCCACTGTGAAGGAGCCTGCTGTGTTAATGCCTTCTCCACACTCTGCCTCTGTGTGTGTGTGTGTGTGTGTGTGTGTGTGTGTGTGTGTGTGTGTGTGTGTGAGAGAGAGAGAGAGAGAGAGAGAGAGAGAGAGGGAGGGAGGGAAGGAGACCATGTACACAAACATGCTACTGAGGATCCAGCCCAGGGCCTTCATGCTGAGATAATATCCACAATCCAATACACACACACACACACACACACACACATTTTTTTTTTTTTTAATTTTGAGACTGAATTACTCCATAGCCCATGCTGGGCTTAAACTTGTGATCCTCCTGTCTCATCCTCCAGGGAACTGCAATGACAGGCCGGAACCCCTGGGCCTGGCTTCTCAACACTCTCAAGTCCAAGAGACGGGGCGGCGGGATCTCAGCTGTCCTTACTTTTATCCATGTGTCTATCGCGTGTTTGAACCGCACAGCCTGAGGGTGTAGAACACTATATTCTGATACACGCAGTGAGACGAAGACAGTCGAGAGCACATCCTGTCCTGGCTTGCTGTCCTGGGGTGGGGGGCGGAGGGTGAACACCTATGATCCAGTGTCTAGTGACCTGTCAGTATGCAAATGCAACAGACTAACAAAATAAGGAGAGTTTGGGGAAACGACACCAGATCCATAGCACAAAAATCCTTGGAGCTCAGGAAAGAAGGCCACAGTGGGGAAGGCCGTCTTCCCCGGGGCTCTCGCCTTCTTCCTGCTCTGAAGATCAGGGCTGCAGGTGTCATGTGACCAAGCCACCTCCTGTCCCCGGAGGGGCTGCCCATTGCTTCTGGCCATGCAGACACAGGGAAAGGAGGTGGTGGCTATCACATCTCCTAGTGCACGCCTGGCCGGCCAGCCACTCCAGACAGGGAGGGCAGCCCCACCTGGCACCGAGCCGCTCCAGCCTCAGTCCTGAAACTGCACCTGGATCATTGGCAACCTGTCCCGTGTAGCCGGAGCTCCTCACTCCAAATGATCCCTTGTGCGTGCGTGCGTATGTGCGTGCGTGCGTATGTGTGTGTGTGTGCGTGTGTGTGTGGTGCTGGGGCTCAAGCCTAGGCTCAAGCCTTCACACTAAGCTACATACCCTGCCCATTAGTTTTTTCATTTTGAGACAGCATCTCACTTCAGTTTGCTAAGTTGCCCAGGCTGGATCTGATCTTCCTGCCTCAGCCTCCTAGAGCACCGAATGACAGGCCCAGCTCGAAATCGTCTTGAACAGCCTTGTTTATTGGCAAAACTCCGTGCAAATTCCAAACAGCAAACTCACCCTGAACTCTGGGAGAAAGCCCATCTGAGTTCTGAGGCTGTCCAGGAAGGGAGCACCGACCAACCCCAGTGAGGAGAACAGCCTGCAGCCCCAGGCCAAGGAGCCGGGAAGTGTCCCACAGTAGGGTCACCGCACTGGCTGTTCGGGGAACTCCACCCACACATGTAACAGAAAGCGGTGCAGAGTGGTCACTCAGCTGGGGAAAAGAAGGTGGAATCAGAGTTCCCAAGAAAAAACAAATGATAAGGAGTTTAAATCAAGCCTCCCCTTGCCTTCCCATGAGACGGTGAACTCATTAAGAGAACACAGGGTCACCAGGGTATTTTTAGCCCCAGAACCAGGAGGCGCTGAGCGTCACATGGTCCAAGGGTCGCACCAGTGGCCAGAAATCAGGGCAGGTTTTGCTTTTCTCTCGCAGGGAGCAAAGCGTGAGGTTCATTTGAGAAAAAAGCACGTTCCCCCTACTCCTGAACGAGCCCTCCTGCCCAGCACCGAGGCTGCATTTGTATCATGAGCAGCCGCGTCAGGTTTACAGGGCCCGCTTGCACGTAAGGCACACAGTTCCTCACAGACATATTCCAACACGAACACGAATAATATATGCGCTTCACCATCTGTATGTGTAGAAAGCCACTGAGAGCCAGGCATGCGGACTCAGGCCTGTTGTCCCAGCATGCTGGGAGGCTGAGGCAGAAGGATCACAAGTTCAGGCCCTATCTGGGTAACTTAGTGACTTAGGGAGACCCTGTCTCAAAAGTTAAAATAACAATAATAATAATCAAGGGGCTAAGGATGTAGCTCCGTGAGAATTACTGGGCTCACTCCACAGTGCTATAAGCATTAATGAATACATAAGCAAACAAGAAAGAAACAAAGCCAGCCAGCCAGCCAGTGTTTTCAGCTGCAGCTGTAACAAATGAGTGATTCATTTAAACATACACAGTCACTATGCTACAGTGAGCCAGAAGCTCGGGTCTGCTCTCTGGCACAACTCAAGGTACCTTGAGGACTGGCTCCTGCCAGAGTCCCCAGGCGAGTCCCTCTTCCCTGCTCGTGTCCCCACTGGCTGCCTGACCCTGTGTTCCCAGGGCTCATGCTGCCCGGCTGCAGTCAGCAGGTGGAGAAGCCCCCTGGTCCCAAGGAATCATAGCCCAGTGGTGAGCCCCCGGATTACCTAGACCATCTCCCCATCCCCAGGTGACTCACCAGGTCCCTATGTGACATGAGGCCACCATGAGGTCACGGATGCAGAGCAGTGATGGGGAGTGGGAGGTGACAACTATTCCAGGAGCCGTGATCCACGTAATTCCTGCCCGTCCTCCCTCCTCCACCTAAACTCAGCAAATATTTCTGTAATTTAGGAGAATGGGTCTATGCAGTTCTCTGTTCTCTGGGAGGAAAAAACACTTCTGATACCACCATACCATCTCTCTCTCTCTCTCTCTCTCTCTCTCTCTCTCTCTCTCTCTCTCTTTTTCCTTTTGTCTCTTCTTTCTTTCTTCCTGTGGTCCTGGGGACTGAACCCAGGTCCTTCCCGCTAAGCTCCATACTCAGCCCATTTTTATTTTCGATTTTAAAACAGAGTCTCACCAACTCGCTAAGTTGCCCATGCTGGGTTTGAACACGCAGTCTTCCTGCCTCAGGCTTTCAGAGTGCTAGGATCACAGGCCTGCATCACCAGATACAGCTAAAACTTTGAAGGTTTTTGAGACAGGGTCTTCTTCTGTAGTTCAGGCTGGTCCTGAATTCCTCATGTAGCCCAGGCTGCCCTAGAACTCAGAGCAATCCTCCTGCCTCAGCCTCCCAAGTGCTAGGACTGCAGGTGTGCGCCACCATGGCCGGCTTCATGGGGTGCTGGGGAGCTGACCCCGCAGCCTCCACGGGAAGTATTCTAATCACTGAGCTGCGCCCCAGCCCGCTTTTTTTCCCACACATGCCACACTCCGTGTGGTGCACCTATTTCAGACGAAGCCTCTGTCCTGACCATGGAACCAGGGATTTGGGACAAAATGTGGCCTGGAGTAGAAGCACAGAGGCAGTTCAGCAGGGTTCAGAAGGGACAAGACACACGCACAATTTTAAAATGAAATAATCCGGTCTATGGGGCACAGGCCTGGCGTCCCAGCACTCAAGGAAGCTGAGGCAGGAGGATTACAAGTTTGAGCCCAGCCTGGGCAGCTTAACAAGTCAGCAAGACCTAGTCTCCAAATTTAAAAAAAGGGGGGTGGGGGGTGGGGGGCCTGGGATGCAGCTCAGTGCGAAGGCCCTGGGTCCCACCCCCAGTGCCACAAGAGAAATAAATAAATAAACAAAAAGTAAATTTCCTTCCTAGACTTCGGATAAATGCGTTCACACTCTGGGACCCCCCTGCTGGCCTCTGCGCCCCAGAGCCCACACCCTGCGGCCCGTCTCGGCCCGTGTGCAGCGGACACTTCCGGACGAGGCTCTGCCCGGGCTACCGTTCCCACGGCCGCCAGTCCCACCAGCAATTCCATGTTCCGCGCCGGCTCCCTCACCTCACAGTTCCGCTAACCGCGCGCCCCGGTCCCTGAATCTTCCTACAGGAAGGCCAGCTCCAAACGCAGGATCTCTGCTGGGACAAGGGTCTGTTGGCTGACCAGGTGAGCGGCGAGGGCCTGCCCCTGGCGCAGCAGTCCTGTGACACAGCGCCAGGCTCGGGCGGCGTCGCCCGCAGGCTTCGCTCCACGGCGGGCCTTGCTCGCGTTTCGTTTCCTCCGCTCCGCCCTTCCGACACGGCGCCCTGGGATCGCGGACAAGGGGGACTGGCCTTGGGCGCTCCCGGAAGTCAGCCAGAGAGTCTGTGAGGAAGGCTGAAGACACCGGAGCCTGGCGTTCCAAAGCGACAGCAGCGACCGACGCACCCACGCCAGCGAGGGAGCTTTCCAGGACGCGCCGGCCTCCGCGCTCCCTCCACCAGGCTCCAAGCCTATTTGCTGGGGCCACCCGTAGCCAGGGTGGGCTCTTCCCATCTATTTGCTGGCTGGTATGTCAATCATCCACAGACACGCCCCCCACCTCGGGTCTTCCTGATTGGCTAGGCGATTATCCTTCTAGTCACGTTGACTTAGCGTGGTGAAGGGCCACGGAGCAGGACGTGAATTTTTGCGTTTTCCGCACTGAACTGGCTCTGGTAGAAAGAGGTAAATTATGGCAAATACTTGAGTTTTTGAAAAATTTATTGCTGTAAAAGACACAACTCTGAATCCGCCCCCCCCCCCAGAGTGCTCCCGCTTGGCCCCCGCCATGGCGTCCTTCGAGCGCTCCCCAGCAAGCTCCGGCGTCCTCTCTCCGGCGCTCAATCCGCTCAACACGCGGGTCCTCCTAGTGTAACCTCGGGAAAGAGCCAGGGCCGCGCGGTGCCAGAGCTGGGGGCCGCGCTGGTTGAGGACACGCCGCCTGCCTCCCGTTGGCCCGCGGGGGCCGCTGTCTCCGCTGCCCTCAGCTGCCTGCACTGGCCGAGTCCCCCGGCTGACGGCCCCGTGCAGACGGTGCAGCCGTGATCACCCCCCCAACCGAGGGGCGCTGCCGGGCTCTGCCGGGTCAGCCCGTCCTTCCCCTCCCTAGTCATTTTTTCCTCAAATAAAATAAGTAAACGTATGTAAGAAGTGATCAAAAATTACAACCAAATTTAATTTTTAAAAACCCTATTACAGTAAAAGATACATTTCCAAGAAATATGGGGGGGATTCAAAGCAAAGGGTGGCCGTTGGGTGCTTGGAGGGGGACAAATTACAGTATGTCTTTTACTGTAAAATAATATTTAAACATTCAACATATTTTTAGTCACAGCTATTTTGTGACGGGAAACTAAAAAGAGAAAATGGATATCAAAAAAAAAAAAAAGCAAGCCAATCGTGATGTACAGGCATGTCATCCCAGTACTCTGGGAGGCTGAGGCAGGAGGATCACAAGTTCAAGCCCAGACATGGCAAGACCTTGTCTCAACATCCAAAATGAAAGGACTGGGGTATGGCTCAATGCGAAGGCCCTGGCCAGCGTCCCCTGTGCCACACACGCGCATGTGCATGCTCGTGCACATATGCACACAAAGCAATGGCAGAGCCCCTCCCTAGCAGACTAGAGAGCCACCTCTGCCACCCACCCGCGAGTATCCCCGGTGTCCCTGGCCCCAGGCATGGGCTGGCTGCCAATCTTCTGCTCCTGCTCCCGCCCACACAGCCTGTCACTTCAGCTGGAGGAGAGGTGTAACTTCAGTGGCAGCTGGAACACACAGCTCCTGCCATCCCTCTTCTGCAGGCCATGTGGCCGAGGTCCCAAGGCCTGGCTCCTGGGTCCCTGCGGGCATCACACAGTTCCCCAGGGCGGGCAGGCCTTCATGGCCAGTCAAGGGGCCTCTCCTGTCCCCTCAGGCCCCAAGACAGAGCGTTGGGCTATAGACACTGAGTTGGCCCAGGGCTCACAACTGAAACCTCCATATCCACCTGCCCCTCTTTCTATTACCCTGTTATTTATTTATTTATGTGTGTATTTATTTATTATGGTACAGAGGAGCCAACCTAAAATCTTCGCACTGAGCTGTATCCTCAACCCACTTTTAGTTTTCATTTTGAGACAAGATCTGTCACTGAATTGCCCAGACTGGGCTTGAACTTGTTACCCTCCTGCCTCAGCCTGAGCCTGGCAACCCTGGTTACCCACTGACTCTCCAGGGCTGAAGGACAGTCCCCTGGTGGGACACCAGCCTGACCCTAACGACTTAGACCAAGCAGGGACAGCGGTCGTGCGTTGACCTGCCTCCCCCCAGATGGCACCTCCACCAGGGACTCCACGCGGACACAGGCCCGTCGTTCCAGCACTCCGGGAGGCTGAGGCGGGAGGGTCACAAGCTGGAGCCCAACCCGGGAAGCTTTACAACTCAGTGAGACCCTGACTCGAAATCAAAACTAAAAATGAAATTGTCTGGGGAAGCAGCTCAGGGTGAAGGCCCTGGGCTCCACCCCCGTGCCAAGAAAGGGGGAAAAAAGAGAAAAAAGGGTTGTCTTTGGAGGGATATGACGCAAGACTGAACCATTTAGCCTGAAAATAAAGGTCACAAGGTGACTCAGCACCTGCGGTGCCCTGAGCCTGTGCCACTCTGTGGAACAGCACACGCAATGTGGCTGGCAGGACGGGGGCAGCCGCCCACGTCGGGCACAAGGTCTCTTTCTCCACAGAACTTTCGACTTTCACTTCATGTCAAGGGGTTATTTTTGAACGACTGAATGAGCACAGTGTCGGCGTGTGCTTCCCAGGCACACCCTGGCGGGCGTACGTCCAAGGGTCTAGCTACCTTTACAAGCAGACATAGGGCTCTGCCTGGTAAACTGTGCTGAGGCTAGCATTGTGTCCTTGGGAACACAGCTCAGGCATCTTCATAGAGCTTTTTAGGCTCGGAGTGTAGGTTTCTACCGTGTGTTTATCCGGGGGCTGGTCAGGAAACAGGGATGTTTATTGCAGTAAAAGTCACATGGCCACGGGTTCCCCTCCCACCCTCCCCAGCTCCCAGCACACGTGTCCTGCTGTTCCTGCCACCTTCTGAAGCAGTCTGAGTGTCCCCTTCCTAAGGGGCTTTACAAGGTGTGATAAAAATATGGCAGCTGTTGCTGCACACCACCCAACAGAAAGGTGGACTTGCAAACACGTGGCAGCGTGGCCTCGCCCACCTGAGGCACTGGAGCTGGTGCTGTGGTGCGGCTGACCATGAAAGGCAGATGCTTTTAATCTATCCAGGACAGCGAGGCAGCCATGAAACACTCATGCGAGTGGAAGAGCGATGTGGGTCACAGTCAAAGCCAGGAGGAGGGCTTGGAGGGGAAACCGTGCCAATATGTCCTTTATTGCAATAATTGTGTATATTTAAACACCATATGTTTCAATTGTATCTCATACATAAATATGTAATATATATTATATATAAGATAATTTGCTTCAGCACCACGATGCCGGCCACTTCTGGGCTCTTTCCTCATCCTGTGGCGCTCATGACCGTGTCTTAAACACCTATGTGACCACATCTGTAGGACAAATTCCTAGGAGTAGCTGGACAAGAGGCAAGTTTATTTTTACCCCTTGTACTTTTGAGCAGTTTTTCCTGTTTTGAGACTGACATCTAAATTTACTTGGTATTCCCAAACTAGAGCCGGCTGGGCTGACTTCTGTGTCTGGCCCAGCACAGTCAACTCAACTGATCCCAGGTGGGCCCTGGGCTGTGCACCTGCGGCCACATGCCCATGGTGCCCGCGGTGCAGTGGTGCCGGTTCCTGGCCCACACTTTGAGGATGGCTCACAGTGTAAAGCCGCACACCTCAGGCTCAGCAGATATCCCTTTTCTCTGTGCTCACTGGGACATTGTGACCAGAGCCATCACCATAGGTCCTCAGCCTTGCTCCTGCCAGGTCCCTAAGAAGAAGCCACTGCCCCTGTCCCCTGACCACTCCAGCCTAAGCCTATTTCAGAGGATAGCCCCTGTAGCATTCTGGCATGTCCTTGTTAAAAATGCCCGAGGACTCAACCTTCTACGATGCAGTGCCCGTGTCATTCATTCTATTAATTTATTTATTTACTTATTTTTGTAGTGTAGGGAATTGGGCCCAAGACATTTATCACATTTTTAAATTTTTGACTTTGGGACAAAGTCTAAGGCTATGCTCAAACTTGCAATCCTCCTGCCTCAGCCTCCCAGAGTACTGAGATGACAGGCCGGCACCACCAGGCATGGCACCCCGGTGCTACTTAGGAAAACCTTTGCTTGAGAATGTGCCTGTACCAAATCCCCAAGGTGAATGGAATTATTATGCTTTGCAAACATGTAGTAACAAAAAAGTTGGTTTTGATACTTACACAAAATAATTTTTTGTTATAATTTCAAAGAGAGAAACCGCTTTGCCCGCAAACTGGCAGACATTGCCTAGGACACCCTTGCACTTGATCCTGCCTCCATCTGGCCTGCCCAGTGCCTTGTCCTCATGACTGAGATGACATCCTCTGCGTCCTAGCATGCTTGCACTTCTTAGATGTCACGTTTTAAAACTCCAGGTGAGGAGCCGCAGTGGGCTGGGGGGAGGAAAGCTCTATGCTGTCCACTCTCCTGGGGACACAGCCCACTGTGGCATTCGGTCTCCTGGACACTCACCAAGGGTGCCGAAGGCAACCGACCCAAAGTTACTTCCCGTGAGAGAGGCCCCGACCTGGCTGGGAGATCTCCAGGGCAGCACGTCATCAGAGAGCAGGGCCCTGTCCAGATCTGGACGTGCCCGGGCCTCCTGAGACTGAGCCCTGCCACCTCTTGCGGGCTCTTGGCTCAGCCTCCTCGTCCAGTGACTGGGAAGCCACACAGCTCGACACCTTCCCCTCGGCTCCAGCAAGCACGGCTGCCTGTGTCCCACGGAACATAGGCAGTTTCTAACTCTAGTGTTTCTCGGGGAAAGACAGGACCTTCGAATGGCGGGACCTCGTGCCACCCTGGAAGAATGCGCCCTGTCCTCTCCCCCAGGAGCACTGGCAGGGTAGATGGGACCTGTCTGGGAATCTCCATCGGAAGATGACAGCTGGTTCCAAAGCCAAACCGGTGCGCTCTGTGCATGCGCATGCGGGCAGCTGAGCCCAGGGCCTCCCCGCTGAGGAACCCCGGGTATTTTTGATTTTTGATTCGAAGACAGGATCTTGCTGAGAGGCAAAGTTGCCCAGGCTGAGCTCAAACTTATCCTCCTGCCTCAGCCTCCTAACGGTCTGGGATGACAGGCTTGTACCACAGGGCCTTGTGAACAACAACTATTAATTACAAGTCACATTTACCACAGGCTACTCCCTGACCAGCAGGTGAGGGAGAGGTTCCGGGTACCCACCTCTGGGCTGAGCTGGGAGGAGGTTCCAGGCACCCCAACCTCTGGGCTGAGCCTGGGGAGAGGTCCCGGGTACCCCCACCTCTGGGCTGAGCTGGGGGAATTTAGGAAATGGTTCCCCTCGCATTTTATATTACAAACATAGTGACTGAGACCCGTTGGCTCTTGATATGAGGGTGGTGGGTGACGGAGCGGGGAGTCCTGACCGGTGCTCTGTCCCACATCCAGTCCCGGGCTGGGACTGCTCGCCCTGTGACCCATCTTCCAGTCCGAGAGCAGCACCACCAGGCCATCTTGCTAGAGAGGGCAGCGTGGGTCCTGTGCACGTCACATCGGTGTGGGCTCAGGGACTTGCTGCCTCTCATCCTGTAGTCAAGACACAGTCCCCCCTGCCCCACAGTGGCCCTGGCAAGTACTTCCTATTTGGACCACCAGGACTGGGTAGCCAACATGTCATCCTGGCACTCTGGAGGTGGAGGCAGGAGGATTCCAGCCAGCCTGAGGAACTTAGTGAGACCCTGTCTCAAAATCTAAAATAAAAAATGAGCTGGGGACACAGCTCAGTGTGTATCCCCTGGACTCGATTTCCAGGACCACACACGTGTGTGCACGCACACATGCTGATCGCAATACTAATGGCTAATAGTAATAGGAATAATACTTTGTACTGACCACAGCAGTGACGGCACATACGAAGGCCACTCAGGCGAAGAAGGAAGTGCAGATTTCAGGCTTTCTGTGCAGTGGCCCAAGGATGAGAGGGCCGACATCCAGAGGTGACAGGGCAGTCTGAGTTGTGGGCCATCTTGTGATCCCCAAGTAGTGGGGCACCCCCACGGGGAACCCAGGAGGCAGCCCAGCACCCTCCGCAGGGACAGGACTGGGAGGCGACTTCCATCTTCCACCGAGGCTCGATATTGTCTCTGGATGCTTGGACGAAGGCACAGTGACTTACCCCTCAGGATCCCAAGGAGTCCCTAAGCCATGCAGCCTCCGAGGGACTTGTTTCCAGTTCAATTGTGTCCCCAGAAGACTCACCCAAGCCCCAGGAACCTGGGACAGTGGCCTTGTGTAGCAATGACGTCTTCACAGATGTACCGGAGGGAAAATGATATCATGCCCAAATCTGTGACCTCACAAGTGACCTGTAAGCAGAGGAAATACAGACTCAAGCTGGGAGAAGGCCAGGGGTGACAGGGCAGGCATGGCACGGTGCCCCCAGAGGACCCCTGGCAGCATCTCAGTCGCCGCAGAGGCAGGAGGGTCTCCCTGAAGTCCTGGGAGGATACACTCCCCACACACCATCTGGATTCTGGATTTGGGCCACCAGAACAGTGGAAGGAACTTCACCCCTGAGCCACCCAGGGTGACTTCCAATAATCACTGGGAGCCCGGTGACTTTTTTTTCCTAAATGAAAGCTCAGAGCTTGTCACTTAGTCTGCGGAGGGCTAGGCCACACCCGAGCAGGAAGCGCCTCTCGTCCCCATGCACAGAGCCCCTTCCAACTCCCTAGCCACCTCCACCAGGGTCACTCAGCCAGCCGCAGCCTCCACAGCGCCCATGGAGCCAAGCACAGGGTCGCCCAGTCATATGCTACTGGCAGCAAGGGCTCTATGTGGCACCCAGTGTCCGACTGGAGTCCTGCTGTTTCTGTGGATCCCCATGTGCCCGCGGGGGTGGGCCACACTGTGTGCACACCATTGTGCACCTGAAGGATGACGGCCGGGGTGACGCGGCATCCTGTGACACACGCGGCAGAGCCCCTTCTGCCCGGGAAAGACTGGCGCTCTGGCGTTCAGGGATTCCCTGGGGTCACTAAGTCCTCTCCCTGCTGTCGGGGGCCTGAGGCTCGCTGATCAGTCACCCCAACCAAGGGGCGGGGCCCCTGCCTCTGCAGCAAGAGCGCGTGCTGGGTGGGCGGGAGCCCGTGGGCGGGCGAGAGCCGGCTAGTGTGCCCGAGGGTGCGAATGAGTGAGCTGCGTGTGCACCTGTGAGCGGGCTGTGTGTGCCCACGGGCCTCCAGAGACACGGTCGTCAGTGTAAGGGAGGGAGGGGGCGCTGACAGAGGGATGGAGCCGCCACAGGGGCACCCACGGCCACCCAGCTTCCCGCGGGACAGAGAGCAGAGCTCTCCCTGAGAACGACCCAGATTCGGCCACAGTGGGCACGGCGACTTTATGCGGAGTGTGCTGCCACCTAGTGGACAAGATGCTGGTGCACACGGGAAGCCTCAGGTGGGGGCGGGGAACAGAACTCTCCACCTGGAGGGGTGCAGGGTGGAGAATGGGGATGGGGGTGGGGTACTGGGGCCCGAGGGGAAGGGACAAGTAGGGGAGGGTGGGGTGCAGGTGGAACCCCCCTCCCAGTCCCTGAAGCCTGGAGTGGTGCCCAGCATGGGCCCTTGCTAGGAGGGCAGGTGTGAGCAGAAAATAAGCCAGGGCAGGGCCCGAGCCCAGCCCTCCGATGGGCGAGAGAGAAGCGTGTAAGTGGTGGAGAGGGCAACAGGCGGGAGGGTGCCTACGGGCCATCTTTTTGCTAAAAATCAGTCGAGGGAAGAATAGAAATGTGATTTGTCATTGGTTATGCTGGAACTCGGAAGCAGGTGAGCAGTTCGGGACGGTGCTCCGTGGGGCGCGGGAGCGGATCAGCCTCGGCCTCTGCCTCCTGGGCCGGAGCCCCCACCCGCTTCAGCCCTGGCGCGGGCGGCAGGAGTTCTGTGCCACCTTCACTCTCGGAGGCTACGCAACTCTCCTCCCATAAAGAGACCGAGCCTCGCCTTCCGCCAGCCCACAGACACTCAGGAAGTGTGACTTCAGCAGAGGCTTGGAGGATGCCCTGTGACAGTGCTGTGTCAGTGGGCTGGCCAGGGGGCTGGGGACATATGACACGCCCTCAGATGGGACCTACTTCGAACGTGGGTTTCGCCGGGCACAGGCCTGCCACCGATCACAGCGCTCTGGGAGGCTGAGGCCGGAGCCTGGAGATTTAGCGAGACCTTGTCTCAATAAAAGTGGGCTAGGGGTGTCGCTAGATGCAAAGGCCCTGGGTTCCATCTTCAGCACAAAAAAAAAGTTTCAGCACAATGAGAAGATAAGTTACTTAAAGCTGCCTGATTTCTAATTTCTTAGAAGTCATCAAGCCCAGTGTTGCAGGCCTGCCATCTCAGCACTCTGGGAAACTGAGGCAGGAGTATCACAAGTTTCAGACCAGTTTGGTTAAATTAGCAACTCGGTCAGACCCTGCCTCAAAATTAAAAATGACCTTAGCGTGTAGCACAGTGTGCAGCCCTGGGGTCGACCTCCAGCTGGAAAGAAACCAACGGAAGGGCCTCATCCAGGAAGCATGGGGAAGCACATGGGAGGCGAGCACTTTAGGGACACAGAGCCTGGGCCCTGGGACTGTTCCAGTGCACGCTGCGCTCCTGCGGGGACACCTGGGGACAGGCGGGCATGCTCTGAGCCATGTCACAGAGATGCTCCTTGTCTGGTTCCTCTAAAGCCAGGGGGGACGAGCATGGGCTGTGAAAATGTTATGGCTCCTCTAAGACTGCGACTTTCTTTGAGGGGGCAGTACTGGGGCCTGACCTCAGGGCCTGGCATAGAGCTACATCCGCACTTCATTATTAGTTTTGATCTTTGAGACGGGGTCTCTCTAAGTCACTAAGCTACCCAGGCTGAGCTAGAACTTGTGATCCTCCTGCCTCAGCCTCCCAGAGTGCTGGGATTAAAGACTGTGACTCTTCAGTTGTGACACAGATATTTGGGAGACTCTAAGAGCGCAAACCTGGAGGTGGCAGTGGCCAGAATGACTCCTGCTGGGCAGACCTGTGCTAGCAGTGCCACCAGATACGGCCTGGCCGACTAGACAGGACTTGCTAGGACATGAACGCTGTCCACTGGGACCTGTTTAGGAAATTACTTTGTAGTGACGAAGGTTGGCTTCCCCGGGACATTATGTCCCGGGAGCCACAGGGACACAGTCGCATGTGTGGCCTCCTATTTATAACAGGTGCGTGGTGAGGAGCCGAGGAGTGAGCTGAGAACCGGCAGGTCAGTGACTCACGCACCCCTGGAGACCCGAGTCTGCCGTTCGACTCTGGCCTCCACATGTGACGTGGACCTGAGAATTTGCCCACAGGTCCACAGAGCCCCGCGAAGAAGGGAGCTTGGGTGGAAGTAAGTCAGTGGGTAACAGGGTTCCCTGGGAACCCAGCGCGGGCCACCGGGATGCTGGACGCAGGTGCACAGAAAGGTCATATTCAACCTTCTCAAACCATATTCTGGGTCAACAGCCAGTCCAGGCTGTGCTCTGGCAAAATGGCCTCTCTTGTCCCTCAACAGTAACCTGGGAGGACACCTGGACTTCCAGGGTCCTTCTGGGAGCAAGCCTGAGCTTCAACACCTGTGGCAGTATCGCCCTCCTGTTCCCTGGCCTCTGAAGGACACCCTTCCTCTCCTGCCGGAACCCTTGACCTGGCTCATGGGATCCATCGCCCAAGAGCTCAGCTTTGAGAAGAGCTCCTGTGTTACACCCCTCCACTAAACCCAGGCCCCTTTCCCTGTGGCTGACGGCCACCAGCCACCCAGGGCCAGCAGGGTCCAGGCCTGTCACCACCATGTAGGTGGCCAGGCAGTCATAAAGAAATATATACACAACTATCGCAAAAGTCTAAATATTTTGATAAATAACTGTTAATGCAATGTTTTTCTTTTTCTGTGTGTGGTAGTGGGGATCCAACCCAAGACGTCCTCACTGAACTGCACCCCTGGCCCATTTTTCAGCATTGTGATTTTTGAGACAGGGTCTCACTAAATTAAGTCACTAAGTTGCCCAGGCTGAAGTTGAACCTGTGATCCTCCTGCCTCAGCCTCCCAGAGTACTGGAATGCCAGGCCTCAGCCACCAGACCCAGCCACTTAACAGGGAACCTCCCAAAATTATCAACGACGTAGACAGGCCAGCCAAGGCCCACCTGCAACTGTTTAGAAACGACATTCTCAGCCTGTTTTCACAGCTGTAACCCACTCTCCCGACCTCTGCTCAAAGAGTTCGTTTTTCTCTACTGACTTTCCTCGGATGTGGCTGCCTCACGAAGCGCCTGGATGTGGCCATAGGTCCTACACATCAGGTGTGTCCGACCTGTGACCTAGCCGGCAGGTTTGGGCACTCGATTCTTTGAGTGAAGAGGAATTGTCTTGGGCCACAGAGAAAACATAATATAGTTAAAGTATAGAAATAGTAGAACATTTTTCAAGAAAAAGAAAGAAAGAAAAGAGAGGAGGGAAGGGAGGAAGGAAGGAATTAAACGACTCCTGTGTGCCTGTGGTTGGGCTTGTCCACCTTAGCATCTTACTTTATTCTCAAGGTGACCTCGGTGAACCCGAGGGGACAGGAGTAGGCGCCCCTGCCGCCTGCCCAGGGAAGCCCATCCTGCACCCCTCTCCCGTCCCTTGCTTGCGCAGCAGGGACGCTTCACACCTACTGCAGATGGCTCTCATTCGCATCAGAAAAACAAGTGTCCCGAGCGACAGGTACACCGTATGCGAAATGTGCCCCCAGAACCGGTGCCGAGCGTGGGAAGAAGTGAAGCCGCCGGGGCCTTCCTGGAGGGGGCCGGGCCCAAGAAGGCGCCTCCTGCCCACGCGGCGTGACTCAGTGTCCCAGGGACTCAGCCCGCGCTCGGGGGAGGCAGCGATGCCACTGCGCGTCCCGGGTGTGCGTGAGCGGGGCTATTTTGGGGACCCACGCGGTTCCAGAAGTACTCTCGGGCCGCACGCGAGGGCCGTGGGAAGTGAGTCAGAGCCGCTGCGCGGGAGGCAGGAGGCGCGGGGCAGAGCCGGGGACAAGGACGTTGCGGGCCAGCGCGCCCTCCGGGGGACCCACGCCGGTGTGGAACAGGAACGGAAAGGAGCGACCTAGCAAGCCTTCTGGGTGAGCTCCAGCCCAGGACCAGCCTGGCCCTCTCCGAGGGCCTGGTGCGGCTGGCCTGTGATCTCAGCATCCAGTGCTGGGCAGGACAGTTTGAGCCAAGCCTGGACAACCTGGGGAGGCCCTGTCTCAAAAAAAATCAAGAAATAATAAATAAATACATAAATAGGGAGGGGCGGTGAATGTAGCTGGGTGTGAAAGCCTGGGGAGGGGACCCTGCAGGTCGTTTTGACTTGCAAATCAAAGTAAGTGGTCTGGCCTGGTGGCACAGGCTGGTTAATCCCAGCATTCCAGGAGGCTGAGGCAGGAACCCAGCCTAGGTGATTTAAGAGTCTATCAAAAAAATTTTTTTAAAAATTACAATAAAAATAGTCCAAGGGCTGGAGGTGCCGCTCTGCGTGAAGGCCCTGTCCCACCCATATGCACGCAGGTACACACAGCGTCAAGGGGTGACCGACCTGAGTAGTGCAGGGTAGTGGCCTTAGACTTGGCACAGAGGGGCAAGGCTCAAGGACCCCGCCTAGGGAGGGCCGAGTCAAGGGGGTGATGCCAGGCTGGTGACCCCAGGTCCCACCCAGTGCAGCGCAGGGGAAACCGGTGTTCTCCTGTGGTCTTTTGTGTGTTCCCTACAGCCTGGCCCCTCTCCAACCTTACCTGAGAAGGCCAGGTGAGGAGACCGACCCCAGCATTAAGGACAAGTCCCCAACGTTTTTGGAACCGGGAACCAATTTTTGGAAGACATTTTTTTTTCCATGAACAAAGGGCAGGAGAGAATGACACCCACTGCCGGGCACTCCCCGCAGGTCCCCAGCCGCCCCAGACCCTCAGTGCCACCCCGCCCGCTGGCCCCTCAGTCAATCAGGGCTCCTGGGTCACTCCTCTTTCTCTAGAAGGTGGCGGCCCTCAGTGGGCTCTGGCAGGCAGCACGGATGGAGGGAACCCCCCGCCCCGCCCTGCCCGGACATATGCAAAGTAAAAAGCCCCCAGGTTCCGCAGAGCTTACGTCTTTATTAGCGGCTGTGCACCGAACTTTCCTTTCCATACTTGAGTGGCAGTCCTAGCAACAAATTCATAAAAGCTTCATTTTTATACAAATAGTTTTATTACAAATTTGAGAAAGATTTTTTTTTTTTTCAGAAATACACATTTAAAGAAATGACACCAAAGGCCTTAGTAGTCCTGAAAATGTTCGTGGAAACTCTTGAGGGGTGAGGTCGTTTCAAGCACAGTGGTCCCAATATGCCCTCCTACGACCCGTTGGGTCCCCGGATGGAGTGTGCGCAGCTCACAGCTCGGCAGCAGCGGGGGTGGGGGACACGGGACAGGGACCCGCCTCTTCCTGCGTGCCTGACAGTGGTCTCCACTCCACAGCGCTGCCCTCTGGCCGGGGTGCAGAGCCAGGAGGCCGGGGGCGGAAACGAGGACCAAGTGTCACCGATTCTGAAGTCAAGTTCAGTGTGTGGCTAGTGCAGAAACCCCGAGCCCAGTTAACACAGAAGAAAAACCGTGAGCCCCGTGAGCACGCGACCCTGACTTTGGTTTTGGCCACACATTATTTTTGGTTTAAAATCAAAGGGGAAAAAAAAAAAATGGGTGTTTCACATCTGGCAGTGTCGTATTTAAAGCAACAAGAAAATACCTACGCCCGGGAGAACACGCGGAGAAATCGACGTGAGCTTTATTTTAACAGTGGAAGTTACACTAGAGTTTGACCTGCCTAATTGCCGACACCTATATAAATTACTAATATATATATATATATTTCCTTTCTGACTACCTTGGGACTTTCTTCATTCCACAGGAAAGCGGTGACTCCGCAGAAGTGGCTGTAAGTGCCACACATGGGGTGGAGAGACGAAAACCTCTGGGGGAGGTTTAGGACCTGTTCTCCCATCACTACCGGTGGCACAGACGGAGGGACCTGGGATGTGGCCTAGAGACACTGAGAGGGGGTGGAGGGTGGACCGTCCCTCTGGGGTGACGCAGGGTGGGCACGGGCAGGCGGGCGTGGTGGTCCCACGCCCCCTTAGCACCTTTGGCCTCTGACGGCGCTCTGACTCCACACACCGGCGCACCGGCTTGTCGCACGGATGGCGTTCTGCGTCATCGACAGTGCCACTGGTCTGCCACTACAGGAAGCTGGGCGTTGCGGTCTTTGTCCTTCAGCGAGTCGAGGCCGACGAAGCGGGGCGTGGTTAGTTAGGCAAGCCCTAGAGTACTTTTACGGCTTCATATTGGACAGTGAGGTACACGGGACAGAGGTCTAGGGTCACTGCTGTTACAGATAAAGGAGGAGGGGGTAGCACCATATTGTGACGGCAGCTGGTGGCCTCGCTATGTCCTCCTCATGCAAACCTGGCAGCGGCTGACGTGGGTGCGAAGCTCCCCGGCCTTCAGGGTGGACGGCGTGGGCTTCCTGCAATGGCACAGGGGACAGCGCGGGCGCGGTCAGCGTGCTTGGCAGCCCAGCACACCTGGCCCTGAGACACATGGGCAGCTGCGGAGGCTGCCCACACGCCAGTCCCAAATCCAGGGCCTGTGAGGCCGGCCCCTGCCTCAGGCCAAGCCACCTCCCAGTGGGGTCCTCCCGCTAAGCTGCACCCCAGCCACTTTGGTATCGCTGATTTTGAGATAGGGTCTCCGTAAGTTGCTAAGCCTCCCAAGCTGGACTTGAACTTGGGATTCTCCTGCCTCGGCTTCCCAGAGTGCTGTGATTACAAGTCTGCAACACCAGGCCTGGTTGCTAAAAGGAATCCGTTCAGAGCAACCCAGCCAAACAGAGGGCCTTCTCTGACACGTACGGCTGTCGAACCAGCAACTTCCTAAATGCAAATTCTAGCAGCACCCAACTAACAACCTCAATGGGAGGACCAACTGAACGCTCTTTAAGAAGGCGCATTAAGTCAGCGTATCAGGATGCTGGTTTTAAAAGAATTGATTTTTTTACTTCCTAACTTTGTATGGCAGCTGGAGTTGCCGGGACGTGATAGAGTAGGCGCACCCCAGGAGCTGAGACAAGTTCTCCCCGTGGGGCTGAAGTCCGCATCCAGAGCCTGGCCACACACTACCAGCCAGGTGCCAGGGACTGTGGGGCCTCAGAGCGTGACAAGGGGGCTGCGGTGCAGCCTCTTTCGATCTAAGCTAGGAGGAGGTGGGGTGACAGAGACACGGAGGAAGAGCTCTTGCCAGAAGGTGGAGCCAGGACGAGGCCTATCTCTCGGGCCAGAGGATGAGGACAGGGAGCGCGGAGCCCCGCGTGCCACTCGCACCTGCTCTGGGTGGGACTCGCGTCCTCCCATGTTCCTGCCTACAAGGGACAGGCCAGCCCCGCTCTGACTGCAGCCAGGTCAGCAGCCACTGGGGACCATGGCTTGACGGGAGCACAGCCCGGCTCCTCGCGACGGCAGGAGAAGGTAAACTGTTCCCCGCCCACGTCGGCAGACTGGAAACAACTCGTGTTCACACGAGTCTCCTAAGTCCCTCAGAGCTCAGGCTGCGTGCATGTTAGCCCCAGCATTGGGCGTGCTCTCAAGTGAAAGCCAGACCTGTGGCGCAGGCCTGTCATCTCAGCACTCTGAGAGGCTGAGGCAGGAGGATCACACATCTGAGCCCAGCTAGGGCAACTGAGTGACTTGGCGAGACCCCATCTCAGAATCAAAACTAAAACCGGGCTGGGAATGGGGCTAAGTAGAAAGGCCTTGAGTTTAATCCTCACTATCATAAATGAATAATAAATAATAAACTAAAAGCTCCAGAGGAGAGGGCCAGCACCCAGGCAGAGGACCTCCCCGACTCACCTGAACATCTCGCTTCTCTCGATGGTAGCCAGCCAGAAGCTGTAAGCATTCGCAAAGTAGTTGCAGTTGCCCCGGCCGTTGCATTCAATGAACGGGGCGCTTCTGAACTCTTCCAGGCAAGAGCCAGGAGACGCCAGGGCTTGGCCAGAGCCCTCTGCACCAGCGCTGGTATGCTGTAGGAAAAGGTGACCACGACTGAGTCAGAGCCCCTCCCTGAGGCCACGGGGAGAGGTCAGTCCCAGACAGTGGCAAGGGAGCCAGGCAGTGCCCTCTGTGGGGCGCCTGCCCAGCCTCCGGGGTCACCATGCAACACGCTATGTGCCCTCACACCAGCCTGACACCATGACGGCTGGCCATCCACATGCCCCGCCACACTGGCTGGGACTCTTGGTAACCCAGGTAGCACCCAGACTGCATCACGTGTGCCGCCCCAAGGGCGTGAGGACCCGCCCCACCTGTTTGAAAATCAGTCCAAAACTGCTTTCTCTGTCAATCAAATAACAAGGATAATTGTGATCAGCGGGTGGAGTGCACGGCTGGCTGCAGCCAGGGGTGTGTCACTGGAAGGGGAGAGGGACACCCGCCAAGGGTCCCTCCTGGGAGCGGGCAGGTGCAGGGTGCCCGGACCCTGCGAGCTCAGGACATGAGTGGACTCCACCAGTATCTCCAGTGAGACCGTGAAACAAGAGGTCTACGGAAGCCTCTGGCCAGGCCCCACGCTAACAGCTGGGGCGGCTGGGCGGCAGGAGGGCAGCTGGCACAGAGCGGGATGGCTTCCGGGTGCCAGCTGCACACGGGTGAGACACATGGCCCTGTGCGAGCCCGCTGGGCACCGCTGAGCTGCAGGTCCCGCTCGGCCCGGCTCCTTGAGCACAGGAGCAACTCCCAAAGCCAGAGGGCTCCGGCTGCAACGGGAGGCCCCGGTGATGCCCACCGTGCAGGCTGGGGTCCTGCACCGACTTCAGAGGGGACGCCACGCAGAGGGGACTGGGCTCGGGTCAGATGATGGGTGCTGGTTCCGACCCACTCACCATGACAAACGAGTAGCCAATCCACAGTGACGACCAGCCCGCGGGGCACGGCGGGATCTGAATGGTCTGGCTGTGCACAGCCATCACCATGGCGGGCGCCTCGCACACGGCGCACCTGGAAGGAAGAGCAGTGGCTCAGGGCGGCCGGCCAGGACCTCCCACCACCTGCCCTGACCGCCATCAGGAACTCCTGCCTGCACTGGCCCCAGGGTGCTCTGTGCCCATCTCCATATTAACGCTCACCTGAACCTGGGAGGCTGAGGCAGGAGGACTGCAAGTTCAAGCCCATCCTGGCTAACTTAGAGACTTAAGGAGACCTTGTCTCAAAACCAAAAAATTAAAAATGGGCCGGGATGGAACTTGAAGCAGAAGCTTTGGGTTCCATTTCCAGAATCGCAAAAAAGCAGCAGAAAAGAACAGTTTCCACTAAATTGCTAAGTTGCCCAGACTGGGCTCAAACTTGCAATCCTCCTGTCTCAGCCTCCCCAGAGTGCTGGAACTCCCACCAGGGAGCCCATGGCAGCAGGAGAGAAGGAACCTGCGGCTCCTGGTGACTTGGTGGACCCGAAGTTAAGGTTACCATGGGGAGCCTTGTGTGTGGCTGAGGGACCCGGGCTGGGACAGGACCCGGATGCGCTGGGATGCACAGTCCTGGGATATTCAGACCCCAAATCTTAGGGACAAGCAAGGAGGCCCTGCACCCACCTCAGGAACTTCTCTACACGTGCCAGAGTCCTGTGTGCCCACCCCACCGAAGCCAAGGTCAACGTTATTGAAAGGGTACAGGGGAAAGAGAAACGGAAAATCATCTTCTACCTGGGCTCCACGGAAAGCTAAAAAAGAAACCCATGAACGCGTTAGTGTGTCGCGCATCAGGCTGTGGGCTGCCGGGGCACGATCAGCCCTGCGTGACACCCTTTGTGCCATCTGAAAAGTGCCACTCGGCAGGTGTAACAAGTGACATTTTCCAGCTTAAGACTCATAAAGTAAGTATTCTAACAGCGCAAAACAAAACAAAACAAAACAAAAAAGTCGGAGGAAGTTTTCAGAGATGCTTCAGCGTGAGGGAGGCCCTGGCAGCAGGCTCCTTTGTGGCCCTTCTGGTCCAGGGTCCCTGCACCTGACTCACCGGGTGAGAGTGATCAGCTGGGACAGGACTGGCCTGCCACCAACCACTGTCACCCTGCCAACAAGAAGTGTTCATGACGGGACAGGGTGAGAGCCGGGGCTGCTCCTTCCCTCCCCGAGGGCTGTGGGCAGTTCAGGGGAATCAGTGTTCACACTCAAAAGCTGTTCGTGAGCCTGACACAGCGACACAGGCCTGTAATCTCAGCGCTCAGGGAGGCTGAGGCAGGAGGATCACAAGTTTGAGCCCAGTCTGGGCAATTTAGTGACTGAGACTCTGCCTTAAAATAAATTTTAGAAACAAGGGCTGGGGAGGTAGTCCAGCACGGAGACCCTGGGTTCTAGCCCCAGGATGACCAAAAATTAGTATTAAAAAACACACAAATAAAATGTTCAGCTTCTCGGAGTGGCGGCATCACAGGTGTGTGCTACTCCTCTTAAGCCCAAGTGTGATATTTTACCATAATTAAAAACATTTTTGTTTTCAGAAAATCTTGCAGGAGCGGGAATGAGATTCCCTCTCCAATAAAAACATCTTGAAGGTTTTTTTTAGGTTAGGTTATTATGAGAAAAGATGAGAGAAAGAAGAGACAGATAGATGACGGGGAGAGAGAGAGACAGACAGAGAGAGAGAGAGAGAGAGAGAGAGAGAGAGAGAAATACACTGGCCACTGTCCTAAGCCTGGAATAGGATCCTGGCCCCCAGAAAAAAATGTAACCACCTCGTACACTTTAGACGCCACGCTAAACACACCATGGTTCTGCACTGTAGTTCTCTGGCCACCCCACCCACCGTCACCACGGCTCGCCTCTGACAGCTCAGAGATGCCCTCAACCGACGGAGGGTCCGGCTGACCGGTCCGCAGTGATGGATGAGAAACCGGCTGGGCCTGCGGCGCGGCCTTCTCCCACCCATCTCCCGAGGGCTCACCGGCTGATGAAGGGCCGGATGTTGTCCCCGGAGACGGCGGCCATGGACATGGGCATGGGCTCGGGCGTGGACAGCCAGTAGGAGTAGTCGTTGCGTGAGGCGAAGTTGCACACATTGTTGATGTTGCAGAACAGGAAGGGCATGGTGCTGAACTTGCGCAGGCAGCTGCCCGCCGTGCCTGTAGGGGGCGGGGGCAGGGCGCCGGCTCAGGACCCGCCATCGCCTGTGCCCGATGGAAGGACGTCCCATCTGGCCCGTGATCACAGATGTGTGTTTCACCACGAGAAGGAAGAGGCTCTTCTTTATTTTATGTTTTGGTGGTGCTAGGGATGGAACTCAGGCCCACTGCACTGTGCTGTACTCCTAGCCCAAATTTTTGGTTTTGATTTTGAAACAAGGCCTCGCTAAGTTGCTGAGTTGCACTGGCTAGGCCGTAGCTTGAGGTCCTCCTCCCTCAGCCTCCCAGAGGCCAGTACCACCAGACCCGGCTCAAACACTTTGAAGGTATCAGCCGTAACACTGCTTCCTGTTTTCCTGGGAGTAAGTGGGGGGTTGGGGAGTGTGAACAGAGGACCCCTCTACCAAGGCTGGAGGAGGATGGCTGGAACCGCACGGGTCCCGCAGGCAGTGGTGAGGGCAGCAGCCACAGGTGGCGCCTTACCCAGGTCCTGGCCATGGGCCCGCTCGTTGCCCTGCATGTACAGCAGAGAGTACCCGTGGTAAAGGATTTTGGTCCCAGGAGGGCACAGCGGGTCTTCAGTGGTCTGGCTGTGGCGGGTCACCAGGAAGCCGTGGTCCACAGATGGGGTGCCAGGGGGTCCCATGGATCCTGGCAGCCCATCGGGCCCCGGGGGGCCAGGAAACCCTCTCGGACCTGGGAAGAAAGAGCAGATCGGTCTCCTGGATAAGCTGGGTCCCCGGGCCTTCATAGCCATGGCCCCAAGGAGCGTCTACTGGCTGGCATTTCCACCAGCATCGCGCCTGTGCACAAGACGACATGGAACTCTGAAAGGTGCCGCCAACTGAGTGCCACCCCTGCCTCCTGCAAGCGTCCATTACACGCCACCTCGAGGTGGCTTTCTGTTTGTCAATTTTGCGGCACTGGGGATTGAACCTAGGGCCGCTGCACAGAGCTACATGCCCAGCCTATAGTTTTAGACAGGGTCTGGTTGCTGAGCTGTCCAGACTAAGCTTGAACTTGGAAACCTCCTGCCTCTGGCTCCCATTGTGCTACAATTACTGGCCCAGATCCACCTGCATCATCTCTCTCTCTCTCTCTCTCTCTCTCTCTTTCTTGAGGCAGGGTCTCTCCAACTTGCCCAGGCTGGATCTGAACTTCCAATCTTCCCGTCTCAGCCTCCTAGAATGCTGAGATCATAGGCCTACAGCACTAGCGGAGCCAGTTTCTCCTAAGACACAAACTTCCCAGGAATATTTTTCCCTTTGTCATGAGGTGCCCCAGACCTGGAATGACTGCTTCCCACCCAGCGACAGAGATTGAGGGTCATGAGGATGGGAGAGGGGGCACAACTTACCAGGAGGCCCGAAGGGACCCGTCTCTCCTTTCTGACCAGGGGCGCCATCATAGCCGGGATCGCCGGGAGGCCCAGGTAAGCCCACAGAGCCTGTCACACCTGCAGCAATAGAGAAGGACTTCTCAACCCGAGCCTGAGAGGCAGGTACCCTATTTCTTCACGTTAAGTGTCCCTCTTCCTCTGTGCGGGTCAGGCGACAAGCCCAGGCTAGACGGCAGATGGAGGGTCAGCTGAACGGACGGCCACGCTGACCCCCTCAGAGCCAGGCCCGCGCTGCAGAAGCCGAGGTCACACTGAGTGGGTGCAACAGGGACACCCGACGGGCTCTTCCTCTGGGAACTCTGGGTCTGACGCGGCAGTTCCTTGTTTCCAGGGGAACAGCTTGTTCACAGGTCACTGTCACTTAAATTTCCCTGCATGCTGCCTTCTGTCTACGTAATTCCCTGTCCTTAGGAACTAACTACTCTTGAAACAGGACCAGCTCCATTCAATACAAGGCCACCCCCCAACCCTTTGGAGGGGTGTGGAAAAGGAAGAGGACCCCAGGGAGGGACCCGGGACGAGGAGGACCCCAGGGAGAGATTCAAGACAACAGAGCCAGCAGCATCTCCGCCTGCGGGGTGGGTTCGGGGACTGTTTAGACAGCAGAGGGTCCCTGGGGCGGATGCCCTTCCTGTCCCCTCAAGGTGACGAGTGCCGGGCGTGGCCAGCGTTTTCCTAACTCACAAGCTGAGTGTCCTCCACCTGCTCTGCCCTTTGCTCTGGCTTTCAGGGCCCCGTAACGACTCCCCTTGGTTCCCTGCACGCTACAGGAAGGCCCATTCAAGTGTGTCAGCTCTTGTTCTTGGCACTGTATTCTTTTTTCCTTTTGTGTAGGGATTGAGCTCAGAGCCTTGGGTGGGGGCTCTTCCACAGCCCACAGGCGCGCGCGCACACACACACACACACACGTTTTTTTAAATTTGAGACAGGGTCTCACTAAGTCACAATACTGCCTTGGCTGTGCTTGAACTTTTGACCTTTCTGCCTCAGCCTCCCAGAGCCCTCAGGTGACAGGTCAAATGCGTGTGCCTGAGAGCTACTCAGAGATCTGGACACACGGGGTAAAAGAGACCCCACTCATCACCTGCCTGGGTCCCCACGGCCCCAGCAGTGCACCAGGACACTCACCTTGCTGTCCTTTAGGGCCCGGAGGTCCCTGGAGCCCTTTCAGGCCTGGTGGCCCCTCGGGACCAGGGAAGCCTGGTTCTCCTTTGATGACGTCATAAGGACCTGGAGGGCCTGGGGGACCTGGGATACCTGTGCAAATCAGATACCAGCCATCAGTTTTCTGCCCGTAGGTCGGGACACCAGGGGTCAGAAACAAATGCAGAGTCTGCACCTGTCCCAGTAAAATGACTCCCAAAACACGGTATCGGGGCCTACGGCACGCAGACTCCATCATCACCTCTTCTGTTTTAGCCCCAAATTTTGGACGCTGGGGCCAGAAAAGACGCTGTCACCAGTGTCAACCTGCACAACTTCTGAAGCCGGTCCTGGTCATAAGGTCAACTGCAGCCATGCTAAATGCCACTGCCTGCACTAGGGGCCCCGGGAGGCGGCCACGTCCCTTTGGTCCCTACTTGTTTTTTGCATGCAGTGCTGGGACTGGACCCCAGGACCTTCACGCTAAGCTACACCCAGCCCATTTTTTGGTTTGGGGGGTTTTGGGGTTTTTTTGGAGACATGGTCTTACTATGTCTCTAAGTTACTTAGGCTGGGCTTGAACGAGTGATTTTCCTGTCTTAGCCTCCAACTTCTAACTGGAAGGCTCCAGTGTTTGCCTCTAGGATGTTTCTCCTTCCTTCCTTCCTTCCTTCCTTCCTTCCTTCCTTCCTTCCTTCCTTCTTTCCGTCTGTCCTTTCTTCCTTCCTTTCTTTCTTTTTGAGTCGGTCTCACTCTGGAGTCCAGATTGGTCCTGACCTCACAGCAATCCTCCTGCCTCAGCCTTCTGAGTGCTGGGATTACAGGCATATGCCACCACACCCAGCTTTAGGAGGTTTTTTCTTATGACAATCTGACACTGGCATGGGGGGCACTGTACCCACAGTCCTACGGTCTTAGTGACGAACAGACCGTCTTCCTCTGCACGACAGGCCTCAGGATGAGGTGACAACCGTGTGATGTTAAGTCTGGGCGGCCCCTTCTCCCTCCCTCCCCCCCCCTCACATCCTGTGCCTAGCCATCCTCGCCCCACTTCCCAGGGCAGCCAGTGCATTCTGTACATGAGCCGGAGCCTGAAAAAGCGGGCTGCCGAGCTGAGAAAGGATGGATGGACACAGTGCCTCCCTTCAGGTAACTCTGTAGCTGGGGGCCACGGGACACTCAGGTCCCTGTGGTGCTCTGGGGTGGACACTGCATAGTCCAATGTGGGCAGCACGCATACCACGTGGGGGGCAGGGTGGGTGGTGTTTCTGAGGCAGCCGCCAGCAGCCAGTGTCCATGTGACCCTGCAGCCCGGTGATGGCGACCCCAGAGCTAGTTAGCCATGTGGCCTGTGCCCCAAGATCTCCTGGCAGAGTTAACAAGTGTAACTTTCCAGGTTGGTCCTGGTAGAAAGGTCAACTGCAGCCATCCCAAATGCTACCGAGACCTTCTCGGAGCTGCTGCTGTGGTCTAATGACTCTACAGGCCTTTGCCATGTGCCTATGTGGTTGGCGGCCCATAATATTTCTCCAAATCATCAGTGACACATCTCCTACCTTTAGGGCCAGGAACACCTTGATCGCCCTGGTCACCTTTCACACCCTGGATGCCGGGAAGCCCCTTCTGACCTGGATGAAAAGAGAACACAGTCTGCTTGGAGCTCCTGATGACGTGCACATGTGCATGTGCACACACACAAACCACATGTGCACAGCCCACACACACAGGCACACCGGCATGTGCCTGCACACACACACACATGCTGATATACACATTCACACACATAGTCAACATATTTCCAATTTATCCTGAAGGGAGAAAAGAACCTTTTTATCAGGTAAAACTTCTGGTAAGTCCCTTCTGTCCAGAGCCCAGAAGGCACACTTTTCCACCCAGGTCACAACTGTACAATGGTGACCATCGGGAAGGGGCAGGCCACGCTGTGGTGCTATTCCTCTCCACACGTTCCCTCGTGGCCCAGGGCGTGTTTTATTCCCCATTCGCATGATTCTGACTGGAAAGCGAAAACCGCAGTGCTGCAGCCGGCAGCGCGCAGAACGGTGTGTTTGCGCGAGTGAGCAGCGGGCCTCTATCTCGGGCGCGTGCCTGGGGCATGGGGACTCCCGGAGCCCTGCTGAGAAACACTTCTATGCAGCTGCTCTCAGGACTACACGGTGGGTGACCTCACTGAAAGGGCATGTGTGACCCACGGGGGACATGGCCTCCATGGCTGTTGACCAGGGCACCGGTGCACAGGCGCCTGGGGTTAGGGAGCCCCCATGCACTGCCCGTGCATCCCCACCCACTTACCTTGGAATCCTGGGAGTCCAGGCAGCCCCGTGTCACCCTTGGCTCCTGTGATTCCGGGGGAGCCACCGATCCCCTAGACAAGAGGACAGTGTTGTCAGCTGGGGCGGCGGGACACTCAGGGTAGGTGTCGCTAGGCACCCCATCCCCAGCAAGCTGACCATTCCTCCAGCACTGCACTGTGGGTCGGGGACTGATGGTGGCTGAAGTTTCCTGACAGATGAAGGAGAAGAAGGACACCTCTGCCTGGCCCCTCGCCGGCAAACAGCCGTGCAGCCTTCTCCACCCTGGCTTCCCTCTGCGTTTCTACCGAGTCCCTCCTACCTGCCGTCACCTACCCCAGCACAGTGGCACCAGCAAAGCCCGGGCACCATGGACCCAGGCCACAGAACTCCCTGCCTCTCACCCACCCACCCTGCAGGACGCTGTCCCCAAGCCCCGGAGCACAGCGGATGTTCCTTACAATGAGCTCTATGCCTTCTCTGAGGTTCGATTTTAATCATGGGAGAAATATTTTTGAAACATTAAAGAGCGATTGTATCCTTCCATAACGCGGCAGTGTCCGTGTGTCTGAAAGCACGAGCTCAGCTTCCGGCGGCTCCCGGCCCGCTGGGCCCACTGACCTGGGCGCGGACAGCAACACGCAGAATGTTGTGCTGTTGTTTGTTTTCCTTAATTTTTACTTTTATGTGTTTATTTTTTATTTTGCAGTTCTGGGAACGGACCTCAGCGCCCTGAGCGCGTGAGGCAACCCCCCCCTCCGCCACGTGAGCTGCGCCCACAAAAATGAGGGGTTTTTCTTTTTGCTTTACCTTATTTTAAAAAGTATCATAACCAAAATAACATGCATGAGTATACGTCCGTGTGTCTAAATGTGTGTGCGTGTGCGTGTGTGTGTCCGTGTGTGTACATATACAGAGAGAGAGCTGCTGGCTGGCTCCAGGAATAGGGTCCTTAGTTCCACATCACGGAGGAAGCAGAGCCAGAAGAGGTGAAGATACGATCGATCCTGCTTATTTCCCTGGCAAACTATACCAAGCAGCAGTGAGGAGCCCACCGGGTGTCCACACGCACATCCAGCGCACTGGGGACGTGGCCACAGCCTGTACGCGGCCACTCGTGGCCACATCATAAATCCTAAGGCTTCCGGCGTCCGGTGCGGAGCCACAGCCCCCGCTCACTCGCGGGGCTCAGCAAGCTAAGATGGGTCCCCCAGAGCCTCACGCTTTTGGAACCGCATGTCACTGGGAAACAGAGCTTGGCCGGGAGGTGCAGATGCTTGGGGTTTGACCTAAAAAGACTGTGTCAGCTCGCTGGGATTGGGGGCACCTAGGACAGAGCCTTCCAGCGTGTGTTTTTGGCTTATAGGTCAGGAAGTAAGGCAGCCCTCCTTTGAGGGGGGCCCAACTGGGATCTTGACGTAAAGGAAGGAAGGAGGAACATGGTTCCCACTTCTTCCTGGGGAGCCCTGGCTGGGCACTAGGCTCCCGCCTCCCTGGGCTCCTGTCTGCGGGGGGCGGGCAGTGCCCCAGCCTCTGCCCTGTGCTTTCACCGCTGCCGGCTGCCGGTGAGCAGACCGTGTGAGGCCTGCAACTGTGAGCTCAACGGTAACTAAGACACCTTCCAGTGGTTCGTGTAAAATGACCTGTGAAGAATGTCCCCCGGTGCCCGCCGTGTCACCAGAGGTGCTGGTCACCCGTCAAGAGAAGGAGCTGACCTGGGGCTGGGGAGCTCGCACACAGGTGTTGATGTAGACACACAAGACACACAGCATGCAGAGAGACCAACAGGAGGCTCCAGAGAGGAGGAAAGGCCCCTTTCCAGGAGCCCTGGGGCTGGGACTCACCGGCAGGCCCTGGAACCCTGGCTCTCCCTTGGGCCCTGAGGCCCCAGGCTCTCCCGGCCAGCCTGGGTTCCCCTTCTCGCCTTTCAGTCCGTCCAGCCCAGGGAGCCCTGGGGGGCCCTGGGGGCCTGGGAGTCCTGAGGAGAGGGAAGATGGTCACGGTCAGTGTTTAAGACAGGAGGTCGCCATTGTGTACACGTCACCAGGCTGTGGTGAGGTCATTACTGCCACCCAACTCTCCAGGCGGGTCCCAGGGCAAAGGAAGTGTGTTGGCAGACACTTAGGGCTGCCGTGGGGTCCCAGACCCGGGACCGATGGTGCCTCTGCACAACCACGGGCGAGGTGCAAGGTGACAGCACGTTGTGCCGGAGAAAACCCTTTCTCCACCCTCTCCTCCTGCCTCCTTACTCACTTAAACTCCTGACACATGAGATTCCAGAGAAACCTGGACCCAACAGAGACCCACATCCACTTCTGGGCTGTCACGACTGCTGCCGACTTCTACGTGAGAAGCCGGCTGAGCAGCCAACCACCTTCCTAATCACTTTTCTGTACCAATTTCCTTCCATCCTCCCCTCCCTTTCCTTTTTTTTCTTTCATTCAGGGCTGGGCCAAGCCCAGGGCACCGACACTGAGCTACGCCCCAGCCCTTTTCACTTTTGACTTTGACAGAGGGTCTTGCTAGGTTACTCCTAGCAAGGTTAGTTACTCCTTGCTAGGTTAGTTGTCCAGGCTAAACTGCGACTTGGGATCCTCCTGCCCCAGCCTCCCAGAGCGGTGGGACGACAGGCCTGCGCCGCCCGGCCTGGCCACATGGACCTCCTGGGCATTCTGTCCCAGCCCCAGCTCTGGCAACTGATGAAAAGCCCTTACCTGGTAAGCCAGGTTGTCCCTGAGGTCCTCGGTCACCCTTGGGACCCTCCACAGCATGGCCAGGAGCACCAGGTAAGCCCGGCTGTCCTTGCGGCCCCGGAGGACCCATGAACCCTTGCTCGCCTTTGGGTCCAGGAATGCCGGGGTTTCCTGCCAGTCCAGGGAAACCCACTTCGCCCTTTGAACCTAGACACGGAAGACAGTGTGAGGCCTCGGTGCAACGGTACAGGGGCCAGCACAGTGGCGACGCTCTGTCCAGTGCCCGCCCTCTGAGGCCACGTTTAGAAGCCTGCAAGCAATGGCCACTACCACGAGGGCTCATTCCCAAAACTGGTAAAGAAGTAAGCAACGCCGGCTGTGCCTGGGCCACGGAGTACAACCCAGCCAGTAAACGGAGCAAGGGACTGAAACACACAGCAGGGAGAGCCTCAGATGGGGCCTGCTGCATGGAAGGGGGCAGGCTACAAGTACGGGCTGTCTGACTGCACGTATGTGAGCTTCCAGGAAAGGCGAGGGGACCGGCAACCCTGGGGAGCAGCGGAGGGCTGCCTGGGGGCAGGGGCACCAGGCGGGTTGGCAGAAGAATTGTTAGGCGCTGTTCGGACAGTAACGTATTGCTACCTGGAATGGAAAGCTTTCGCAGGTGTATCCAGGTGCCAAAACTTACCAAGCGGCATATTTTAAACATGCACATCTTTTCCTCTTTTGGGGGGTGACAGTGGGGACCAAGCCCAAGGCCTTTGCACTGGGCTCCATTTCAGTATTGACACAGTCTTTACCCAGCTGCCCAGGCTGGGCTCGGTCTTGAAATCCCCTTGCCTCAGTCTCTCAGGGGGCTGGGGTGACAGGCTTGTGCCACTGGGCCCCCCAAAAGATGTACAGTGGTGTGTGCCCCCCAAGACTGTTTTTAAAACTAAAACAGGACACTATGGAAAAAAATTTCATGTTTTGTTCTTACACATATTACCCAAAACCTGCAAATTCAAAGGCCAAAATTGGCCTGTGCCCATTTTTCCCTGCAGTGCACCACTGCAATCAGCGCATGAAACGGTGACTGCACGGGACCGCGGGACACTGACTGCCCTCGCCACCTCGCCCCCGCGGCCCTCGACCCCTCACTCTCTGACAACAGGGATGCGGCTGATCCCACAGGCAGCACCTGGCTCAACAGGCCAGGCGCCCAGCGTGCGGCCCACGGGAAGGAAGGCGAGACACGCAAGGGAACCGTACCTTTGTCTCCTTTGGCCCCCGGGAGCCCCGGCATTCCTCGTCCTGGCAGACCTATTGGGTAAGAGCAGAGACACCGTGTCCTTTGGTTTTATTCTGTGGTCTTGGTACTGGGGATCACAGTCAGGGCCTCCATACTGAGCTCCATCCCAGCCTGTTTTCTTTATGTTGGTGTGTGAGATTTGGCAACAGAGTCTGGCTGAGTCACTACGGTGTCTAGAACCTGCAATGAACCTAGCCTGAACTGCCATCCTCCAGCCTCAGCCTCCCAGAGTGCTGAGAGACAGACTTTCACCACGGGACCTGGCAGCCAGCAGGCCGCCAGCAGGGCAGCAACCGCAGGCTCAGCCCTGCTGTGTTGCACGTGGAGTGCACAGAAGCGAGTTCTGTGCCAAGTGGAAGCAAGGCCACATTCCTACCGCTGGGCAGACCCCAGCCTGGGCCCAGGGACCCTTCACCACTCCTGTTCCCCGAACCTGTGTCAATTCCGGGCCACCAAGGCTCTTAGCGGAGGTGACACGTGCAGATGAGGACTTAGTCCCAGGGCCATCTGAGAAAAACGAATGGGCTCGAGTCAGGTGACCACCTGCTAATTGTCACCAGGGAAGAGGACAGAGAGCGGGATAGATGGGCAGTCGACGTGGGGATGGCCAACATGAGCAGCGCACTGGACAGAAGATTCAGACTCGGCAGTGAGCGGTAGGTCTCCCATGGGAGAAGGGACGCAGAGCAAATCACCAGCAGGCATGCACAGCAGGTCCCAGAGGCCACCTGGTGACTTTGCAATAACATACGTAGGACGAGGCCAGCAGGGGTCCCCACGAAGGCCCTGGGCTCCTGCCAGATCTCCACGGCCCAAGGAAAACCTGCTTCAAATCGTGTGTCTCTCTGTGTCCGGCATGCCACAAGAGTATGGCCTTGTATGTGACTGTCACCGCCTGTACGCGTGGCAACTCTCCCGTCAGTGGCCGGAGCAGGCAGGGAAACACTGGGCCGAGACAGGAGTATCGCTCTGTGTGTGTGTGTGTGTGTGTGTGTGTGTGTGTGTGTGTGTGTGTGTGTTCCTTTGTCACCAGTGTACAAGGACGTGGAAAGGGACAGCGACCCACCGGGACATGCTGTCACTGGAACACCCTGCTGAGGTCCCTGGCCATACTGGCACAGGTGCACATAAGGATCTCTGCATGAACCAACCCCCTTTCTCCTCTCACCCTGCAAGGTAGTTCCAATAGCCACGGGGCAGGTGGGTGAGATGCCTCAGTTTACCACTCAGTCCACTCCACTCGGAGTGTGAGTCTCCCCACGAGGTCAATGCTCATTCTGAAGAGGACAGATGGACACGTACCTGGCTCGCCCTTCTCCCCGGCCGAGCCTGGGATCCCGTCACTGCCCGGCTCCCCCTTTTGGCCAGCTGGACCAATGGTGCCCGGCGTCCCAGGGAAACCTCAAAGGAGAAAACCCTGTTACACGCCAGCAGCCTCCCGCTCGCCACGCACGTCCCCTTTTGGTGTCCGAAGGAAGCCCCCCAACCCTGCTGCGCGCAATGCCTGGGCTCCCCAGGGTCGGTTCTGTCACCCTCAGAACAAACCCTCTGTGCTGCCAGCCACACCACGAACCCTGCCCCACCAGGGAGAAGGCAGGAAGGGCATCGCCGTGCCCAGCAGGCTGCAGAAACCAGCTCAACCCCAGCCCAGCTGCTAACTGTTCTGGGACCTCGCAGAGACAGGACAAGCCCCCACCTCTGTCTGCTCATCTGAGCAATGGGAGCAGGTAGAACCAGCTGGTCCCCGGCCCTGGGTGGTGTCCCGAACCCTGGGCCACCCGGGCTGGCTGGTCCCTGGAGGCTGCACTCCTGCCCCTCCTCCTCCTGCCCTCTGCACGCTGGCAGGTGCCCACCTGCTTCTCCCTTGACTCCAGGGATGCCATCCAGTCCCGGCAGGCCCTTGTCCCCTTTCTCCCCAGGCTGTCCAGGGCTCCCTGGAGGGAAGATTCCAGAACAGAGTCAGGCTGCGTCCTCGGTCTTCTCAACCTCCCTCTCAGGGGGGCCCGACGGTCTGTCTACCTACCTGGGTAGCCCAAGCTTCCTGGAGCCCCTTGGGGACCTGGCGCCCCGGGCAAGCCTGGCACTCCAGCGCTGCCCTTCTGTCCCTTTTCTCCAGGGCTTCCCGGGAACCCCGCCAAGCCTTGGTCTCCCTGCAAGGAAGCGGGGGTGGGGGGCGTATTAACTTGATGTGGGTGCCCAGACGTGTGTCTGCGGGTGCTTTTGGGTAACTGCACATTCTAAAATTCTGCCTCCAGACTGCTCACCCAAGAGCCAAAGTCCTTCTCTAGAGAGAGAGAGAGACAGAGAGTGCCCAGGGGCTCCCTCCCACTGGCCTCGGCCACTCCACCCCTCCTGGTCCCCTCAGTGACAACTCTCAGTGAACTTCTAGAATCTTCCTCGGGGACAGGTGGCAAGCAGCAGGGGGAAGAGAGCTGCTTGCCAAGCGAGGGGAGGAGTTAACTACGCATCAGGGTGTGTGAAGTGCTGGGGCACTCACCGAAGACCCCAGGGACCACTGCCAGGGGAAGGGGACAGAGGCCATATCTCCGCAGGGTGCAGGTTACCTTTTCACCGGGCCGCCCAGGAATGCCAATGCCAGGCACGCCAGCCTGTCCCTTTTCTCCTTTAGCACCCTTCTCACCACGTAGGCCGGGGCTGCCCTGCGAGCCGGGGATACCGGGCACGCCTTTCTCTCCAGGTGTCCCTAGCAACACGAGCCACAGACAGTCAGTGACCCGCAGTAGCCAGCCAAGAATGAGGTGGAGCAGTGTGGAGCCAGTGGGGTGTCAGCCCTGCCCACGCCTCAGCCACCCAGGACATGCCCGCCGGCCTCTGATTTTTATTGTTTAGTGTTTGCGGGACAGGGATGTGGCCCGGGGCCTTCACAGTAAGCTCCACCCCGGCCCATTCTAATTCTTCGTTTTGAAGCAGGGCCTGACCAAATTTCTGTGATGCCCAGACTGAGCCTGAACCTATGACCCTCCCGCCTCAGCCTCCCAAAGCTCTGGGGGACAGGCCTGGGCCAACAGCCCCGGCTCTCCTGTCTCTTAAAGACTATTGTTGAAGAGAAAGAAGCACATTAACTCCCTGGAAGATGTATTTTACCATAAAGTTACTTTCACGGACTTTTCTTAAATATGCAATCACGTCTCGTTAGGCAAAACCTCAGCTGGGTTGTGGGCTGAGCCTGGGGTGGGGACGGACTCCTGTCTGCTGTCCCCTCTCAGCACACTCCTTCTCCCTCGTCCCTCCCCTTCCGGGGGCTCTCTGTGGGGCAGGCACAGCCCCAGGCTGGGTGGTCCAGAGGAGTCCTGCGGGGCCCAGGGCCAGATGGGTGATCCCCTGGGGGACGCCAACCAAGGGGACAGGCCACCTGGGGACCATCTGAAGTTGACAGTGGATAGCCCAGGTTTTATTCTGTCCCCTCGTGAGCGCATTCATCAGCAACAGTCATAGTGCCAGCCAAATGCCACCCACCCTAGGCAGGGGCCACCAGAGAGGAGAACGCGGAAGGCAGGTCTACCAGCTCCCATCCCTGGTGCAGCAGGGTCCCGGCAGACGTGCCACCAGCCCTGCGCCCGTGTGCTTGCACCGGACTGACTCGACACCAAGCATGCTCACCTGGCAATCCCATTCCACCAACCGATCCTTTGGGTCCAGGGAGCCCTGGAGCACCCGGCGTTCCAGTCACACCTGGGTCACCTTTAGGTCCTTGAATAGCAAACAGAAAAAGCCCAGTGGGTCAGCATGTCTGCAAAGACCAGGGAAGCACCCTCCTCAGCAGCTGTACTGGCAATGCCAGGGCACCCAGCGCCACCTACCAGGCTGTCCAGGCTGTCCTGCCTGCCCGTCCTTCCCAGGCATTCCTGGAGTTCCGGGATCACCTCGAGATCCTTTATCACCAATTGGTCCAGTTTGCCCTACATAACCCCCAAAAGACAAGAACTGGGTCCCATGCACGGAGAGGGCGCACGGCTAACAGACGCACAGGTCATGGCGCCCCACTTCTGGAGCGGTCAAACGTGCCCACTCCCCGTCCCCCAGCCCACGAACCTTTCTCTCCTTGGTCGCCTTTCTCCCCCTTCATGCTGCCCATGTCCACTTTATCCATGGACCCAGGTTTACCAGGCAGCCCGACATCGCCTTTGTCGCCTTTGAAGCCAGGGTTTCCTCGGGGGCCCACAGAGCCCGGGAAGCCGTGGTCCCCTGCAGAGAGAAGAGAAGCTCTGAGTGACAGCGGCCCACCTACGTCCTCTTCTGACAGAGCTACAACCTGTCCCAGGATGGCGTGAGGTGGGGGTCTTGCGGGAAACTCAGGCCCCAGAAAGCCACCTCTAAGATCCTTATGCTGCTAATAAGCCTAACACTGGCCACGCGGCTTTAGATTGTTTCTGTGTTTCTCCGCCTTTGTGATGGGATATGTTCCAGTTTTGCTCAATCACTCAACAGATTCCTTTTTCTTTCACTTGTTTTTTTCGTTTTCGTGGTACTGGAGCTCCACCAGGGCCTCTGCAGTAAGTTGCATCCCCACTCCATTCATTATATATTTCCCAGGCTGGGCCCAAACTTGTGACCCTCCTGCCTCAGCCTCCCAGATTCCCTTTTCTTACGCCTCACACTGAGACAATTACTTCTTTAGCTGGAAAAGTTATTTTGGGTCAATCTCAAATCACAAGAAATACAAACAAAGACTCTAAAAGAGGCCCAGTTCACAATAAACTGGTTCTGAGGACACAGACCCTGGGCCCTTGCACAGCCAAGAACTCAACCACTGTATGAACGGCACGGACAAGGGAAGCCCGTCCACTCTGGCTGGCCAGGCAGGGCGCAGTCACCCCACTGGGCACTGTGCCCGCAGAGGGACCCCCGGGGAAGGGGTATCGTCCAGCCCCTCACGGAGTAGGGGATGGGACAGAATCCAGGCAATGCAGGGATCTCCAAGGACACTCGAGGCAGGAGGATACAGGGGGTCTGTGGGGGCTCAGCGCCTTTACCTTTAGCACCAGGTAACCCTGGGATGCCTGCTGGTCCTGGCGAGCCTGGCTGCCCTGGAGTCCCCATCACGCCCATCTCCCCCTTGGAACCTGTGGCAAAAGAAAGGCCTGTGACCTCTGCACAAGTAGCTGACAGCAAGCGCCAAGAGCCACATGAGAACAGCGCCCAAGGGCCCGGTGGGTGCTCGAAGCCACGTACCTGGCAACCCTGGGAGTCCAGGTGACCCCTGCTCTCCGGGAAGGCCGGGCAGCCCCATCTGTCCTATGAGGCCGGGAAGTCCTTGGGCGCCCTTGTCTCCTTTAGGGCCTGGCATGTCCAGGCCTGGGAACCCGGGGAAACCCTTCTCTCCTTTCACTCCAGGGGGACCTGGGGGTCGGGGCACACAAAGAACATTTAGAAGAACCTGTGGAATCTTCTGCAGACCGCTCCACTGTAGCTTTCTTCCTTCTCTTCTTTCCTTCCTACTTTTTTTTTTTTTTTTTTTGGTGGCAGTGGGGATCAACGCCAGGGCCGTGACACTGAGCTTTTTCCCCAGCCTGTATTTTTTACTTCCGATTTTGAGACAAGGTCTCATTGAGTCACTAAGTCGCCCAGGCTGGATTGGAACTTGCAGTCCTGCTTCCTCAGCCTTCCTGAGTGCCGGGCTTGCGGGCCTGAACAACCACACCTGGCTCCTATCACTTTCTTGAGAAAAGCCTATGAGCCTGCCATCCCGAGGACTGAAATGACACCTGTGGTTGGGGTCGCTGGGGAATCAGCACATGGGCGCTATCCTGAGAGAGAAGCCCACTGCTTCCTGACACTGATAGCCACCTCGGCAGTCCCCAGCCACAGGCCAGCTGTCACAGATGGCCTCACCCTGTCCCTAGCCCTGCAGGACCCTTAGGTGGTTATTACCAAGGCAGCTCAATGCTACTCAATTCGCGTAAGTGACCAGCCATGTATCAGTGCCATGTGAAGAGGTCACAAGGAGCCAGTTTGGGGCACACAAAGGACTTTACTTTCTCGCCATTTATTTCAAAAGCTCTGCTAGTCACCCCTCCACAGAGATGCTGGCATTTCTTCCTACGCCATCACATCTTGCACACTTCAGGGAAGGGACACATCTCAAAGAATGTCACGTCACCTGATGACCCAGGGAGTCCTCGTCCTCCAGGGGGGCCCATGACGCCAGGAGGGCCAACTCCGGGTGCCCCCGGTGGGCCGACGGGGCCTTGTGCTCCAGGAGGTCCTGGGTCACCTGGAGGGGAGGGAGAGAGGGTAGAGGGAGGGGACCCACAGCGTGCTCCCAGTCCACCCTACCCGGGAGTACAGCAGCCTCAGCCACAAGCCTACTGGATCTTCCGCAGCCACACGCCCAACCGCACCAGATGCACCCCCACACCATCCCTGACAGAGCCCAGGAACTCACCTCTGAGGCCCTGAAGTCCAGGGGGCCCTATCGCCCCATGTTCTCCAGGAACGCCTGGTCCCCCAACGTTGCCTTTCTCTCCTGGTGTGCCAGGAATGCCAGGAATACCAGGCAGTCCTTTGAGCCCTGGAAGTCCAACTCCAGGCTCTCCCTGGAAACCCCAAGACAGAAACCCAGTTAGGGAACCGTGTCAGTGCCAAGCCGAGAGGACACACAGACACCTGACAGGTACCACCAACATGGTTGGTAAGGGCCAGCTCTGTCCAAGCCCCGGGGATCGCCTACCACACCCTTCCCTGCTGGTCCCCAACAAGCCCCCCCCCGGGGGGGATCTTTCATCATCTTCTTTTTCCCAAGCCCAGCCCAGCCTTCCCCTTTGTGACCCTGTGCCTGTGACAAAGAGCTGCTCCTACACAGCCAGCCTGACCCAAAGACGGTTTGTGGCTTGTCAGTTAAGGCTGCAGCTGAGGCTCTTGCATGCAGCCCTCCCTGGTGGGCGATTTCTTTCAGAGACAAAGGCTCTAAATAGCATTCACCCCTCACGCAACAGTTCCCACTGAGCCCCAGCACGCATGGTCCGGCAAGAGGGGCCGAGGATATGATTCAATACATTCTATGCTGTGAGCCCCCCAGAACCATACTAGACTGGGCGGGGTGAGGGTGGCAGGGAGGAATGATGGAAGCTGGTATGTGCACACACAAATCTGTCAGAATGAGCCCCACTGCTGTGCAACAAGTGTGCGCTTTCAGAAACAAGTGAAAAAACTTCATAGAACTTCAACAAGCGTTTCCCTTACGGTCTGGATTTGAATGCTGCTGGGGCCGGGGCCTGGTCAGAGGGGGCGGGTCGCTGGGGCGGGACCTGGAAGGGAGCTCCGCCCCCACCTCAGTCCCTGGCTTCCGGGGTCCACGGTGCCCTGAAGAGCTCTCCCACTGCACCCGAACATGCGTGGTCACCTCTGCTGACTGCTCATCTACCGACTGTGACCTTCTAAAGCTGTGAGCTGCAGTAAGCCCTTCTTCCCTTAAACTGTGGACGTTGGGCATCCTGCTCCCGCAATCAAAAAGTCACTACGGCCATTATACAATACCCAAACGTGTGGTTTTGCTTCAGACATGCGCTGTGTTCCCTGGTTTCTTCCTGTCCTACACTCTTTTATTTAAACAAAAACGCATTGCTCCAGCTTGTGCTGGGGGATTAATAACCACATGTGTGGTGGGGCATGGGGATGGAGCCCCTGGCCCTCAGCTGAGCTACACCCCTAGCTCGCTTTGATTTTTGATTTTGAAACAGGGTCTCAGGAGACTGCTACGTGCCCAGGCTTGAACTTGGCATCTTCCTGCTTCAGCTCCAGAGTGCTGGGGTTACAGGCTGTGCGACGGAGATCAGCTCAACAACCCACCTGTTCCCTGCTCAGCTGACCAGGGATGGGGAGAAACCACAACCTAGGAATGGTGAGGACCCACCTTCTGGCCAGGGACACCTGGGCTGCCGGGTAAGCCGTTAAACCCGGGGCGGCCGGGGCTGCCGGGGGGTCCCACGTCTCCAGGGACACCGTCCACACCTGTTTGAAGAACCCATCACCCCATCAGCAACACTGTCCCTACCGTCTTTCAGAGGTGCTCAGGACATACCTAGGAAGCTGAGGGCACGTCCCCAAGTGAGGCATCTGGAGCCACCTGGTCATGGGGCAGGCGGTGGGGCTGCTGCCACACAGCCCTGCCTTGTCCTCGCTCCCCTGCCCTCTGCTCTGATCTGCTCCGTCACCTTCCCATCACCCCCAGGCCCTGCACGCCAGGAAGGCCCCAGACACTCTTATCCTTGGTGTGGCTGTGGTCAGAAGCTACTCGGCCACCAGCCTGGAAACTCAGCCGGCAGCTCCAGCCCTGATGTCCTGTGTCACAACAGTCTGAGTACTGGATGCACCAGAGGTCTGGGGCTCACAGGGCAGCTCTTGGGTGGGGATGCAGCTGATGACCCCTGACCCCGACCCACAGGCTCTGGTGGTTTTGTCACCAGCTGCCTACATGGCACTATGGGCAGCAAGATGGAAGAACCAGCCCTCCGCGGCCTCAGGCCTGTGACATAGGGACTGGGTCGATGCTGAGGGCAGCGGTGCAACAGGATGATGGCAGTGATCCTGACCGTCCACCAGTAACCACACCCCAGACCGCAGCTGCCCCACAGCAAAGGGTCCTCTGCACAGGGACAGCGACCTGGCAGTGGGAGGGGACGCGGCCAGACACAGGAGCTGGGGGCAGGGCCATCACGGTGGCCTCGACACGGGGTCTGGTGGAAGGAGTCCCCCATGGGACCTGCTCTCCGTGGGGAACGTCTGAAGCCAAGAGGCCAGGAGAAGACTTTAAATACAGCCCGCCCCTCCGTGCCACACCCCCCCCCCCCACCAGCGCTGAGCCCAAGGGCCCTGACCAGGGTGGCAGCATCTGCCTAAGAGTCCAGCAGAGCTGAGAAATGGAGACACACAGGTACAGTTACCCCCACAGACACAGCTCCAGAAGGAGGCCGTGGTCCTGGGGCACTAGGCCCTGCAGGGGCTGCCCCTGGGCACAGAACCCCACCCACATGTCTCCTGGGCCCTTCTGGCTGTCCCTCTGCCCACAACATATCTTAGGGGTCTGACGGCTCTCTTGGCCAGCAGGAGAAGCCCTGGAGGACGGTCTAAACAGCTCTGACGGAGGCCATACTGAGCAAGTTAACTGACTACAACAGAAAGCCATTCCAGGGATCTACCCAGGCCAACCCCGTGCAAGGGACCTTAATCTAAGCCGTGAAAACTCACACAAGTCCCCAGTGGCACCAAGGACACTGACTTAGGGGTGTCCCACAGCCACTGCCGGTGAGCCACCAAGGAACAGACCCTCCCTCCTGGGGTCCCCACAGGCCAGTGGCAGGAGCAGGGGCCCCTCACTCAGGGCTCACCTTTGGGACCAGGGGGCCCAGGGAATCCGATGCCTGGCTGGCCTACAGCGCCTCTCTCTCCAGGTAAGCCCGGCCGTCCTGGGGATCCGGGGAAGCCTCGGTCACCTGAGTGAGAAAGGCCAAGGGTCACCTTGGGGCAAGAAAATCCGAATAACAGAGCACAAGGTGGGTAAGCTGGAAGATTAGGGTACCTTGGGGTCCTGGGAATCCCGGTGAGCCTGGGAGCCCATCTGCTCCCGGAGGGCCAGGCAAGGGAACCGCCTTTCCTGCCTCACCCTTCGGACCTGAGAAAATACCAGACAGATGCAAGTCATCCATCACGTACCACATGTACCTCGGGCAGCGAGGGACCCCGTATCCCTTCTTACACACCACCCCCAGATGCTTGAGGGGGTACTGTGCTCCTCCACATCCCCACTCTGCCTCCTGGACTGTCACGAGGAGCTGCTGCCCTCCCGAAACTGTGGGTCCAAAACGACCCAGCCATTTGCCACATAAGAATTCCTGAGTGCCAGATGGAGCTTAGCAATGTCAGAAAACCCAGTCCTGAAACGGGTGACACTCGGGGCCATTTCTATATTGGTCTACCTCAAAAGTATCAGGCACTCCTGTGTTCTGTCTGAACCCATCTGACAGACCGAACAACACTCAGATGTTGGCATGAGCTCCACTTCGCTGGTGGTACAATTCTACAGGACGTGGCATGGGACTGCTCAGATCTGGTCTCTGGCCACAGTGCTGGGAGGTACACCGGGGCCTAATGCAGCTACTAAGGAATGGGGCTGGGGTCACCCTCCAGGGTGGGCAGGGGCTCCTTCAAACCTATGGCTGGGGCACCTAACATTTTTGGCACCAGGGACTGGTTTCATGGAAGAAAATTTTTGTGTGGGTGGGGTGGGGTGGGGTAAGGCGCTGGCACCTCTGTCTCAACTCCCCTGCAGATCACTAGCACTGGTGCACCACGGGGTGGGTACTCCCGTGAGAACCTAACACTGCAGCTACCTGAACAGGAGGCAGAGCCTGGGCAGTCACACTGAAGAGGTTGTAAGTACAGAGGAAACTCTGCAGGCTGAATGCCCAGTTCCTGACAGGCCACAGACTAGTACCAACCAGCCTGTGCCCCAGAGGCTGGGGACTTCTATTCTATGGGAACCCTAGGTAAGCAGACACTCCCTGGTATGGCCAGCCTGTGTCCAGCCAGACCATGGGAAATGTCTGACCTCAGATCCCAGCTACCACCTCCGATACCCAGGGAATAAGCTTCCAGGATCATCAAAAAACATAAGCCCTGGAGAATCCAAGGTGTGTTTTCCTGAGGCTGGCTGGGTCTGGACAGCAAGGGACACTCCAGAACGTGCACAGGCAGCCCAAAGCACTGTCACACCCTCGTTCCAAAATTTCCACATGGAATCTACTTGTAAATGTCCCATTCCATCAATTACTCGATGGCCACTTCAGATCAAAAAGGTCCGGCTCCAACATGGCCAACACCAAGAGCTCAAGGAACCCTGGGACGGTTGGTACAGGAACAAGAAACCAGAAGGAAACACAGGTCAACGCCCTTTCCTGGTTTATGGGGGTCTTCCAAAGCCCCTGCTCCTGAAGGAGTTGGGAATCTATCCCTCATGGGATCCTGGCTTAAGTGACATTTACCCATGGAGCTGCCACAGGGGTGGGCTGGGGGTGCGGGCTGAGGCCCTGGTGACCGTGCAGATATGCAAGGCACAGTGACGGGTCCCAGCACGCCACACCGGGATCTACTAGACAGCAGGAGACAGCACCTTCAGCAGGGTCAAACCTGCCCACACCCAGGAAGGAAGGAACGTCACAGAGGGGCCAGACACTGATCAAACCCAGGCTGGATGCGTGACTGAGGCCAGAGGCAGCGAATGCGTGGGGAAGAAGGGGAGAGCATAAATGACCCCACGGTGCAATCGCGGGACTGTCTTGTCATCCAGCTTCTTACTACTATCAAAGACTTCGAAGATTTACTGCTTACAACCACCTGAGTCACTCTGACCACTTTGTTTTATTGTTTTTTTGAGACACAGTCGCACTCCGTAGCCCTGGCTGGTCCTGAACTCACTATGCAGCCCAGGCTGGCCTTGGACTCATGGCAATCCTCCTGCCTCAGCCTTCCGATTGATGGGGTTACAGGCGTGTGCCACCACACCAAACAAATCTTAACAATAGTTTTAAATCCTCCTGGTAGCCGGGCCCAGTGACACAAGTCTGTGTAATTTCAGCTCTCTAGGAGGCAGAGACAGAAGAACCACCACGAGTTCAAGACAACTTAGCAGCTTAGCAAGACTAAGTCTTAAAAAACGAAAACAAAAACAGGCTGGGGATGTAGCTCAGAGTGAAGATTTGGGCTGAATCTCTAGTACCACCAAAAAATAAACCAAAGCCCTTCTCTACCCTTCTCTTGGTTACACACATCTATTCCTCCTCCCACGCAGCAGGCACAAGCCACCCCCGCGACTACACCTGCCACCCTGAGTCCAGGCAAGAGACGTCGGGAATTCCGAGCAGGCAGAGTCACGCCTATCGCACCCCGGTTGTGGCCAACAGTGCAAGGGTGAGGGGTGCCTCCCCATGGCCCCGACGGGCGGCAGCTCACATGGCAGAGGGGCGTGGGATGCCACGTGGGTTCCCCACCAGAAGGTCTCTGACAAACCCTTGAAGGAGGTACATACAAGCTTGTCTGACCCAGCGCAGTGCCACGCACAGGGACCCCTCGAAGAGCAGGCAACAGGGTCAGGGCCGGGCATGACTGCAACGGCAGCCAGGCCACCAGAGCCGCTGCAGAACCAGCCACCCAGCCGCTGGCTCGGGCCCAGCAGTGGGGACAGCAGACGGGCAGCAGGGAGAGGCAGGGAAAGGCTTCTGTTTTCATTTCTGCACAAAGGCTGGCTTCCGCCGGCATCTTCTCTGCACTTCTTTGGGTGTGGTACCAACACCAAGCCCAGGCCTCTCTCTGAGCTCTGTCCCCAGGCCTTTTTATTTTTTGATTTTGAGACAGAGTCTTGCTAAGTCAGCGAGTTGCCCAGACTTAAGTTCAAACTTGGGGTCCTCCTGCCTCAGCCTCCCAGAGTGCTGGGATTAGAGGTCTGCGTGATCAGCCCAGGCTAGATATAAGGAATATCACCTATCAATTCAGGTTCCTTTTGGATCCCACATGTCAGGTCCACCCTCTCCCAGGGCGCATGCCTTGACCCCTGGAAGCCACCCCCAAGAGCCCTTCACGTCTCACCCGGCAGGCCTGGGGACCCAGGGCTTCCTGGAAAGCCTGCTTGTCCCTTGTCACCGATGGGGCCCATGGGACCATAGCCTGGAGGCCCAGGGGGGCCGATGTCACCGCGACTGCCAGGGAAGCCAACTCCTCCAGGGGGACCTCGCTCTCCCTTCAGTCCCACTGAGCCCTGAGGTGAGGGGAAAAGGGACAGTTAGGATCAGAGAGCAGACCCTGCCGTCCACACCCATCGCCTGCGGTCAAGGCCGGCGTTTCCCCGCTTACAGTTTACTTCATCGCCCTGTACGAGGCCACCAGCCATTAGCAAAGGAAACCGGTGAGCTTGGCCATGCGCCCAGCAGGCGTCCTCCCCTAGCCTAGATGGGACACACCGGAATGACAGCTGGGCCGGTGACCTCCTTGCCGGTCATGGCGTGAGCACTGCGAGCTTCAGAGTTGGCCTCCCAACACAGGCAGGGCCACAGAAGTGCCCGGGGACGCATGCCTGGGGACACGCGCCCGCACAGAGAGCCACCCCGCGCAGGCACACAGATGCTGTTGGCTCAGGAGCCACACAACATGGTTCCAGCTGCCACCCCAACAAAACCACCTGCTGTGACCCGAACAGCGTGCTCTGTCCCTCCCTCCGTGCCAGTACACATCTCTGCCACACCTGCAGAGGCAGCAACAGACGTACCGGGGAACCTTTGGGGCCGGGCTGCCCTGGGCGGCCGTCTCTTCCGGGGGTCCCCACTCGTCCGGGCAAGCCGGGCTGTCCTGAGAAACCCGGGTCTCCTTTGTCACCTTTGAGTTGTGCGTCAAAGTAAATCTCTCCAGGCTCTCCTTTGGCTCCAGGCTGGCCCATGAGGCCGGGTGCCCCTTGCGGCCCCTACGAGGACAAAGTGGGGTGACGCCACGGGAGAAGTCCCCCAGGGGCCACCAGTACTCAGCCAGCCGCAGGACGAAGGAGTGATCTTCGAGAGGACCACTCGTGTCCTCGGACTCGTCCCATTTGGGAAGCCAGCCCACAGCTCTGCGACCCAGCCCGGCTGCTGGCAGCTTCCTCAACAGCTTTTACTTTAGGCCTGTCACCTAGCAGTCTGGGAGGCTGAGGCAGGAGGGTCCAATTTCAAGCCCAGCTTGGCAACTCAGCAACCTAGTGAAACCCTGTTTCTAAACCAAAACTGGAAAAAACACCCCAAAATGTAGCTGAGGATGAAGCGAGGGTGACGGCCCCAGGCTTGATTCCCAGTGCCACTAAAACAAAATAAAACACGCCACTTTTTTTTTTTTTTTTTTTTTTTTTTGAGACAGTGTCTCGCTCTAGCCCAGCCTGGTCCTAAACTCAAACTCACTTCCAGCCCTGACAATTTTTTTTAAATCAAAAACAGGGGCCAGATGGGACAGGAATGTCACTGGCACCCTCCTGCTGGAAGGTCCCTGGGAAGGGGGAGAGGCAAGCCCTCACGAGAGCATTTAGCGACTGCTGGAGGCCCTGTGATGTGCAGAAGGCCAGGAAAGGCACCGTGGCCTCCGGGCTGGGCGTGGCCAGTTCTCCAGCCTGGGAATTACTGAACCACTCAGGTCTCTTTTAACTCTCATGCCCCAAATTCCAGCAGAGCTAAGGATGTCCAGGTCACTGGGGCAGGCAGAGGGGGGACTCCAGGAAGTGGGCAGGGGGCCAGCTCGCAGAGAAGTTATTTCAAGACGTCATCCGGACTTTCCCAAGACCCACTCTGGTTTCCAGTTCCTGGGAAGCTGGGCCTGCCAAGAAAGTCCCCGCCTGGTGAGGTCTCCCTGCATCCTCAGAAAGCCCAGGTTCACAGGGAAACCCACAGGGACTCATAGGACGGTCCTAAACACTTGGGCTCTGAGGACCACACGCGAGGCTGGCTGCCTGGGAGCCGGCAGAACCAGACTTTCTCACAATCCGTTCCATTTCTCCCTGCTTACAAACATAAAGGATTCCTCGAAAGACATCTGTCACACACTCCCACACACTCTTGTGCAATCACAGCGCGGACCTGTCCAAAGACGGTTCTGGAAGGCTGAGAGTGGGCCAGAATTCGTACCGTAGGGGCTTTTAGCCTCCAGGCAGACTCAATAAACACACACCACAGTTACGAGCTGGTTCAACACGGAGCTTGGAAATAGCTTCAGACTAAAGGGGAATGACGGGAGGCTGAGGCAGGAGGATTAACTAGTTGCAGCCCAGCTCGGATAAGTCAGCAACTTGCTAAGGCCCTGCCTCAAAACAAAAAAATAAAAACAGGCTGGGGATGTAGCTCAGGGTGAAGGCCTTGATTCAATCCTCAGGGCCACCAAAAAAAAACAAAAAGGAAGTGACTATTATCTCAATTAAATTCTTTACCCATTAATCTATATTTGGAGGCATTTCCATCTAGGGAAAAAAAAAAGTAGAGGCCCCGAGAGAGCCGGCGTGGGAAGGGGCGTTGCCGCGGTGGGTTTCCTTGGCTGTATCCTGTCCCGTGGGTTCGCTCAACTGTCCTCTTTCCTTTTTTTCCATTTTTGTCCAATTCAGGGCCTGGACTCCAGCCAGCGCAGAGGCAGGAAGTCCACCAGGAAAGCCCAGCAAGTCGTGGCAGATGGACAGAGGCGAAGAGACCCCGCTCTGCCTCTTCTGAAGTTTCCCCGACTTTGATCCCACCGCAGTCAGCTATTCGAACCCGTGGATTTAGAAAGATTTTAAACAATCGTGACTTCTAGCTCTGCTCCCCAGACACCAGGGGATCTGAAAGGCAGAACTTCAAAAGGATGAGCACTCCAGCTGGCCGCAGGCCTCTGCCTCCGCCCCCGCCCCTTCCCTCCTCCCCAGGTGCGCCCAGCAGCCTCTAAAGAGCTACAGCGGAGGAGGAAAGGCTAAGGACCTGACTTTCGATTTCTGACAAAAAAAAAAAAAAAAAAAAGACAAAAAGTAACATAAGAAAAGAGAGGCACTCCCAAAGCTCCGTGGGTCAGAGGGCGTGGAAGCGCGACGTGCGCGTCCAGCCTGTGGCCTGCCCTAGAATGACTCTCTTTTTATCTCAATGTTACAACAAAAAAAATTTTTAAATGAAGTTTTGTCACTCATACACATAAACTATACTATATATTTTATATGCAGCCCCTCCAAAAGGTGACCATGGGGTAGACTCGCACCCTACAAGCCTCAGAAACGGGACTGCAGGAGTTTGGTATGACACGTAAAATGATTAATTCTTTCCTGTGTACTGACTTCTTTTGAAATGAACTAAAAAAGCTAAGAAGCTGGTGTTCTGTTTAACTGAAAGGCTTCAAACTGATGGCACTGAGACAGCCTGTTTATGGATTCAGAAGGACTCTGTGTAATCCAGATGCTGGCAGCTGGAATCCTCAACACGCTCATTTTTAGGAAGAACGGATGGTATTTCAAACCCCCGGAAAGTAAAAATACAGCTTCCGCCATCTCTCTCTCTCTCTGCAGACACTGAGGTGCTGCGGCTACCAACTGTGTGGCAGGCCGTGTCCAGCAGGGCCATGCCCAGGGACAGCAACTCATGTCAGCAGCTCTGGGTGGAGCGGTGGCCCTTGGCCCTGAGTGGCGCAGGGACCCCAGGCCCCAGGACGCACCCACTCAGATGCAGTTGCCCTTGGAGAGCAGAGCCTCGTGAGGTCCCAGGGGTTCCCCAGAGGCCAGCACCGCATCACCTGCTACCAGCCCTACAGAGCCCAGGCATGTAAGGGCAGGCATGTGCCTGTCAGGGCAGGGACTCACCGGCAGCCCTTCCAGTCCATCCCTGCCGGGCGAGCCTCTGTCGCCTTTGGTCCCTGGCTGTCCTGGGAAACCTTGGGAAAGATGGAAGATTGCAATGATCATGGGACAGGCTTTCAAACCACCTGTCCCCTGAGGTCCACCTGCTTAACAGTCTTTCTAGGAAGAGGAGGGCAGTTCTGGAGAATGTTCAGAGCAGTATAAAAGTCCACACAGGGAGCCTGGACACCCAGCATCTGGGACACCGGCTGCCACAAGACCCCTCCTGCCTGCAGGACACGTGCTGGAAAGCTTTCTGTTGATCTCTTGAAAGAACCATCTGGCCACCCCCTTCTATGGGGACATCTCGGTGAGGCCAGAGTAACCAGCCACCTTACCAGGGGTTGACTGACAGGCCACCTGACCACTGTGGGCCGCAAGGACCAACACAGAAGCAGCAGTGAGGCTCCCAGCACCCACCTCAGCTTCCCAAGCAGGGCCAGGGTCCCCCAGGGAGGTCCCCAGGGACCTGCTCCCACACGCGCTGGGGACTTACCTGTGTCTCCTGGGGGCCCCTGTGGCCCGGGGGGCCCTCGGAGCCCTTCCACGTCACAACAGCTCTCCCCTTTCTGACCTGGATGAGAGAGCAGAGGGGGCTGACGTGGGGCCCACACCGCAAGACCCACAGGTTACTGGGACAAGAGGAAAGGGCAGGCTTGTCACTAAGGTGCCACCACCACAGGCCAGCGCTCCGTTCCCAGGGCTCCCCCAGTGCAGGCCCTGCGGTGGCTGTGGCCCCTCCACGGGTCCTGCCTACATCTCGGGACGTGGGCGCTGCCCTCCCCTCCTCACACATGTGCTCTTCCCAGGATGAGGACATGAGTGGCCATGGGAGAGCACAGCCCACAGCCGCAGTGTGGCCCACAGCCGGGAAGGTAGGACTCTCATGACTCAGTTTCTCACTCTGACCTCCTGCCCCCCAGCTCACGGGTGTTTTTACCAAGCATGAGCAGATGTCACTTCCACCCTGGTGAGGGGCACAAGGGGACTGGTGTGAAAAAGAAATGCCCAAACAGGAAAAAAGACCCACTCGGGCTAGGAGGGAGAAAGAGGGGAGACACAGGAGACCTCAGCCCCAAACGGGAGGTCACACTGCGCCCAGGAACTGCAGCACGGAAGCTGCATCCACACAGCAGGCTTGAAGGCCGCCAGCATCCTAGACAGGCCTCTGTGGTGAGCTCCCCGAGGGGCGGTCCAGGTGCGCGACATGGTGCAGAGCGTGGAGAAGCCCAGGGAAGAGGTGAGAACCCGCTGGCCCGTGTTCCCTGCTTCCCTCCCCTTCCCATCAGCTCCATGGCACAGGCCTGGCGTCCCAGCACCCTGGGAGGCTGAGGCAGGAGGATCACAAGTGTGAGCCCAGCCTGGGCAGCTTAGCAAGGCTCTGTCTCCACAGTTAGAGGGTTGGGGGTGGAGCTCCGCGTGTAGGCTCTGGGTTCATTCCCCAGTATGGGGTGGGTGGGAGTGTGGAAGAGGCCTGAGCCCAGAAAGCAGCAAGTACCTAGTAACGACACAGACCCAGCAGCGTGGCAGAGTGCACCTGGGAGGCCCCTGTGGTGACCCCAGGGCTCCTGTCCATCGGAGGTTCCAAAAAGTCACATGGCTGTCCCAACTCTAAGACGTGGGCTCAGCTTTCCCATGTGGCATTTGTATGTGTGACACACCTAAGGACCAGAAGTCCTTGCCGTGCCAGCGGCAGGAACAGTGCACAATGAGGCTGGTTTTACAGGACGGCCTGCTCACCCTGCCCTGGGTTTACAGGCACATAAATGCTGGAAACCCCATTGTCTGTTCCCCGTCACGCCAGGGCCGCTGACGTGGGGACAGTCATCTGTCTCCCATGTGACTGTAGTGGCAGACAGATGGCCTGTGCTGACATTAAAGGGAGCCCTTGGAAAGCAGGAAGACGGCGGTAACAGCGGGCGCAGGGCTGGCTGGCCGTCAGCGCCTACCTGCTCCCCTGTACGCACATGCGCTGGAAAGGGGACAGCGGGCAGGGCACCAGTGGCTCTGTGACTCGACCTACAGGAAGGGCGGGCCTCCTCTGAGGACTTGGACTCTCGGCTTTGAACTATCCGTCTGAGAGCTGAACGTCTGCGGACATTCCCACAGTGTGGAGACTGAGCTCCCCGCCACAGGAGGGGACAAGCATGCGGCTCAGCCGCACGTGCCGGGACCCCAGCTCCCTCTGCCAAAAGCTCAGCCGCAGGCTGTCTGAGCTGCAGCAAGCCACTTATTCTGGAACTAGACCTTTTATAATTTATTATTTATTTTTTATGCTGCTAGAGATAGAACCCAGGGCCTTCTACTGAGCTCCAACCCCTGCAACTTTTAATTTGTTTTTTTAGACAGATATTGCTAAGTTGCCTAGGCTGGGCTCAAACTTGTGATCCTCCTGCCTCAGCTTCCCAGAGTGCTGGGATGACAGGCCTGCATCATGGGCCCGGCTCTCTGGGACTGGATTTTGCGAGAGTTCCAAACACACCAAACATGAACACACTACATGCTTCTCTGACTCCAAAGCCGAAGCAAGCCTGGGGGTGGAGACGGCGGAGGGCGGGACCACGGACACACACAACCACGGTGCTCGTAAAAATCAAGACCCCTTACCTTTCTGTCCAGGTTCGCCCACCAAGCCTGGCTGGCCGGGAATCCCCGGGGGACCCTGATCACCGGGCGGCCCCGGCTGACATTCCACGATGCCATCTGAAATAGGGGTTGTTTAATGTTATACCATCATCGTGAGGCATGCTGACTCTGAATCTAATGTTTAGGATAAAAACCAAAATAATGCAGGCTAACAGGTAAGTTTCCGAAGTCCGGCTTCACCCGCACCCACCCAACCAGCAGCTCAGGGCGGCGTGCCCGGCCTGGCCCTGCGCATGCCCGGCAAGCTCTGCCAACAGCCCCGTGTCACAGGCCCTACGGGGCTCCCGCTCCTCATCCCTCCCCTGCGTCTTCCCTGCTCCTCTCAAGAGCCCACACCATCTCCCTCACCTCACGGACTGGGAGACTGAGACCTGACAGCAGTAGCGACAGAGTCTGTGCTGGCAGTAAAGCGAGCCCTTGGAAAACAGGAAGATGTAAGGGACAGCAGGGCCGGTGCCAGGGCTGTGGCACTGCCGTCCCTGTCTCCCGAGCTGGGGACACGGAGTCCCCATTGCACAGCCACCTCCTGCTGGATGGTTCAGCTGCACACGGGGAAATTTTTGGTTCCTACTCTCACTTTAGGGCTTGGTTTGGAGGTGGGCGGGAGAAGTCGTTTCAAATGATGGATAAAGTTCAAAGTCAAGGTGAAAGCCCTGCTCCACTCTACCCACCCTCTGGCCCATGCGCCGTGTCTCTGTCTCAGACAGTGAGTGGGGTCTCCACGCCCGCATGGAGTTCAGGGACGTGTTCTTGGCACGGTCCCTAAATCCCGTCATCTCTGACTATGAGCACTCAGCCTTAAAGCCCCGCTGCCCCACACTCCACGGTGTATCAATTCCCAGCTCCCGATGAGGAGGCTCAGGAATGCACAGACATAGGCCTTCCCCAGGGGATCTCCCTCCCATCTCAAGCAACTACAGTCCCTTCACAGTCCTGGACTAAAAAAGGAAAAAAAAAAAAAAGGTACATCTTTACATCCTCACCAAACTAGATTTAAAATTTCATAAAGCAAGAAAACAGGGAGGACTTATTTCTGACAGGTTCTAAAAGGCTCGTCTGGGGCCCACACTTTAAGATGCTGCCTGCAGGGAGGGGTCCTGGGTCACGGCTGCCTTGGAGGTGGCAGTGACCACGGAGGAGCATGAGGAGGTGGAGCCGGGCCTTGGACACCTCCCCGCGTGAGCCCGGGCTCACCAGCATCGTCTGACACAGCCTCCTATGCAGGTGCTGCCGACTGGAATGAAAAAGTCCCACGTGCAGGCTACGATAACGCCTGTGGCTTGGCATCTGCACCGCCTGCAAGGGAAGCCAGGGCACAGGCCCTGGTATTCTGCTAACACGTGCCACACAATTAATGGACAGTTCATATTTTTCAAATGAAGTTGCTTATGTCTTAGAACTTGCACAATTACAATGATCAGAAGCACAGTCTTCTCCCGGAGGTCCCCGTGGCACGTCCGTCCTTCCCCTCCATGTCCTTGCCTGCTCTCCATCTGCCCACCGCCCTCCCCAGCTCCTGCCGACCTCCGAACTTGCCCCATCTTCCCCCAGTCCTCCATCGTGCCCCTACCACAAGCTGCAGGCTCTGGGCACAGGCTCTGTGTCATCCCGCAGACCCTCACTCAGGAAACATGGGGCCTGAAGACCCCTTGGAAGAAAGCCCACCCTTCTCTCGGACACACAGCGTGTGGCCTTGGCCGGAGTGTCCCTCTTCAGGCCTCCCTGATGCTGTCCTTTGCCACATGACATGAAGTCCCAAGAACAGTGGGGTCCCACGGAGCCTGCTCTGGCCCGCCCTCTCCCCACCCAGGCTCTTCCCCAGGAGAGCAGCAGCTGGCCGCACGGCTCTGTCCAGCCCTTGCCTGTCCTCCTTCAGCAGTCCAGTCCACGGGAGCCTGTCCCCCTTCAGAAGGACGTGCCTGAGTCTCAGCAAATCACTGGCTGATCCAAAGTCCTGGGCCCTCTACCGTCAGCCCCGTGAGGAGCGGTACTCCCGACTCCCACAGGCCACCTGGCTCCGCCCAGCAGAGCCCCAAGACCTGCTCAAGAAATCCGACCTCTGCGCGCTGGGCCATCTCCCTGGGGTCCCTGGACCCTTCAAACTGTCACTCCGGGTTTATGAAAAACACACAGGCCATTTCAAGGGAAATCAAGGTAGAGTGGTACATGCTCAGCCTTGAGCAGGAATGTTCTATAGGACGTGGCCTTGCAATCTGAAGTCACCCAGGGCCGCAACACGCCCTCTGTCTGCCTCACGTGGGCACGGTCTCCGCATCCTGCGCACACCCTCTCTAAAAACCATGTAACTCAGCTGGCTTCCCTTCCCACCTGGGACACCAAGAGACTCGGAGCTGGCGAACCTATCTCTTAGCCCTTTAAGCCAACCCTATCATCATTATCATTATTTTTGGTTAACGATTCCTTTCTATCACGTGGCTTCTTCTGCAAAGCTCCCCAAGCAAGCAACAGGTGGTCAAACACCGCTGGGCATCCCAAGCTTTTGCAAGACGGTCTGGCTCCGGGGACGGCCCAGCGCCCCAGGTCTCGTGGCATACTGCTAGGGACACACAAGCGTGAAGCTACTCCTAGGAGAACTTACTTGTGTGGCCTGGCTGTCCCGGGGGCCCCGGGGGGCCTGGGGGGCCTGGCCGGCCGTCCCTTCCGCTTGGTCCTGGTAGAGATACGCCCGGAAATCCTTGGTCACCCTTTTCTCCTATCTTGCCGGGTATGCCGGGGGGCCCAGCGAGCCCTGGGACGGGGGTGCCTAGAATGGACACAGTGCCCTGTCAACAGTCTCCACGCAGCAGCTTCCCTGCACACACCACTCTGCCCAACCCCCTCCAAGATGACACAGCCAGGATGCTGTCCCCACTGGGAGGGAACTGCCTCCGAGGGGCGACCAACTGAGCTGGCGGGCCACAGCCACACAGCTGCCCACAGACCATGGCCTCTGCAAGTCCAGAAGGACTCAAAGGTGCGGACATCGGAATCCGTGAATTTCTTTCACGGCAAACCAAAAGTCTTACTCTCTATTTGGATTAGAAGTGCATTAAAAATGTCATCAAAAGAGGCAAGAGTCCAGAGGGGTCAGGGTGGGAATGGCCACCGAGGTCAGGGCAGACAGGTCAAGGCAGGCAGCTTTACCGGATGCTGGCTACCGTCCCAGCGGCCACACCACCTGAGCACACAAGGATAAGTTCAGCACCGCAGGCATCAAGGGGCGACTCACTGGCCCACGACAGCAGGGAAGGGGGGTGGCTGGGGGACAGGTGGGCAGGGACAGGTCGGGAGGCCCTCAGGAGAGACTCTGAGAGGCCGGAAGGGGAGGCACAGAGACAACAGGACAACGGATATAGACAAAGCAGCCGGAAGAATCCCAGACCACGCGGGCCCCGGACAGGCTACGCCCTGCTGAGGCTCCACGGGGAAATGACAGCTGCCAAGGGTCAGGGCAGACGGGAAGGGAGAGATAGGCCGAGGCCTGGCAGGACTGAGGACGGTGGCCAGAGGTCAGGGTGACCTGCGGCACGGCCACAGCAGGTGCTCACAGACTGCTCATCAGAACTGCAGACCGAGACAGAGGCGCAAGGGTGAGTGCCTACAAGCAAAGCATCCGCAAGGCTCGGAGGGCGCGTGGCGAAGGGCCCAGAGCAAAGGAGGAAGAGACAGTGTTAGGGCGGCGCTGAAGGTCTTCACCCGAGGAGGGCGCTGGGGAGCAGGTGCGGAGGCCCTGCGGGGGCACGCACGAGGGGGTGGCTGCAGGCTGCCCAGCAGAGAAGGAAAGCGGGCTGTGGGAGAAGGCAGCAATTAGAGCCACTGGACGGGGAAAAAAAATGAGATTAAAAAAAAAAAACCAAGAATAAAAATAATTAAGTTTAAAATCAGCCGGGAGTAGTGACACATGGCCATAATTCCAGCAATCTGGAAGGCTGAGGCAGGAGGATCACAAACGCATGCCTCGCCTGGGCAGTTTGGTGAGACTGTCCCGAACACCGGAAATGGGCTGAGGACGCAGCTTCGCTGAGGCCCTCGCTCGATCGGCAGGACCACGCATGCACAGTACGGCACCGCTCAGCTCTCCTGGCTAGGAAAACAAGCCAGACCCTCATGGCGGGTTGTGGGCACACGCACGCCGACTGCCTGATGAAACTGCACACGGCGCAAACCCCAGGGGCCTGGGGAGTCCGTGCAGCTCCGCTGAAGCTCTCACCTGGCGGGCCCGGCTGGCCTGGACTTCCTGGGTAACCTGGACAGGGAAAGGGAAGGCGACAGAATGACGAGAGCCCTGTGTTTACAGAATCTGTTTCCCCATCAGAGCCTGGTGGAGGCACCCACACTCCTGAGGTGTGGCCACGGGGCCAGAGCAGCAACTGAACAGCACGATGCCTGCCCCAGATCACAGGCGCTCGGAGCTTGCCCAGGTGGGTCACGGAGGCGCTGTGGGTCTGTGTCAGGTCCCTGGCCCTGTCCCCTCTGCCACTGTCCTGCTCTGCTTCCCTGTCACCTTGAGCTATGCCTCTGTGCTCTGCCACCACGTCCCCACCTTGGGGCTGGCCCAGACTGAAATCTGGGCCACAATCAACCTCTCCGCCTTCAAGCTGTGGGTGCTGGGTATTGTTTCTCAGCAACAAGAAAGCTGGCTGATACAAGGGGACGTGGAGGACAGAACGGGAGCCCCCCTCTTCCTTGGGAAATGCCACTCCTCGGGGAAGCTGCAGGAGAGGAGGGCTTCTGAGACCCTGGCAGCAGGACTGGCCCCTTGGGTACCGGAGCAGACGGTCCTACAAGGCATCCGGACAGATAGAGCGTGAGATGGGGCTGGAGGGAGGAGCAGGAGATGGGACAGGAGAAGGGAAGGGCAATGGCAAGCCCGCTACCTTTCACGCCCGGCTCTCCTCTAGGCCCCGGAGGTCCTGGGTACCCTCGGTCTCCCTTCTCCCCTCCGGGTCCAGTGCCAATGACCTGAGAACGGAAGGAGAGGCCGCGCTCAGCACAGGAGGGGCTGCTCTCGTGAGTAACGAGTGACGAAGTTCACTGATCTTTACTTTATTAACTCAAGCAACACAGAAGTGAGTAAGCAGCGACGGTGGACCAGGCCCGCAGGTGGTCTCAGGAGCACCTCCAGGACGTCCCGCGCCGGGCCTGCCCTGTGGGGGCTCGGGGCCAGAACCCCAAATGTGCATGCAAGCCAAGCGGCCCGCGTCTGGGCTCCCGCAGCACCATGCCGGGGACCTCTGTGACATCCCGGCCTTCACGGGAACACGCCTCGGGCTTCGCTTTTTAAGCACCAAAAGCGGGCATGTGTCCTTGAAATCACAGGGACACAGACCAAGGAGAAGGTCTCACTCCAGAGGGGAGACTCATTCCCCCAACCGGGGCGCCACAGTTCCAGGGGAACAGCGCTGTCAAGCACTGTGCATTTCCGGGGAGACACGGGCCCTCTGCAGCCGTCGGAGCGCTGTGTGAACCACAGCCCCCACGCAGCAACTACACCGGGCACACGCATCGAGGCACGCCGCACACCGTAGGGATGGAATGCTTTTACTTCTCCATTTAAAGAGAGAATTAAGGAAGCAAGAGATGATGTTGGGATGGAGGTGAGACCGGGTGAGGGGACCCCACACTCAGCAGTGGGGCCAGGGTGTGAGGAGCCGGAGCCAGGTGTGGAGGAGGTACAGTGGCTGGGCCCGGGGCTGCAGGCCTGTCACCCTACCACGCTGAGAGGCTGAGGCAGGAGGATCACACGTGTGAGCTCAGCTTGGCCAATTAGGCAACTTCGTGAGACCATGCAAACACGCAAACCCTGCCCCGGACCAGGGGTGAGGCGGTATTTGCAAACATGAAAACAGCTCCGCACACGCATGGCCGGATTGTGGGGGTCTCATCTTGTTTGCTCACTCAGTTTTTCCTCAGCAGACAAACAATGGAACAAACGAAAAACAACAAAAAGGCTTCAAAATGCATCGTCAGACTCTCGACCACACACGGACCTGCACACCTCGGCCACGGGCAGCGTGAACAGCACGGTGCAAAGCAGAGAGCTGCTCTCGGTCCACCCGCGTCACCCAGCGCAGCCCTCGCCCACCCAGCCCACAGGGCTACTCACAATTCCAGGGGCTCCAGGGGGTCCGGCTTCACCTTTGTCTCCCTAGAAAGAAACAAACTTCACTTCACAGACCGCCTGGCAGCCGCAGCCCCAGAGCGCAGGGACCACACCTCCCGGGCCACCTCCACAGGCCATCCACACACGAGGCTGGCTCGGTCCACACCACAAGCAGTACCACAAGCCCAGTATTCTCTGAAACCGTGGGTGGGTGGGTACCATTCGGGTCACACTGGGGCCTAATTAGTCCCCGCGGTGACGAAATGACGGAGTAACCCTTGGACACTTGGAGCGCCTTCTGCGGCTGCCATCGCCACCCTGGCGGTGACCTACCACATGCACATATGCCACAACAGCACACCTTTCGTCTTGAACAAAGATGTTCAGCTTAGGTGTAAAGCTAGAATTGAGTATCGTGATTTTTTTTCTTGTGTGAATGAACATAAGAAATTTCAGAAACATATATAGCACTGGGTTTAATCCCCAGCACTCCAAAAGCAAATCTTAGCTACACGCTCCAAATACACGCACGTGTGTATAAATACGTGGGTGTGTGGGAATGCGTGTGGCAGTCCTGGGACCAAGCCCCTGGCCTTCCCACTGAGCAACACCCACAGCTGGCTTTTATTTTTAATTTTGAGACCGAGTCTCACTAAGCTGCCCAGGCTGGGCTCAAACTTATGATCCCCCTGCCTCAGCCTCCAAGAGTGCTGGAATGACAGGCCTGTGTCACCAGGCCCAGCTGCGTTGCGCTTTTCCCCACACGGAACAGAAATAGTTTTTCCCCTGGAATTCGAGTTCTTTGGGAAAATAGGCACAAGCTTCGGGGTTGAGCTACAGGGTGAAGATCACAAGACCGAAGGGGGCAGCTCTGTACCTTGAGGCCTGGCCGGCCACGGAGCCCTGGGTAACCCGCGTCGCCAGGAAACCCCTGGAGAGACAGGAATACAAGGTCAGCGAGCGAAGGGGACGTGACCCTGTTTCCCGATGTCACCGGGAGGACTCACCGGGCTCCCTCTTTCTCCTTTTTCACCGTCTTTCCCGGGTTTCCCCTGCAAAACAAAGACGCAAACGTGAGTGCTTCACAAACACAGGAGTTGGTACAGGTGCTTCGCAGGACACCACCGGGGGCAGGAGAGGGGCCCGCAAGGAGGAAGGCCTGGGTTTCTGAAGAGCAGGTGTGACCGGTTTCAATAAGGGTGGCTGGGACCCGTGGCAAAGGCCTGCAATCCCAGCACCCTGGAAGGCTGAGGCAGGAGGATCTCAGGTTTTAGCGTAGGCCGGGCAGCTCAGCAATTTAGTGAGACTCGGTCTCAAAATCAAGCGTTAAGGAATATAAGCAGCAGGCTGGGAACGTGGCTCTGTGAGAAGACCCTGGCCTCATCCCCAGTTTATAAAAAGAAGTTTTCGGGGTGTCAGTGTGTGCCGGCAGCAAGGCTATCGCCAGAGGTGGCTCCCTGATGGGTGGCTGTCAGACACTGACTCGAAGGGATTCCTTCAACAGAGCCATCCTCAGGGGATGCGGGGAGACACAGAACACCCCAGGAGACACAGCAGGGCAGGTCCCCAGTGTCCATGATGTCCCAAAAGGACCTCACTCATGGCCTGGCGTCCCAGGCAGTCACAGTGGCGGAGGGACCTGAGACACCGCCTGGCCACATGGCCTCTCCCACAGCCAGCTTCTTCCCCACAGCAGAGCAGGGGACAGGGACCCGGCGGAAGGCCCTCCCGCAGCGCCTCCCCTCAGAGAACCTACCCGAGGGCCGGGCTTCCCGGGCTCTCCCTTCTCCCCAGCTCCAGGCATTCCCTTCAGAAGAACAGGACAAGTGAGTCACTCATGAGCCAAGCAAGGACAGCATGAAACGGGACAGACACTCCACTTGAGGGACACAGCTTGGCACTGGCGTCCCCTACGTCATGGTCTTTTGTACAACAGTAAGAACTACAGACAAGAAGTGAGCTCGTACCTGAAAGCCAGGCTCGCCTTTCTGGCCCTGAAGGAATGGAGAAAGAGGGGGGAGAAGGGTCAGTTCTACACAGTGGATCTACTCGAGGTGTTTTTTTCTTTTTTTCTTTTTATGGTATTGGGGATCGAGCCCAGGGCCATCATACTGAGCTGCATCCCCAGCCCTTTATAAATTTCTGATTTTGAGGCAGGCTCTCGCTGAGTTGCCCAGGCTGGGCCCTGACTTGTAGCCCTCCTGCCAGCCTCCCAGAGCACTGGGATAACGGCACCACCTCCTGACAGCCCTCCTCAGCTGAGACAGCCCCAAAGTCAGTCTCGGGCCAACCCGGCTCTGTCTGGACCTGGCTTCTCCCGGTCCAAAGCGAGACCCCTTCCGCGGGACGCAGCCCAGTACCTTTTCTCCCGTCGGCGCGAAGTCCCCCTTTTCTTTGTACTGTGCCTGGCCAGGTTCTCCTGGAGGCCCGCTAACCCCTTGATCTCCCTGTCCACGTGGAAATCGGAGATTAATCAGACATGAAAATAACTCTGCCAGAGGAACAAGCGTACGTGTGTATGGAGGGGTGACAAGCCTCGACGGACAGACTTTTGTTGTGGTGCTGGAGATCTTCAGGCTGTGTTTCATTCGGATTTTGAGACTGGGTCTCGCTAAGTCACCCAGGCTGTGCTCCACATTGCCATTGTCCTGCCTCAGCCTCCCAGAGTGCTGGGAAGAACAGCCTGCACCCCAGGGCCTGGCGTCAAGGTCTGGCTTTTTGCTGATGAAGATCATGTGGACTGAGCCCTGTCCGCACAACCAGAACTGACAGCCATGCCACGCCCTCGGCTGCCAGGCCACACAGAGTGGTGGGCTCCGTACACTGGAGAAACCCAATCGTTCTAGAAGTTTCAGCAAAGTCCTATTATGTTGGCCCCCAAAAGTCCCGTAAGTTGGAAGGCAACTGGACTCTGGGGGTGCTGGGCTCATCTGTGTGTGGATCCTTCCACAGATGGGTTCATGGCTGACTGGCTGTTGGGGGAGGGGCGTGGCTGGAAGCAAGTCACTGGGGCGTGGCCTAGAAGGGCGTATCCTTGTCCGGGCTCCACCCTTTCCTCTCTGCTTCCTGGAAAGGCCATGGGGTCAGCTGCTGCCTCTGCCAGGCTGCTCTTCCTAGGCTGCATCATCTGAAAGCCCTGAGCCAAACTAACTCTTCTCCTGCAAGCCCTGAGTGTTGAGTATTTAAGCTTAGCAGGAGAATCCATTTCAAAAGTCTAAGAATTGACACCTAGGAGCCGGATGTGATTATGACACCCGTGAAACAAGGTCATGCGGCGAGAGGGGCCATGGCGATCAGGGGCCGGAGCTGCTCTGGGCTGGAGCTCGGCCACAACCAGGGCTGCGGCTTGGACACAAGGCAGCCAACAGGATACAGTACACCCACCTTTTCACCTTTGGGTCCTCGGAAACTCGACCCCATCTGTCCCTGTGGGTTGGAAAGCAGGCAGCGTCAGGGTCACCTCCTTGCTCGGCCACCCCGAGTGCCCCCTACAAAATGTGGTAAGAGTCCAGAGTAATGACAAGGGATGCGGAGAAGGAGGGAACAGGGCCAGAGAGGTGACAATGACGGATGGCCAACGGGTGACGGATGCTGGTGACACAGGACACAGGGTAGACACAGGTGGGAAACAGACGCACGGCAGGCCCAACAACGAAGCCAGCGGACAAACGTTTCAGGGCAAATTGAAGGAGGAACTGCGGCGACTCTGTGGCTGTCCTATTCTAAGGCCAAAGAAAGAGAAGACGAAGCGTACCTTTTCTCCTGGAGGGCCAGGGGGGCCTGGGGGACCCTGGGAGGGAGACAGTATTTTAATTACATAGGACTCATAGGACTTACAACCACAGTTAGCTTTTGTTCTTGACGCTGAAGTCATTCTACAATCTCGGGGTTAACATAATTTTTTGTTTCTGGTGCTACAGAATTGTAAAATTCTGAAAGTAATGAAATATGGGGCAGGACCACTGTTACCAGGGTGGAAAGACCGCCAGAGCTGGACATCACCCAGTGGGTGCCGGTGTCCCTGGCGGGCACCAGGACAACCAGCAAGGACACAACACGACGCCAGCAGCCAAGCTCGCTGGGGCCAAGTGTCCCGTGGGAGGGCCACCAGGCTGCCCCCGACAGAAGAGCTTCTCGTAAAAACCCGTGGAGTCTCCGAGCGAGGAGGCAGAGTGAGCTCAGAAAGCAGCTCCTAATAAAGCCTCTGAATGTTTCTGTAATCATTTTAAGGGAAGACTGGCTGTTTTTCCTCCAAAAAATGAGTCCATACTTTTTCAAGAAGGTAGAGAAGGCCACATCCACACACACGGACAGACTACACATTTGTACATTTTACCAAAGAAAAAAAAAAGGGGGCAGATGTGACATGTCAGCTGAGCCCCTCTGAACACCGATGTCAGCCAGGCCGCGCGAGGCGAACAAACCATTCTGCCCCCACCCCACGCAGGCCGCCCTTGGCCAGTTCGGCTTACTAACGTTCGCCTCCGTGTGCCCTCAGAAACGGAATAGTAGGAGGCAGGCCTATAATCCCAGCACTCTGGGAGGCTGAGGCAGGAGGATCACCAGGTTCAAGCGCAGCCTGGGAAACTTAGCAACACAGTGAGACTCTGTCTCAAAATCACACATACACAATGGGCTGGGGATGTGGCTTCATGTGAAGCCCTAGGCTCCAACCCTAGTAAGAAAAAAAAGGGGGGGATACAGTGGGGCCAAGTGTCTGCCTTCTCCTGAGAAGTCATTTGTGACGGTGGCCAGGCCTGGAGCAGTCCATGCACGGCCGTGTCCAGGGCTCAGCTGTGAAGTGTCCACTGCAGACGCTGCTGCCTGCCACAGTGCCCGCTCTCCTGTGCTTCCGGGCCCCCACTGTGGTCTCCCTTACTCTCCACCTCCCCGTGTATCCATGGCAGGGCCCAACCTGGCCATCCTTGGCCCAGTCTCCTTGGCCATTGGCTCTTAAGGATACCTAGCAGCCCAGACACCAGGGCTGGGGTTCCCCAGGAACACCCTGGCATGGCCCGTGCTGTTAGCATCCTTCCTCTAGCTCTGGGACCAGGTAGATCAGAAGTCCCAGCCAGCCATCTGTGCCCATGAGTAAGGAGCTGATTGTGCCACAGCCAGAGAGGGGTGCTACAGGGTAAAGGTCAGTTCTTCCACTGATCCCTACACCTCCGCACATCTTCAGAGAGGCACCTACAAAACTCACCGGCGGGCCAGTAAATCCTGGGGGACCGACGGGTCCCTGGAGCCCTGGCAGCCCCGGTGCACCCTGTCATGGAGCAGAGGACAAGAATTAAACCACAACCCTGCGGTGGCTTGAGGGACTCGGGTCTGCTTACAAAGGCCCCATGAGTGCTTACGGGCCTTCCGGGGGCTCCTGGAAATCCTCGCTCCCCTTTGAGCAGTGTTCCGGGCACATGGCCGAGGATTTCACCCGGGTCTCCCTGGAGGGCACACAGAGAAAGGAAAGTGGTCACTGGAGTTAGCCACCGCACGAACTGAAAGCGAAGTTAGAAAAAACAGCACGCAGCGTACCTTCATGCCCGGCAGCCCCGGGGGTCCCTAGGGAAGAAGGTTTTCCTATTAGTTTTGCTTTTCTCAAAATTCCATTGGCTTTCAGCTCTAACAGGCATAAAGAGAGGAGGGGGCTTGTCGCGGGCCTACTCACAGGGTTCCCGGTGAAGCCAGGCAAGCCGGGGGGCCCGAGCGGCCCTCTCTCTCCCTAGGAGGAAAGCAGAAAGTCACCACACACCTGCACATACTGCACGCATGAGTCACCTCCCCATGTCCCACCGTGGCCACGCTGTCCTGCCTCTTGGAGAATCTGCGTTCCATGGCTGAACGCCACCTCCCAGGAAGTGGTTGCTAAGCTCTGTTACTCGGGGCCATGGCAGCAAAGGAAAAACCACGCATAACAATGCTCCCGTGGAAGCAAGGCCCGGTGGCACGGCCTGTGATTCCAGCACTCCAGCAGGCGGAGGCGGGAGGATCGCCAAGTTTGAGCCCAATCATGAGCAACTTAACAATTCAGATATCCTGCCTCAAAATCAAAAACAAAAGTGGCTCTGGGCACATAACTCAGCGACAAGGCCCTGGGTTAAGTCCCCAGTGCCGCACCACAAATAAAATTAAAAAAAAAAAAATAGACTGTTCCCTTGTAGGGCGTTCTCCTATCTGATTTCATAATTGATTATAGGTCATAAATTCCGGGATAAAAAGTAACTTCAGGATAAGATCAAAAAAAAAAAAAAAAAAAGCCACGATCACACCTTCTCTGAAGGCCACACGTGGAGAGACTATTTGTTTACCAAAGAAAGAAAGTTGTAAGACAAGCAGCACACAAAGCACGCCTGCCTTGGCTGGCATCTCCTGGTCCTGCGCGGTAAGGAGGGCAGAGCCAGGAGGGCCCGGCCCTCCACCTACCTTGGTACCGTTGCACCCTGGAATCCCTGGGGGGCCCGGGGGCCCATCCTGACCGGGAATACCCTGTAACACATCAAGTGCACAAATCACCAAGGTGCAGAAGCTCCCTGGTGGCAAAACATTTCGCTGAAAAGTGGGGTGTGTTCCCTGTACGTACGGGAAGTCCTGGGTTCCCAGGGTAACCGGCGGCTCCTGGGGGTCCCTGTGAGGACACAAATGGAAAAGTCAGCCGAGCGCAGGGACCTCTGCTTTGCTCCCCCCCATGTGCCCCTAGTGAGTGGCTCCTGGGTTTAGACCTCTGGCGCCAAGCAGAGGGCATTCTGGGAGCAGTGACTGAGGCTCAGGCCCAGGATGGCACCAGCAACTCCACCTCCAAAGTGGCTACCCCTCCTCTATGACCACAGGCCGCCTGTGTGCAAGGTAACACTGCATCTACTCTTAACATCTAGATTAAAAATTTTACATTCACCCAAAAATAACACACACACTGGGGAAGGTGAACTTGCGGGGCAAGTGCAGAGTTAGCCAGGGGATCTCCTCGCTGCCACGTCTGGCTGGGTCCTGCTCGCCTCTGTCCTACGAGGCCATAGGGCTGCTGGTGGCACACAAGGAATTTTCTGTTCTCTGTCTCCAGGGACCCAGGAGGGTCCTAGAAGTCCCAGGGTCTCCCTGCTCTTCTGACCAAGTGACAAAGACAGAATATTCTCTGCTTTTCTACTTTCAACATCTTCTTGCTAGGACAGCTGTTTCGGCACCTTTCAGGAGCAGGAACCGCTGGGCAGGGAGAGCAAGCGGCCCCCAAAGAGCCGGGAAGAGAGAACATCTCGACCCCAGGGTGCTGGGCCCGGCCGGGCGCCCCTCCCCGAATCATAACATCGGACCCTCCAGGAAGGGTGAGCATGTGAGCATGGCTGCCCAGCTGTCCCCAGACCAGGGTCGTGGCTCCTCCCAGATGCCTGTGGCCTCCAACCCGTGGACGCCGCTGTTCTCCCCTCCCTCCCTCCCTTCTTCCCTCCCCTCCCCTCCCTCCTTCTGGGCCCTGTGGACCCACCATACCTCCTTGGTCACTCTACCTACACACTGTCACCAGTGGCAAGTGACTGCTGGACTCACCCTTGTCCCTTTCGTGCCTGGAAGCCCTGGCTCCCCAGCGTCACCCTGGAACAGGACAGAGATGCCGTCATCATCATGACATCAACGCTGGGCTCGGGTTCCCCCAACCCTTGCCCACCCCCGAGCCCATGGCAAAGCCCGGCTCACCTTCTGCCCTGGGGGTCCCTGCGGCCCCTCGGGTCCTTGCATGCCGGGAAATCCAATGATACCTTGCAGCCCCGGAAGGCCTCTCTCTCCCTGCAGAGGACACGCATGTCAGGGAGCAGATAGGGAACAGGGAAGGGAGGGGGTGGCTCACTGAGACGGTCATGTTAGGAGCCACCAAACCTGGACCACCTGCCCAACTGAGGAAGCAGGATTCTGGCGTGACTGAGAAGGTGACACCACAGCTCCAGGCCCCGGTTGCCAGCCTCAGGCACTCACACCACGGCCCCTGGCTCCCGGCCTTCAGGCAGGGCCTGGGCCCGGGTGCTGCCTTCCTGGGCTCCAGCCTGTGGATGAAGCGGGGGTCTACTTCTCCCTCTCCCTCCCCCCATCCTTTCTTCCATCTACCCAGCACCCTTCCTTCCCTGCACCCACTGTCTTTCCTTCCTGCAGCCATCTTCCCCTCCCCTCCTCCCATCGCCACCCACCCCACCTTTCCCCGGGACGCCAGCCCCTCCGGAGCTCACCATCCCCACCTGAGCTAGTGTGTGTCTGAGGGCAGACACTGCTGACCTCTCCTCCCATGTCCTCTCTCTCTGCTCTAGCCTAAGCCCTTGGGGATGGAAAGTGGTCCTCTATGCACACTGCTTCCTGTACACTAAAATGTTACACACTTTGGTGGGAAAATAACTTCTTTTTTGAGACAGGGTCTCGCTGTGCAGCCCAGACTGGTCCTGAACTCACTATGCAGCCCAGGCTCGCCCCCTGCCTCTTCATCCCGAATGCTGGGATCACAGGTGTTCACCATGCACCACCACTTATATGGTGCTGGGGAATCGAACTCAAGGCCTCATGCCTGCTGGCCAAGCACGCACTCTAACCGCCACGCTATTCCTCCAGCCCCGAAAATATCCTAATCCCTGAATTGGTGGGAATTTTGCTTGGCTAGCAGAACCCTGCTGGTCACATGCTGCCGTCTCGGGTCAGCTCACAAGTGGTGCCCCTTTGGACGGCAGTAGCAGGCGGACCCATGGGGGACCTCGGGGTACCACGCTGAGGCACCCTGCACAGTCCTCAGGGCAGTGGGGAGCTTTGACAACCCACAATTTTTCAAGTGTTTTTGGCAAAGGGAGGATCCAAGTCTGATTATGGGCTCTGCTCCCACAGAGTAAAAAGATAAAAGAAACAGTTTTTTACCACTTTGCTTTATTTTATTTGATGTTTGTGGCAATGGGGACCAAGCCCGGAACCTTCACACTAAGCTAACATCCCCAGCCCACTTTTTAATTTTAATTTTGAGCCAGGATCTCGCTGGATTGCTAAACTGTCCAAGCTGGGCTTGAACTTGGGATCCCCCTGCCTCAGCCTCCCAGAGGATTACAGGCGTGCATCACCGGGCTGGGTTAGTTTTTGAAGTAGGAATATTAGTCAGAGTACAAATGTGTGGCAGGCGTGGTGAAGGAAAGGGGTAAAACAGAGTGAGGGACTTTCTGCGAGAAGAGTTAAAGAAACGGGGGTGGAGGAGAAGGGGGGCTGGGCGTCCAGGCCACATGGCCACTCCCGCCCATGCAAGGGTGCGAAATGTCGCATTTCAGTTGCCAGCACAGAAACATTCATATCAGGACAGGAAAACCACTTCCTGCCCCGCTGAGAAAGAGAAGCGTCGTCCACCGAGGTCTGCGCGAACTGAGAGCAACCGCGACGCGGTCATCCTCCACCAGCTGTGGAAATGCAGGCCACGCAGGGCACGTGGCACCTCCGTGTCAGACGCAGGAACAACGCGCCCGGAGCTGACCTGACCCGCTAGCCATCATACTGCGTCGCTGTCCCCAAACAACCCCGGGAGCCCTGGAGGAAATAAGCCACGCCCCTGCGAGGGCTGCAAGCCACGCCCCTGCGAGGGCTGCAAGCCACGCCCCCGGGGACCGAAGGCCACGCCCCCGGGAGGGCCGCCAGGAGAGGAGGAACACCAGCTAGGACACCGGAAGCCAGAAATAGAACGGACATGCGGCCGCCCTCGCCAGGCCCTTTCTGGGTCACTAGAGCACGCCGGTTCCCAAGCAGCAGACGCGAGTTCCCCCACTCGGTGTGGGCCCCAGCTGCGGACCTTTCCAATCCATTCCACAGATGGAGAAAGTCTGATTCCCGTGCCGATGGGCGGGCCCGTTCTCTGGTGGCCTCTGAGAACACCAGGCGGAAACGTGAATTCCCAGTCCTGCTTTTGGGGCGATGACACATTTCTTCCCCCAAAGTCACCAGGACGCTTGAGCAACCACATCCCGGGAGAGCCTCAGGTCCAGCAGGGAAGGGGCCTCCTTCCTCCCGTGGGCCCTTGCCTCCCGCCAGCGCCGCACGGCCCTGAACTCTGAGCAGACAGAAGCGCGCACGAGTCATGTAATACCATCCCCTGGGGATCCAGCCTGCTGCCCGCCCAGCCAGCTGGCACGGGGCATGCGCCCTGTGCGTGGTGTCCCCACCACCTTCCGCAGCTGTGCACGGGCCCAGGGAAGAATAGGGGGCACCGGACCTTCTGCGTGAATGTCACGGGCCGGAGTGTCCCAGGAGCCTTTGCAGCTACTCCTGGCACCACGCCGACATGGCCCCACTTTGCTGGAGCTCACAGCCACAAGAGCGGGGACAAGGAGGGCCTCGGTCATCAGCGTACGCCAAAATCAAGGCCGGAGGACGTGGCAGCCACACGTCGTAGGACAGGCCGCGGCGAACACCTTGGCCGCCTGTCGCCACAGGGACGATCTGCGTGGAGGTCAGGGGGCGGACGTGTGGCACAGAGGTACCACACCTGCCTGGCAAGTTCAGGCTGGATCTCCAGCACTGGAAAAAAAATAAATACAACTGGAAGGCAGAAACGAAAGGCATGTGAAGCAGCACACACGAAGTTCTGACGCGTGCATGTTTTGTGATTTTTAAGATTTCATTTTTGGGCCCCAGGGCAATACATCACCCTGATCCGATCAAGAAAGTCAGGCTGGACCCAGTGGTACAGGTGTGTCACCCCAGCAGTCTTAGAGGCTGAGGCAGGAGGATCTCAAATTCAAGCCCAGCCTGGGCCATTTAGTGAGCCAGTAAGATCCTGTCTCAAAAACAAATAAACACAAAAAAGAAGTTGTGCCCTGCCACAGAAATAATGGGAAATGAGCTGCCAGTGGTGTCATCACCCCGAGCTGATCACCACCAGCCGCACAGACGCATCGGGCTCTCAGACTGCATCAAGTGTGTTCCAGCACCATGTGGCCTACAAGCCACACTCACAAGTCTAACCCCAAGAAAGTCATATTGACTACATGTAAAATTTAAAAATTAAGTCTTTCACTTTCAATGAGACAGTGACTCTCCTGCAGTCCAGGCTGGTCCTGAATTTACTATGTAGTGCGGATCGGCCTTGAACTCACAGCAATCCTCCTGCGTCAGCCTCTCAAGTGCTAAGATTACACAGGCATGCCACTACGCCCAGCTTATGCTATGCTGGGGAATTGAACTCGGGGCCTTGTACGTGCTAGAAAAGAGCTTTAAATACTGAGCTACGCCCATTAAGTTGTTTGTATTTATTTATTTATTTATTTATTTATTTTTTGACACAGGGGCTCCTTCTATAGCCTAGCCTGGTCCCAAACTCACTATGGAGCCCAGGCTGGCCTTGGACCCACAGCCATCCTCCTGCCTCAAATGCTGGGATTACAGACATACGCCACCATGCCCAGCTCATTATGTGGTGCTGGGGAATCAAAATAAGGACCTTAAATTTGCAAGGCAAGCGCTTTAACTGATGTGACATTTCTCCAGCCCCCAAATTAAATCTCGTATGCACTGGTCATGCTTCCAACAGCAGAGGTGATGCTTGTCTGCCAAAACTCCAAATTTGAGGAGGAAAAACAGCATGTCATTGTCTACCAGTATTAAAAAAAAAAAAAAAAAAACTCAGTGTGGAAACTAGCCCTTCTCAATTCGGCGTGAAATAGTTTCATGCCCAGACCAACCTAAACTGTTTTTCTTCCAATTACGTAGAGCAGCCGTGCAGTCCCCAAGAATCCAAGGACTGGCAAAAAGGGCTCCTGCAACGGCCAATTACTGCACTCCCCCTAGCAACGTGGATGGCTCCACGCGGGGACCCAACAGTACACAGGATCTCCCTCCCAATCCCCGTCGGAAGTTCTAGTACGGAGAAAAAAACAACACCCCGGGCAGCTGAAGATGAGATAGAACAAAATTTTTATACTAAAGAGAAAATATGATGACCAACAACAATGTATTGTTTTGTGTGAACACAAAATATACCTAAAATAAGCCATCATCAAAAGTTGTATTACAGCCAGGCCCCGTGCACATTCCGGTCATCCCAGCACTCGGGTAGGCTGAGGCAGGAGGGGCGGCAAGCTGGAGCCCAGACGGGGCAACTTAGCAACTTAATGAAACCTTGTCTCAAGATTTAAAAACTAAAAAACTGAACTGGGGAGTAGCTCAGTGCAAAGGCTCTGGGTTGGATCCTTAGTACTTGAGTCAAAAAAAAAAAAAAAAAAAGGAAGGAGGAAAGAAAAATATGTAAAATCCAAGCGGGGTTTGAGGGGACAGTTCCCACCCCCAGAATCAGCTCAGTGCCTGGCTGATGTCCCCAGCTTCATCCTGGCCAGGGTCCCACATCAGCTGGGTCTCTCTGTCTTCTGAGGCTTTGAGATTCCAACTTCCAGGGCATGAATGAGAGTCCCGGGAGGCTGGAGGCCCACACACCCCTCGAGGGGGACAGAGTGTGTCAGAGCAGGGAGGCGGCACTTGGCCAGGCATTCCACAGTCCAGTTCCTGGAGCCCAGCCACCATAAGACGTCGGCAGGCCACTTCCGGAATGCAACGCTGCTGGGAAAGTGGTGGGCAGGCTTCGATTCGTGTCAGGGGGTCGTGGAAAAGCTCTGGGATGGGGCCCACGGGAGCGCCAGCCACGCTGTGAGCTGGATGCTGGCGGGAAGCTGGCGCTGGGGGTTGGGGCACAGCTGCGACCACGGAGGCCCAGTCTCCTCGGAGGAGGGTGGGAGCAACCTCTTCTTGGGGCTCAGCTCACTAGAGGTTTGCTGCATCCCCTCAAGAAGTCAGTTGAACCCGGGTATCACTTCCCTCCCTGAATACAGGCAGCATTCCTAACCCCGCATTCTTAACCCGGCATTTAAATACTTTCTCGTGTGTGTGTGTGTGTGTGTGTGTGTGTGTGTGTGTGTGTGTGTGTGTGTGTGTGTGTGCGCCCAGGAGCTTTGCATTGAGCTCCCAGGCCATTTTTTACCTTACATTTTGAGACAGAGTCTTGCCAACCGGCTAAGTTGCCCAGGTCAGGCCGAAACTTGCAATCCTCCTGCCTCAGCCTCCCAGAGTGCCAGGCTGGCAGGCCTGCGCCACCAGGCCCCACTGGATGATTCTTGAACATATGGACAGTGTTATCTTTCCTAATCTAAAGGATGAGAAAAATGAAAGTACGGAAAAATAAAAAAATAATAAAATTTTCCCTCATGGATGAATTTAGATTCTCTGAGACCCACTCTGTACTTTCGGGGTCTCTGGGCTCCGCCAAAGCCTGCCGGCTGGTCTGGACAACAGGCCCTGCCAGCATGAGGCTGTGGCCCCTGGCATCCTCCCTGTGGCTACCAGGAGTCCCCACCTACCTGCCCGGGTGGCCTGGCTTCCAGCAGGGGCAGCCCAGTGCCTGGGAAAGGAGGGAAGGAGGGGAGGAGGAAGGCGTCTCCCTCCAGGGCGCATCTGCAGTGCGGGAGCACACCTTCATCCCAGGACCCCTGAGCCAAGGCGCCCGGAGGCCTGGGATCCCGCATTCCTCCAGCAGACACCACACTTGGCCCAGAACTGGCCCCAAGAGCAGTTTCCTGCCGGGGACCCCCGCCCCGCGCCGAGCACCACCCGAGGCGGCTCCAGGCCTCACAGAATCCCGGCTCCAAGAGCGAACCTCGGCATGGCAAGGTCGCGAGGCTCCACGACTTCACGGACGGAGGGGCGAGCACAGAGACGCCCAGCCAGTGCTCCAGAGGGGTCCACACCGCCCAGAAACCCATGAGCAGGTATTCTGTGAAAACCTGATCCCCACATCGGCTCGTTAGGAAAGAAAGAATTCTTCCCAAAATACTCAGTAAAAATCTGTCATCACAGGGACCTTCACGGAGCTCGACATCCCTTGCACAAGGCACCAATGACACTGCCCAGGGTAAGTCATTCTGGCAGAACCGGGGTGGCAGGTGACCGCGAGAAGAGGCAAGCCCACCTGGGGCCTCTGAGGGGCCGGTGGAGGGCCTCCTCACTCTGCCAGGTCGCCGGAAGGCAGCACATGTCCCACCACTCTTCCCTCAAGCCCGCCTCTTACCATCTCCCCCAACACACGAGCTCCCAGTGGTCACTAACGCTGACCCCATGTGAGCGACAAACATGGTGTTTTTAAAAGCATCAAAAAGAAGATACTTCACTAGGAATCTCCCCCTGGCTTGGAACCTGGGGACACCCGGTCCCACTGTGCTGCGTTCCTGCAGCAGCTCTGGAGTCTCTTCCCGGGCGTCATGGCTGCCTCCGGGTCCTGCATCTATTTGACACACTGACCTTTCATGGTCACTGTGATGTTGAGGAAGAGCCGGGAGCCACAGGGTGCCGGGTCTGGCGACCAGGGCCCCGAGGGCCCACTGCCGTGCCGATGGCCACCTATCTGTGGCAGTTCTTGCCCTACCTCGTGAGCAACCCACCCTTGCCCCACCGGTGCCCCGGGCCCTGCGTCACTCACCCACCGTCACTCTCCTTTTCGGCACTAACTGCCTGCCTGGTCGTCGTCCCCAAAGCCTGGCCACCCACCCTCCTGCATACGGCCACCCTGCCTGCAATGCAACCCGCACTGACCTGGCTGACACCCAGGGTCCCAGCTGAGCGGCCCCTGTGGAGAGGACCCGGTCAGCGCAGGGGACAGGCAGCTGGCACTGCACCCACAGCTGGTCACTTAGGGGACAGCCTGACCTCCAGCTTCTAACCACCAGGGGCCGCTGTGGGACCACACACTGGTCCTGGGTGTGTCCGCAGGCTGAGTCTTTCTAGGGTTCCTACGACTAACATATTACAATTAATAACGTTAGTATTCAGGGGCAGGGAGCACCCTAGTGCGGGCTCAGCCGAGGCCCTAACAGCTCAGGAAGGCCTCAGAGATACAGCTACGGGGGGAAGAACTTCAATGGGAATTCAAGATCTAATTCAGAGGAAATATGAAAGTAGCAACCTAAATACTGAGACTCCCATGACAGGAAAGTGCTGTGATCCCAGAAATCACACACAAAGTGTGCCCGATTTTCAATTCTTTTTTTTTTTTTTTTTTTTTGCACCCACTTTATAAACTGAGAATACGTAGATTTGAAAATGACGGCAAGGGAATAGCATACAGTGCTGAAAAGATTAAATCCTACAGAATACACATAATACAGATACGAACACGCTAGTAGGAACAGGCTGGGGCCGGGGGGGTCTCTCATAGAAACTACTACTAAAGGTGCCCCTGCCACCAGGACAAGCTTCAAGTGTTTTTCCTTTGGTTCCAGCTACCTCAAGTTTATCAGAGACGAACCATGACCCAACCTCCCCGGTTTCGTTCAATGCTCAGGACAGTCACTCGGGCTTCGGTGTGAGCCTCTCGCCACCTCTCACTCTGCTTCTCATCCACGGATTCCACCGTGATTTTTAAAATCAGGAAAACAGTGTAGCCGTCGTCACAGGTGCGATGCTCACGGGCAGGCTGGGAGCCGGGCTGGCTCGGGCCCTCCAGGCCGTACCTGTGGCGCGCGGCAGGGAGAGGCTCAGTCTGACGGAGGCTGCTGTGTCAGCCGGGGCCTGGGCCTGGGCGTTTATGTCAGTCCCTTTCCTCTCCCTTCCTCTTTCTCTGTCTCTTTCCTTCTTTGTTTCTTCAGGCTGTGGCACTGGAGCCTGAACCCAGGGCCTTTGCACTGAGCTCTGTCCCCGGGCCTTTTTTTCTCTTTTCCAACAGGATCTTGCTAAATCTCTGGGTTGGCTCAGGCTGGGCTCAGACTTGTGATTTTCCCCCTGCCTCCCAGGCTGCTGAGGCTACAGGCCATGCCACCAACCGGGGCTGGGCCTTTACCTAATAGGCACAGAGCTGCACATAGCAGCCCTGACATAAACAGCCCGGCTAATGCTTTTCCCAGGCTCGTGGCCCGAGGTGGTGGGTGAGCTCCAGGCAGGCTTTCCTCTCCCGACAAGGTCAGCACCGAGTGCAGCCCAGGGTGCCCAGTACAGTGGACACTCGGGGACGCACGGCGCACCCGCAGCCACACCCGGGGAGGAGCCGGGAACGCTCCACAGCAGTGCTGCGAAGGCTAGGTAGGGCCTGTTACTATTCCACGGGAACCAGCTATTTTTTTTTTTAAGGCCATCCTCCAAGGCTGGGTGTGGTGGTGCACACTGGTAATCCTAGCTCTGTAGCACTGGGGAAGGCTGAGGCAGGAGGATCACAAGGTCAAGCTCAGCCCCAGGCAACTTAGCAAGATCCTGTCTCAACATCAAAAATAACATGGGCTGGGGACACATCTCAGTGGGAAGCCTGGAGGCTCCATCCAGGACCATAAAAAAAAAAGAAAAAAGAAACAATCATCTTTTGCTCATAAAGACTAAGCTTGATTTACAGCTTGATTGCCCTAAAGCAACTACCGTAAAATTTAAAGAGCTGCAGCCTGTTATCAGAAAATCAGGGAAACCGGCCCAGGGCTGGAGGCATCCAGGCCACTGCAACCAGGCGGGCAGCAGCAGCCCCTCCTGCACTCAGAGGGATTTCCTGCTCACAGAGAGGATGTTGTGAACACCAACTTGGAAATGCAGTGGGTGTGGCGGGCCTTGGAGCAAAACCAGGACACATAAAAGTCAGGAAATGCCACAATCTGGCCCATGGAAGTTTTTTTTTTTTTTTTTTTTTTTTTTTTTTTTGGTCTGTGATAAGGATAAACATGAAAAATGAAAAAGTATACATATATATATATATATCCTGAGGGTAGTTAGACCTAGAAATACAGAAGTATGCCAGGTTGTCCTCCGAAAAACTTCACAGGGATTGCCAAGGAATTGCTGATTAAGGAAAAATAGTCCTTGATTACTTTCCCCCTTAGAAAGGCCAATCCTGGCCTTGTGATGCAGGCTGGTCATCCCAGCGCCTGAGGAGGCTGAGGTAAGTCTGAGCCCAGTCTGGGCAACTTAATGACTTAGTGAGACCCTGTCTCAAAATAAAAGATTTTTAAAAAATGGATCGGGGATGTAGCTCAGTGTGAAGGCAGTGGGCTCAATCTCTAGTCCCTACCACCACGACCAAAAAACAAAAACAAAAAAGCAAGGCTTTTCGGCGCCCTGCAGGGGACGAACAACTGTGGGGTTCACTCCCCAGCCCTCCACGCCCCACATCCATGAGGCTCAGCCTCCTCCCAGGTCCCACCCAGCACGCACACAAGGGCTGCATACCAAGCGTCCCCCAGGTGCGTCGGAAAACATGAATGGTGCAGAGAGATCCCAATAAAACAACCCAGAGCTACCAGAGGGTGCAACCATAGGACCTGAGAGCCGGCTGACATTCTTGATGTGAACTGGGCGCCTGAGCTCGGGGGTCAGGCCCAGCTCTGGGTTCCCTCTCTGCTAATTACGCAACTATGTGTGGGGACAGAACCTACACACAGTCCTGGGTGAGGGTCTCGGCTCGGGGCCAACCCTCCAGCCCTGGGAAACACACCCTCGCCAGGGAGGCAGGGATGTCCGCGACTGCCCTCCTGGCCTGGCAGCACAAGCTAAGATCAGATGTCCTCAGACAGGCCGGGATTTCCTGTCTCCCAAAACGTGGCTGCAAAGTGCGTGTGAAGGCCCTCCCCGCCTCAGGGTCATCTCAGTGCTGCAATCGGTCAGCGTGTTTCCCACCTGGGCACAAGTCCGTTAAACCTACTGCTGCCGAGAAAGCCACCGAAACTTCAAAGAAGGCAAGGGCACCGTCCCCTTCTGGCTCTCGTGGCCACACCTGACATCGGAAGAGAACTATTCGTAGGGAATTCTTTAGACAGGACAGCGTTGAGAAGCCCGTCCCTGCGCCAGCATGCTGCCCTGGGAGTCGCCCCGAGGCACCGCAGGGCGCCCTTTCTCCTCCAGGACCAGGTCATTCATTCCTTCTCCCTGGAGCTTGGATTTGTTTGTTTGCTTGTTTCAATTGGAACTGGAAAGCCAACAGGGAGCTCCATCTCCAGCCTGTTTTTAAGTTTTGATTTTTGAGACACGGTCTTTCTAAGTTCCTAAGTTGCCCAGGTTGGGTTCAAACATGAGATCCTCCTGCTTCAGCCTCCCAGAATGTTGACAAGACAGACCTGCGCCCTCGGGCCCAACTCCCCCACTGCCAGGCCCCAGGCTCCCTGCTCGGATCTCTGTTACCGACTGCTTCCCGCCCTTCCACCGAAGGCAACATCTCACCGTGCACAACTCATCCCGGCTGCAGTAACGCCAACGCCCATCATGCCTGCTCAAGACACGAGCAGCTCCAAGACGGGTAGAAGGGGCAACCGGGACGGCGAGTGCCCTGTGACCCCGGGAAAGCTTGAGGTCCCCATGGGGCCACCCACAAAACTCCACAAGCAGCGGTCATGCCCGCCTAAGTGAATCAATACCCAGTGCCCAGACTGTGCGGCCCGCAGCATGCACACACGCACACATGCTGCTCACATGCGCCCTCAGGTCCCACCCGCTCTGTACCTGACACAGAGAAGCACTGGGCCGTCAAAGGGCAGCCACAGCCCCGCTCTCGGCCAGGCCGCTCTCAGTCTGGCCTACACGTCACTGCCGCCCTGGCACACCAGGTGCTTCAGTCAGTCACCACAGGGAGAAAGAACCAGACACCCCCACCCCAGAGCAGGACACTGGCCTGAGCCCAGCCACACCACCGTGGCCCCAGCTGCGTGGGGTCCAGGGTGCACGGTGGGCCTGTGACCAGAGCAGGGAGCCAAGCCTGAGGGCCAAGTCCTCAGCCCCAGAGGCTGGGGTCCTGCAGGGCCCCCCAACCCGGCCCCCAGTGCGATCCACTGTCCGCTGCTGTGGCTAGCGCCCACTGGGAACCCCATCAAACAGGAGCGAGGAGGCGGACACGAGGCCTCGTTCCAGCCACTGACCAGTGAGACCTGGCCCATGAGACAGCACAGACCCTGTTATGTTGGGGTTCCACTAGCAGGTGATGAGGGGCCACGCCCTTCACAGCAGTCTCCCTGAGTGTCCAAACCTCCACCCCAAAGCAGAACACAAAATCTGATGAAAAAACAGGGAAACCAAGTGTGGAGGCCCCTGCCAAGTCCCAAGTTGCTGCCGGCGAGTAGGGGACCCGCTGCGGTGTCTAGCTGCTGCCTGCATGGCAGGGACCGGCCCGGGGCCGCCTTCACCTCACCTCAGCTTGCCCCGATCTCTTCGCCCCAGAGGCTTTGGGGTGCTTGGCATGGGGGTCTCTGCACCATCGCTGGCTCAGTGCTTCCTCTGTCACCAGCCCTGCCACGACTGCTACGCCACAGGCACCCAGGAGAGCTCACCAAGACCGAGGCACAGGGCGCTGGGCACCTCCCCGTGGCTCCAGTGTGGGCACACTGCACCCCACTCCTGACCCAGCATGAGGCAGATTCTCAGAGCTCCCACCCCATCAAAGCCAAGCAAGTGGAACGCCGCCCGGCATGTTATCCCTGGCACGGGGCACGTGGGTAGGAAGGCCCCAATTCCCCAGGCTGCCGAAAGCATCTTCAGTCCATTGGGCGGGAGGGTCTGCAAGTATGAGGGGCTCCACATCCCAGGCTATGGAAGTTCCTAGAAGGAACTGTAACCCTGGGGGGCTTCCTGGCAGCAGCATTTCAGCACCACGCCTGGACCTCCACCAGCCTCATATCCTGATGCCTGGGAAACTAAGTCCAGTGTCCCTTAAATCTGTGGCCAGACAGGCAGTTACTTATTTATTTATTACATATCTGTTTTTGGAGTACCGGGGATCAAGCACAGGGCCTTCACAGTGAGCTCTGCTCTAGCTCATTTCTGATTTCTTATGTCAAGACAAGACCTCACAAAGTCACTAAATGGTCTAGACTGGGTTCCAACTTGTGATCTTCTTGCCTCAGCCTCCCAGGGCACTAGAATTACAAAATCCTGTATGCGGTTCCCCAGGGAGCGGTAGACTAGACTTGCCCGTGGGAGGGGCGTCCAAGGACACCCCCGGACATTTTAATAGATCTGTTAAAGGGGAAAAACCTGCAGGGAAGGATCATGCTCTCCCCAGAGCCATCTGGTGGCCTCATTAGCTGACCAATCCTTCCTCCTCTAATTGCACTTTGTGGTGAGCGCTGCCCAAGGCGGAGGCTCCGGGAGTGTCTGGGTGCCACCACCCCCAACACCCAGCAGCGCCGAGCCGTGGAGGAACCCGGCCGCCAGCCTCCCCGGCCTCCCCATGAGCAGCGGGTCAGCTGCACAGCCTGCGTGCGCGGCTGTTTCATGTCAGGACTTTGATCTTGAATTGAAACATGCAGCCATGTTGTTCCTTTTAAAAGTAAGTGATTTTCCTGCCGTCAGGATCCCAGTTACAAACAAAAAAATGTTTTCCACGAAGAGGCAGGACACGGACTGCCAGGGCCGGCAGCACTCACGATGGCACGTCCTCTCGGGCAGTGTCTGGGTGCCCGAGTCACAGGACACCCCCCTCGGCCATGTCCTCCTGAACGTGGGAACCAGAGCAGCTTGCCGGGCTGCAGGCTGCCCGGGGCGAGGCGACCTCCACCAGCTGCAGACGGGCAGCTGGAGGCAGGGACTGCGGTCACATGTCCCCAGCCAAGGGGCGGGACTGGACTCTAGGAGAGGAGGGGCTGCTGTGGAAGGCATGGCCTGTCCCCTTTGTGGGCAGGCGCCTGCGGGCCACCTCCCACAGCCCTTCCTCATGGCCTCCCGGGGTGCACTGCTGATCCTGCGGGTCGACCTGCAACCTGCCACTTATTACTGTTTACATCTTATGAACCATACAGCATATTTTAATGCTGCCCGACAATTCCTCATCACTCATAAAAAAGGGGCACCATATGCACCTGCTTTTGACAGTTTCTCCTTGGAAGCAGGCATTTTTAAAAAATCCTTTGTTTTCAAAGAATTGTGTTAAGAAAAAATAAAGACAGAAGTAGGTGACTGTGGGAAGCCACTCAGATTCTCACGATGGCTCTGCCAGAGGATGAGTCACATGCAGAGTGTGGAAATAGGAAACGGGACATCTGGAAAAGATCTCGGGTGACAAGGCCCTGGGCGAACAGGGCGCAGGCAGCGAGGGGGTACGAGGCCAGAGAACTAACTGCTCAGCTGGCGGGAGACGCCGGGCCTGCAGACACACATGCAGGGTCCCGACACCTCAGGTCAGGCGCTGCCGGGCAAAAGGACGCAGAGCACACCGGGCATCTGTGACATTTCATGAGGAGACGCTCGTCAGGCAACAGGGGTGCGGGGCGCGTGTCCTGGTATTTCAAGACTAATGATTCTGGAAAGGGACGAGAAAGTCACAGGCTGCCTTGAACCAGACACGTATGTGACAGATGGCCCAGGTGAGCCCTGGTCACCCTACGGGGAGACAAGAGCTGGGTGCCATGAAGCCCCTCCAGGGCCCTGAGAAAAGACGGCAGCCTAGCGTGCGCCCTGCTGCAGCCGCCAACTGGTCCTCCCTGCCTCTCCTGGCTTCCATGGGAACCCGCTCACATCCTGGGGCAGATCCAGGCACGCTCCCCTCCTAACCCCAACCGAAATGCAGAGACCCCCTCCGCACGAAGCCCACGGCGGCCAGCGCTGAGGGCTTCCCATAGGGGAAGCGACAGGTACTTAGCATCTTCATGGAACATCTCCAAAGCATGTGACAGATCAAAAGTAATTCTTTAAAAACCCTAACCTGAAGCCGGATCTAGGGGCACAGGCCTGTCATCCCAGTGCTCTAGAAGGCTGAGGCAGGAGGAGCACAGGTTTGGACCCAGTCTGGGCAACTTAGTAATTTAATGAGACTACCTCGAACAAGTAACAAAAAGAGGCTGGCAGTGTAGCTCAGAGCGGAGGCCCTGGGTTCAGTCCCCAGCAGCAGGGAAAAAAATTAACTAATGTGAACAGAAGACCCTCAAGTTCAATAACAGACACACTTTTGTTCTAAAAGAATTTTTTAAAAAGGGTTTTTTTTTTTAATAACAGTACGTTTGTTCTTCCAGTGTGAAAAAAAAAAAACCACAAAAAATCCAAATTCTTGTTCAACACGCACTGCCACTAATTACTGTACTGTCTGGAAGCTGGCTACTATGACAATACTACTGGGAACAGGTCGGTGTCCTGCCGGGGAATCATCAGGACGGTCACACGGGCTCACTGCAAGGGTCCGCGTCTACCCACAGCCGGCGCGCGGAGCCACTCACCTTCTGTCCCTTCACTCCGTGACAATCACACTTTCCACAGCCACCGCCACCACAGCCTCCTCCTCCCTGGAAGAAAGAAACAGAGCATTAGACAAGGCGACTTTCCAGGTGACGTCACGACCCAAGTGGGCCCGACTGTGGCCTCTACCGCGTTCTGAGGCGGGTCCTGCTGTTGTCAGAAGCGGGACACGGGTGGGAGGAGGAACGGGGCTGTCACCCGCCTCCTACAGCACATTGTGCTTGCTACACAGACAGGACTGAGGTTCCCACAGGGTCTCCAGCCCAGGCGGCTAGCAGCAGGTGATCGGGCCCATCTGTGGTGACAGCTGTTCCCCGTCACTGACATTGCCGCCCGAGCCCCACCTCCTGTCAGACCGGCAGAACCCATCCCCGGTACCAAAACGGTCGGTGATCACTGCTCCAGGGCGGCCGGCCGAAGCCTGGCTCAGCCCTGACAGCGAGGGCTGCCACCCCACAAGGCGTCCTCTGCCAGGAGATGACCCCTTCTGGGGTATCTGGAAAACCGCGCTCAGAAAACCTGAGAACGTGCCACGCTTCCTACTTGGAGGTTCCAGGCCACAGGAGGTGGGAGTGGCCTCTGCGGTCCGTCCCCCAAGTCCCCACAGACACCATGTAGCCACAGAGAAAATGGGAAGCAGAGAAAAGATAGATGGACACACTGATGTTTAAACCCAATTTAAAAAAAAAAAAAACCTGATTTTTAAAGTTTGAACATCTTTTTAAAGAACACTCAATGGCAAAACGTTCCTGCACCCTGACACCATCCTAAACTTAGTGTCAAAACTACAAAGGAAGGGGTTAGAGAAATAGCTCAACGGTTGAAGCACTTGCCCAGCAAGCTCAAGGCCCTGAGTTCGACTCCCCAGAACCACATAAAGCTGGGCGCGGAGAAGCGTGCCTGTAATCCCCAGTACTTGGGAGACTGAGGCCAGAGGACTACCTTGAGTTCAAGGCACAGTGAGATCCTGTCTTAATAAAAAAAAAAAAAAATTAAATTAACTTTAAAAAATACAAAGTAAAGGACCCCACCATGCAGTAACACCTGGAAAGGAAGAGAACTTGTCGGCCTCTCATCTGGGAGGCTGAGGCAGGAGGGTGGCAAGTCTGAGCCCGGCCTGGGCTATTTAGCAACTTAGCGAGAACCTGTCCCAAAATCAAAGCTGAAAGAGGGTCAGGGGAAGGAGGTCAGGGACGGAGCTCAAGCTTCAGGGCAGATACCAAAAAAGAAGGAAATTAACAGAAAGGCACCTAAGGTGTGTTACCACCACCCGCCCTGGCAGGTGCCACCAGCACCCAGCCGCGGGCCCGCTCTGCAGAGGTGGCACTCCTTTGCAGACAAGCCCCACTCTCCCACGTCACAGGAGCGGGGACTGGGTCAGAAGGCCTCCTACGACCTGCTGGCTGACAAGAGAAGCCAGCCCCACTCCCCGGAAGTACAGCCCGCCGGTGCGCACGTGCGCAGCCCCAGCAAGGCCCTCGCCTTGGCCTGCGCAGCTCGTGGCGCGCTGGGACGGGCACAGCGCACGATGGTAAGTAGGTTGCCGGCAGGGGCTGCTCATGTCTGACACCTCTCAAGGGCTTCGGGCATCGCTACACAGTGGACAACTTAGCAAAGGAGCGTCTTCTGCTGCTTCGCTGGCTTTGGAGGCGGGCTGGGTGGCACTGAGCTACACCCACAGTATTTAGTCCTGATTTCAAGACAGGATCTCACTGAGTTGCCCTGGCGAGGGTCAAACTTGCACCCTCCTGCCTCAGCCTCCGAGAGTGTTGGGATGGCCAGGCCCGAGCCACCGTATTTTACACTTCCTTCTGTTTCCATGTGTGATGCCTTCTGGGACACAGCATCGCTCCTTGGATACAGAATTCGGCTATGAATAGGATGCCGCACATGTGAAATCTATATTTTTAACAACATACTCAAGGCCAACTGCATCGCCATGGAGATCTCCCAGCAAACAGTCCCATCTGGAGATGCTTAGAAGTTAAGTCGGTACAAGGGCCTCCGACACAGGGAGCTGCTCTCAGTTTCATACTCTGAGGACAATGGATGATGCTCCCAGCAAGCCCCGGGGCAGCAGCCGCACTTCTGCTCTGACTCGCGGTGGGGAGGGGAGGGAACCTGGCAGCCCCCACCCGCGTGACCCCCTCCTTGGGCACGGCTGGCTTCCTCGCTGGGTCGACGTGAGCTCTCGGGGCGTCCTGAGAGACAAGGCCAAAATCCTCAGCCCCCTGAGTGGTGGGAATGTCCAAAATGCTTAGAAGAAGCGCTGAGGACCATCACCAGACATGGCTGACGTGACCGACGGCCACCATCTGTTCTCCGCCCGTCCCCACAACAGGGATTAATGGTATTGATTTAATCAACGTGAAGCTACAACCACAGGTAACGGTCCAAAAGTGCGCACACGCCCCACTCACAGACAAGGGGGCACCGACACCGTGGGTAATGCTCCACGGCAGACCAGAGGACGCAAAGGCACTGTGGTAACGCTACATTAGGGGCGAGAGGGAACAGGTGCATGGCGAGTAATGCTCCACCAGGGGCAAGAGGGCACAGGGCATTGTGGGTAACGCTCCATCACGGACGAGAGGGCATGAGCGCTCCACAAAGACAATCAGCAGTGATCACTGGACCTTGAAGGGACCAGAGCAGCTGAGAAGGGCTGAGAGCCGCAGCTGCCTGGTTAAGTGAATCATCGGGAGCCAGAGACGTCCAGTACCCAGACAGCCCCGCGTCACGGCTGGGTCCCGGGGCCAGCTGGCCCATCCTCCCAGCACTCTGGGAGGTTGAGGCAGGAGGATTCAAGTTCGAGCCCAGCCCGGGAAGCTTGGCAACTCGGTAAGACCGTTTCAAAACCAAAACCAAAAGGCGAGGGGGGCGGGGCTCAGTGTGAGGACGCTGGGCTGTCTCCAGCGCCCCAAGAAAAGGCAAGCCCAGCGCTGCTCCTAGACCTCGGCAACCTGCACACACCAAGGAGTGAACCAGGCCGGGAGGAGGAAGCGATCCACGGGGCCTGGTGAGAAGGCGCCCAAGCTGCCCACACTCCCAACAGACTCGCGGCAGCGCGAGCCACGCGGGCTGTCCACGCACAGCAGGTCAGCAGGGGTTTCTCTGAAACTCTGAGCGCCCTAAGAGTCAGAGAGACAGAGCTAAAAACTGGCCGCGTGGTGATTCTAGGTTTTTCCCTTTTGAAATGTTGATAAAATCACAGCCGCTTATCTCAGTTGGATTTGAAGGAGGTTATAAAAATGAATTTCCTGGAATTGTTCCCGTCAGCTGTCGGGGAATGCCTGAAGGAGAAGGGCTCTGACCGGGCCGGGGCGACTCCAGGGCGTCTGTGACAGAAACACCACTGCGTGTGGGCGGCAAGCGGGCAGCTCTACCCCGGACAGCACTGCAGGCCACAAGTAACTCAGAAAAAGGCAGGCACGGTGATGCAGGCCTGCAATCCCAGCACTCTGGGAGGCTGGGGCAGGAGGATCTCACGTTTGAGCCCAGCCGGGGAAACACAGTCACTCAATGAGGAGAGACTTGCAGTGCAGCTCAGTCTGGTCTTGATTCTCAACAGCACTAATAATTAGTAATAATAATAATAATAGCCCCGAAACATCCGATACAGGAAATGAAGGGCAAGGCTAGCTCGACCCTCCCCCCGCCCCGCCTCCTGGACTGCGCGGAAAGCTCTAACCCAGCCCGTGGGTACTCACGGCTATGCCCATATGCAACATTTCATCCTTACGCGCATAAGAAACACGACTGCCAACTGTGGTCCTCGGAGGCAATTCCAAAGAGCCCATAATTCTACAATGATCTAAATTATGGTTAACTCTTTTAAAATAAATGGTTTTAAGACCTTATTTTTGGGGGGTGGGGATCACTTTCAGGTGGCCCGGCATCTTAGGCAAATGGTTTGACTAAAAATGACTAATTTTTAAAACAACAAAAATCGTAAGATGGCTGCTTCCCTGTGCTAAGCAAACCCTGCTTTGAAATATCACCTTTCCTGTTTCTTCCAGCTTCAGCTTTATGAGGGCGCGAGCAGGCCTCACCCTGGCACAACGGGGCGTACCCCTCAAGGTGACAGGACTGACAAGGACTCGCACCTCGGATACCAGGTCCCGCTTTCCTGGGACAGCTAAGTAGCTAATTAAACCAACGTCTTAAGTACGGCAGCTCCTCACCTGTGTGTGCGTGTGCCTGATTGTTGACGTACTGGGGGATCGAGTCCCAGGCCTTCACATTGAGCCCCGTACTCAACCCATATTCTGGCTTTCATTTTGAGACAGGGTCTTACTAGGCAGGCTGCCCAGGCTGGGATTAAACTTGCAATCCTCCTGCCTCAGCCTCCCACGGTGCAGGGATGACGGGCCGGCACCAGCAGTAGTGCTTGTCCCGCCTGCCTGTGGTAAGCTACCACATCTAAAGGGGCACAGTCTCACGGTGACAATCAGAATCTTGGGGTGACCTCACAAGACAAGCGTTATGTTGCACGGCCGTGACTTCCTGAGGGATGGCATTTTACATCCGGCCCCCCGCAGAACCCAGAGATATGTGCAGCCTGTGGGACCCCCGCAGCACCTCACCACCCAGATCCAAGGGGCTGCGGAGACCAGCTCCTCCTTCCACATGCCTGCAGGATGTGGGCCACCACGAGCTGCCACCTCTCTGGGATTCTGGGAAGGGAAGGCAGGCGCCTTCTGGGAAGAGCTACTTCCTCATCAAGAAGGCTGGCCGCGGGGCCGCGCCCTCTTCCCACGACACCCACTTAACCCCGTGGCCAGGCCAGGCGGGGCAGGAAGGACAGCAGGAAGGATGGCAGCCTCGGAAGGTTTTGCCTGGAAGGTCAGGAATGTGGCCACAAGACCCCCGGGGACAGGCAAGGAGGGAGCTGACCACGCAGGGCCTTGGAAGGCTGGTGGCCCACCAGGCGGGGAGGACCCCGGGGCTCCACCCAGAAGCCTCATCACCGGGGGAGACTGAGTCGCCAATTCTAAAGGTCTTTCTTTTAGCCATGCGCGGCAGCACAGGCTGGTCACCCCAGCACCTGGAGAGGCTGAGGCAAGGGGACAAGAAGTTCAAGCCCAGTCTGGGCAACCTAGCGCCTAAGGAAGCCCATCTCAAAATCAAGAAAGAAGTAGCCCTTTCCCGGTGAAACCTGCGGGCTCAAAGTTTCCGCCAAGGTCTGGAAGTTGCCTCCACACGCAAGGCGAACATAATTAACCAGGTGTGGAACAGGAAAAGGCCGACTCTTCCCAGAGACCCGCGCATGCCATCCCTGGTGGAGCCACCTGTGAATGGAAGCACCAGCAGGCAGAAAGTTCCACGGAGCACCACCCACGCAGCTTGTGTGTCCCCCCGCGACTCCGCCGACTCCGGAGCGATGCGGCTGCGACACTGGGAGCGCTTTCCCTCCGTCCCAAATATGGAAGTTCTAAAAATACACAGTGGCTTGACAATGCAGGGTGCCCGGCCAGGGGCGGAAGGGGAGGGCCGGGGGACCTGTTTCCGCCTGCTGGGCTCCAACGCCGCAGGAAGCCCCTCTGGGCTCCACAGAGGGCTGTGGGAGGATGCAGGGCTGGCAGGGTGGGCTCACCGTGCCAGACAGAGCCTGTGTGCGGGGCCAGGGCACTGGGAAACATTGCTGTGCACACGTGTGTATGCGTGTCGCTGGCATTTGTGCACGCATGTGCATGCATGTCACAGAGACAGCGCAGTGGAAGGGGACACGCCCTGGCTGCTGCCAACTGCAGCACATCTCCTGTAGGGAGGCAAGGTCTGGGTGCAGGAGGCCACGCAGTCCCCAGCCTCCTGGTGGCGCCCGCCGGGAGGCCGCCTGGCCTGCAGCGCGGCTCCCCAGCCTCTGCACCGCCCGCCCTCCAAATAGGGGCACGTGGCCCGCTGCCAGGGCCGAACCGCTTATCCTTCACATTCCTCCCCGCATTCCCCATGCTGGGCTAAATGTCAGAGCAGTTTCAGGGCCCACTGGGAGCCCCGCGTTCCTCTGTCCTGGCTAACACTCCATTCCTGGGGGGCCTCTGCACCCTCATCTAGCCAGCCAAAGAAATAGACTGAGGCCCGGAAGTGTGTCCTGGTGGTTCCCTGGGGATCAGGGGCAGGGCCCAGACCCGGGCTGGGGGGCCCATGGGGCCTTCCCAGTGTGCCGGTGGGGCTGTCAGGAGGAGCAATCTTTACAGAAGTAGAAGCTTCACAAAATTCACCCCCAAAAGTGGTACCCAAAATTTAGAATAGAACAAAGTAAGAAGCCAAAACCAGGCCAAGTGCTGTGGTTCAAACAAATAATTTTCTATGGAGCCAGGGTCTCACTCTATGGGCCAGGCTGGCCCTCAAATCACCATTAGCTCAAGCTGGCCTCTAACTCATGGCAATTCTCCTGCCTCAGCCTCCTGAATACTCAATTATTTTTTAAATGCTTATGTCTTCATATCAGTGTGTGTGTGTGTGTGTGTGTGTGTGTGTGTGTGTGCGCGCGCGCGCGCGCGCGCGCTACCAAAGACCGAACCCAGGGCCTGGGCACTGAGCTACATTTCCCAGCCTATTTTTTATTTTCATTTTAAGAGAGAGTGTCTTAAGTGGCCCAGCTTAGACTTAAGCCTGAAACCCTCCTGCCTCAGCCTTGCAGGGTGCTGTGATTACAGGCCTTCGCCACCTGGCCCAGCCGCAGTATTTCTGAACTTCAAGTCTGTGCAGTGGACCCAAGGGTGAAGAGGCTGCGGAACGTGAACGAGCGGGTCTGAGGACCCACGCCGCTTAGCACCACTGTGCCGTCCCTGTCTCTGGCTCTGATCCACTTCGACCAAGCACGCAGCCCACGAGGTTCGGACGGAGCCCCTTGGCTCCACCCACCCTGGCAGGTGAGGAGACCCTTCTACCACTGTTTCCACTTACGGAATATTTCTACCTTGGTATGAAAACAACCACACGCGTGGGTACATTCCTGACAAAGAGAGAAAGAAGCAATCGTGAAAAATTAGAGAAACAGCAGCTCCTAGAGCGTGGCCTGGGCTGCGGCCCGCAGGGGACCCGCGCAGGGTCTGCTGTGGCCGTGGGACCGCAAAGGTCCCGGCTCACTTTCCCACGGCGCGGTTCTGTCGAGTCACCCCTTTGCCTCTCTCCCACTAACGGGGGCGGACGCTCAGCGGCCTGTCCACAAGCCGAGGTCACTGGTCTCCATCCAGCTGCAGACAGATGTGGCCATAACTAGCTGCCAGGGGACAGCGGTCACCAGATAGCTGCGTGGGCCCTGAGCTTCTGGGCTCTGTGTGTGTCCACAGGGACCCCTCAGTGAAGCGCATGATCTGGGAAGGGACGTCCTGTGATTCTGAGTCAGGGACCCAGAGCACAGGCCAGCAGGGTGGGCTCAGCAAGGCCCCGCGCCTAGGAGCCGCTCCCTGAAGTTCCAGGCCCAAAGGGCAGACTGCCCGAGGCAGAGCCCTGCCTCCCTAATTTCAGAGAACTCTCCCATCTGTGGCTACAGCACCTGGTCCCCGCGTTCCAGGGTCCCCACCCCCACACTCCCTGAACCCCCCTCCGGGGGCGGGGCACCCTCTGAGGACGTTAGGACCACCATGGACATGTGCTCCCACAAGTTCTGGAGTAACCAGGCAGATGTCCCAGGCCTGTGGTTCCAGTGCTCCGGGAGGCCGAGGCAGGAGGATCCCAAATGTGAGCTCAGCCTGAGCAACTTAGTGACTTAGTAAGACCCTGTCGAATCAAAATTAAAAATGGACTGGGACGTAGGTCAGCCCGAAAGCCCAGGGCTCAACCCCCAAGACCAGACACACTCCAGACCCAATATAGGTTACTCATCTCACTCACCACCTTTCTGCGTTCTGCCTTCAGGAAAACTCCTAACTGAGTAACCACCGAGGCCCGCACGAAGCCCACAGCACCGCTGGGCGAGGCTCACTGGTCCTTCCCATTCCTGCAGCCCAGCGCACACGGTGCGTTTTCTTTCTTTCTTTTTTCTTTTTGTTATTGTTGTTTTCTACTGTAGATCAAGCTCAGGGATTTTATACTCAACTACATAACTAAATCCCCAGCTGCCCAGCCTTTTTTTTTTTTTTTCAAATTTGAGACACCGTCTCTGGAAGTTAACCACGATGCGCTTGAGCTAGCCACCCTCCTGCCTCGGCCTCCTAGAGTGGCAGGGTGACAGACCTGGACCCCTGGGCCAGAACTCCGTTCTTACACTAAGTGAAACATCCCAAACCCACAACTGTACGAATACCTCACCCTGAGCACCCACAGCTGTGGGGCCACTGTGTGCAGCAAGGACCCCCTGGACCCCCTCTCCACCCCGGGTCCACCTGCTCCCGCGAAGTGGCTGACGAGCAGCACCCGGCAGGAAGCCAGGCCTGGTCCTTCTGGGGCCCCAGCTGAGCTCCCAGGGCGCCCCACAGCTTGTAAGACACTGAGAAAGGAAGTCGGGAAGAGCCACGTTACCAGGGAACTATGTCAAGAATGACCAGCGTGCAGCTCAAAGCCAGAGCTCAGAAGCCGAGCAAGAGGGCAGCCGCTGGATTTCCCTGACAATTAACTACTGAAAATCAATGCTGACTTCATGTCTGCCTGTTCCCTGGGGAAGACAGGAAACACAAAGATGCTACAATGTCACTTTTTGGGTCGATTTTTCTTACCTTTAAATCTCATCTATCTCATGATCTCATGGTTATATTCATTAATGCAAGGAAACAACAGAACCGTTTTTGGGCCTAGGGCTTGTTTATCCTGAGCTAGGGCCCCAGGTTCTTTTTATTTTTGATGTTGGGGCAGGGTCTCGCTAAGTTGCTAGGTTGCCTGAGCTAGGTTCAAACCTGTGATCCTCCTTCCTCGGCTTCCCAGAGACTGGCATGACAGGCCTGTGCCACCGGGCCCAGCTGGAAGGATAATCCTGCTCCTCCACCACACAAAGCACAGACGGAAAAATGGGGCTTGTGGCCACACCTAAAGGAGGGGTCAAAGGGCCCGGGGACAGGGACGCCTGCCGGCCGGGCCCAACTCCAAATCCTGCTCTCAGAACCCCGTGACGGCAAACAGGGACATTCCAGCACCCGCGCAAGTGACAGGAACCACATACGGCCAAGAGCAAGCGGAGAGACGTCTGAGGGACACAGCAGAGTCTGCGGCCTTGGCCACAGGTCCACGCCCGCGGCTCCCCCGAGGCCACACATCCTTCAAGCAGGAGCTACAAGAGGCACGGCCTGTGTCCTGGGACAGACCCAGCACACGCCCCACCACCCCCAGGTGCTGCCACTGCCAGAAAGATGACAAAATATCCCTGCATGACCCCAGCCCTCCCCGTTACCTTTCCTATCCCGTACAGAATGCATTTTAGAAAAGATATGTGCAGAGCAGGCACAAGGCTTTGAGTTCAAATCCCCAGCACCACATAAACCAGGTGTGGTGGCACATTCCTGTACTCCTAGCACTCAGGAGGCTGAGGCAGGAGGACTGCCGTGAATTTGAGACCAGGCTGGGCTCCACAGTGAGTTCAGAACCAGCCTGGAATATACAGCAAGACCTTGTCTCAAAAAAAAAGAAAGAAAGAAAAGAAAAGAAAAAGAAATATCTGCACGTTTAGACAGATCCAAGACAGCCAGGAGATGACCTCCTTAGGTTCCCGGGGCCAAATCCCAGCTCCTTCAGAGCTGCTTCTCAAAGAGGAGTGGAACAATTTCTGAGCTTCCTGCAGGGTGGATCCAAAACACTGTGGTCCCGTGCCCAAAGCCAGAGGGGTGGCCCAGGAAGCGTCACCCCTAAGGACGACCATCCTGACTCATATCTTCAAATCTGTGTTTGCAAACTCCTGAACACCAAGAAACTGTGGGGAATGCGCACTGGGGAAGACAGGAGCGGGCTCCGGAGCCACTGTGGACAAGAGGCTGGAGACCCATGGGGAGGACTTCCCGGGACACAAGGAGGTGTGGTAGTGCAAACCAAAACCTTCCGAGTAGCCGGGAGGGACCGGAAATGCTGCTCGGCAGACCATGCGCACAGCACTCACAGACGCCCAGAACCACGACCGCGGCTCGGGCGGGGAGAGGAGGAGCCGGCAGCCGCAGGGGGAGGCGGCAGGCTCGCTGCTCACGGCTGGGGTTTCCCCATGACACGTTCTGGAGCCCACAGCTTGGCCCTCGACACCAGCAGGGATCTGCGGGTTCCCGCAAAGCGCTGTGGTCATCTTGACTCACACAGTGTTGTGTAGACACCGTGTTTCCAGACCACAGTCCCGGTACCCCTGAGGAGAGTCCTCATCCCAAGATATAAAAAGGCATGACCGGCTGGCCCTGTGGGGCAGGCCTGTCATCCCAGCGCTCTGGGAAGCTGAGGCAGCAGGATCACAAGTTTAAGCCTAGCCAGGGCAACTTAGCAAGACTCTCTCTCAAAATCGAAACTGAAAAAAAATGGGCTGGAGATGTAGCTCAGTGCAAAGGCCCAAGTTCTGATCCCTAGTATTAAAAAAAAAAAAAAAAAAAAAAAAAAAGTCATTCTAAAGTTCTCCAGCACCTCCCCCGAAAAGGTCAGGAAGATGCAAGAGTAGGCGGCGGTAAGTGCATTTCGGCAGGCTGAGGGGCACACCCAGCGGTCACAGCATTTGCCGAGCAAGGCGAGGCCCTGGGTTTATCCAGCCTCACTGCAAAAGCTGGGTGTGGTGGTGCACACCTGTGATCCCAGCCCTTGGGAGGCTGAGGCAGGAGGACTGCCATGTCTTTACAGCCAGCCTGGGCTACAGGACAAGACCCTGTCTCAAAAAAAATTTTTTTAAATGCATTACAGCTTCAGAGAGCTCTTTCGGCTTTTCCAAAGGATGTTAAGAAAAATATTTAACAGAGTTAAGCCATTCATAATTTATTATGAATATAAATATGAAATCAATAGCTCTTCGGTCATGACTTTGATTTCCACTCTGGTTTAAGCAGAAGGTCCTCGGGGCACATAGTCATTTTCGTCCCCTAGTCCTTCAGTCGGAATGAGACGGGGCGGCCCGGAGGTCTGAGCCTGTCACGCCCCTTCCATCACCCCGCCTTCCGCACTCTCCGCTGCACTAACAACAGAACGAACGTGCCCACGTAAGTGGTACAGGCTTTATCCGAAGCGTGCCAACACCTCAGAAATTCTAGATCCCCTTTGTTACCACTTACTGAAGTTTGTAAAGTAAACAAAACCCAGCGGAGCACAAGCAAACTGGGAAGCTCCCAGGGAAACAAATTCCCTGGCATCCCAGCACCTGGGAGGCTGAGGCAGGAAGACCACAGGTTCGAGCCCAGCCCAAGTACCCTAAGGTAACTTAGTGACGTAGCAAGACCGTGTCTCCAAATTGAAACTAAAAACAGGCTGGGATGTAGCTCAGCGTGGAGGCCTGGGGTGCCGCGGGAAGGGAAGCTAAAACACCAGAATCTGAGCAGCTGCCTCTGCGCTCGGCTGCGGTGGCTCCCAACCTCTCTCTGACTTTTGACTCTCACCTTTTTCAGCACAAAACTGGCCCCTCGGAGGCCCGGCCTGGCTCCGGCCACTGGACAACAGCGGGGAGCCAGCGAGGTGCTCCCCCCACAGACTGGCCAGCGCACACAGGGAAGTCAGACAATGTGGCCAGGAAGGACGCCCCGCCCGGCCCACTGTACCCAGGATGGCCCGGCCTGGAATTTCCAGGCCAAGGTCCCTGCTTCCTGCTGTCCTGGTCCACTGCCCTCACCAATTTCCCCTGGGCCACACCCTTCTGGACTGAGACTGAACAGTAAAATCACTGCTCAAGAGCCAGGCCTGAAGCCATCACCTGTAACCCCACTGCTTTGGGAGGCTGAGGCAAGAGGATCTCCAGTTTGAGCTCCGCCTGGGTAACTAGTGAAACCCTGTCTCACACTCTAAAAAAAGGGCCAGGGGTACAGCTTGGAGAGAAGACCCTGGGTTTAATCTTTGATTCTGAAAACAAAATTTAAAAAATAAGAAAAGATCAGCATTCAAAAAAGAACAGACTCCAGGCCCTAACACGGAGGGAGGGCCTGGAGCTCGAGGGGCCCTGGAGGGTTGCACATCTGCGTGACCCTGAACTTCGGCCATGTGACCCAACTCTCCACAGCAGGTGGCCCTGCTTGGCAGAGCCCCTGTCTCCTCAAACGCTCCCTGGGAACATCCAGACAGCAGAAGGTCCTGCACCCGAAGGCATGCCCCGCAGCCCCTGCTCCACTCCAGGTGGGCGGTAGACCTGCCGAACTCAGGGCAGCCTTCGACCCCCAGGAATGACACCATGCCCTGGACCCAAGGCTGAAATCAGGGAGGATGGTTCAGCTCAGAAACCAGCCAGGCCTGCTGGCACAGGCCTGTCATCCCAGCACTCTGGGAGGCCGAGACAGGAGAATCACAAGTCCAAGCTCAGACTGGGCAACTTCGCAACTCAGCAAGACCCTGCCTCAAAATGAAAACTAAAAATCTGCCCAGGAATGGACTCGGTGGGAAGGCCCCGGGATCAATCCCCAATGCCACGAAAACCAGCAAAGCCAGACAAGACAGCCACGCACTGCGCAAAGGGACAGTGCTGGGAGAAGTGCCTGGTCACTCCTGGGGTCAGGCACAAGGTACGTCACGGAGAAACCTGAGGCTCGCCAACCCCACCTGCTCAGGAGCAGTGTCACAGAGCAGCCAAGTGTCAGTTTCGTGGCCACCGCTGCTTTTAAATGAAGGAAATCAATGAAACCTTCCGCTCTCCTTCCTGTGGCATAAAGGCAGCTCTGCCAGGCGGAGGCTTCTTGAGTCCGGGAACCTCCTGGTAGGCATGCCCAGGTGCCACAGGCCATTCCCGTGGGCTAACCTGGAAGAGCCACCCACGAAGGTTATCTGTGTTATGACAAGTCAGAACAAGTTCCTGATTATGGGCACAGAAAAACCTGAATTGGAACAGTTAAATGTTTACTATTTAAAAAAAAAAAAAGGAGGCCAGGATTTTCTTCTTTTTCAGAGCCAGCACATCTACAAAAATTCTATCTAGACAAAGTCCAGAACATCCTCATCCCTCTGGCGGGCGCTGACACAGCACCTGCTGTCCTCGCACTCAGAAGACCCCGTCCCCAGGGAACGGCACTGAGGGCATCCACCCACCACCAGAAGACCCAGCCCGCTGTGGCGGTAGGTTCATGAGGCCCTGAGGCCAACGAGCATGGACTGCTCATTCCTGATTCACATCAGACTACCTGGCAGGATGGGTGGGGGGCACGCCTGTCACCCAGCACCCCAGGAGGCTGAGGGAGAAGGGCTGCAAGTTTGAGGCCAGCCTAGGTAACTAGGTAACTCAGCAGTGAGCCTGTGTCTCAAACGGTAACAAAGGGCTTAGGGTGTAGCCCAGAGGAAAGGATCTGGGTGCAGGGTCACACACACACACGCGCGCACGCACACACACACACACACACACACACAAATGCACACACACACACACATGCCCTAGCTAGGCCCAGTGGCATAGGTCCATCATCCCTGAACTCTGGGAGGCTGAAGCAGGAGAACCACAAGACTGAGCCCGACCTGGGCAACTTAGTGAGACCTTGTGTTAAAATAAAAATTAAAGCATCCTGGGGACATAGGTTGTATAAAGGCCCTGGGTTCCATCACCAGTACCACACACAGACATACACACCCCATCCCACAACCAACCTCTCTCAGGCCTAAAGACCATGCCCATCATCCCGCCTTCACCTGAGCAAGCCCATCAGCTGCACAGGCCTCCACCGACGGCAGCCCCCGGCAGCCCCCGGAAGCAAAGTTCACTTTTACACTCCTAGCTGTTCTCAGGAGGGGAGAGGGAGGTAACGGAGGGGCAACAGGCAGATACGGTGCCGGCCAGCAGGCACACACCCAGGCTCGTGTCTATGCAAAGGTCAAATATGCCAATTCTGGTTCCACACACAAGTCTTCCAGAACTTTTTTTTTTTGAGTCAGCATCTTGCTATAGTCCTAGGTAGTCCTCAGCTATTTATTTAGCCCAGGCTGGCCTCGAATTCATGGCAACCCTCCTGCATCAGCCTCCCCAGTGCTGAGATTATGGGTATGCACAACCACGCCTAGCTAATTTTTATGTGGTGCTGGGGGACAGATCCCAGGGCCTTGTGCTTGCTAAGCAAGCGCTGTAACCGCTGAGCTGAAGCCCCAGCCCTTTTAAGGACATTTCTGCACACCAGTTTCAACCATAAAATCAAAGTATCTCTCTCTGCCTGTCCTCATGATCCCTCACCCCCATTCCCCAGGGACAGGCACAGCCACCCCTGTCAGAACCGCAGAGGGTCAAGCCCACTGGTCCCCTCACCACAGGAGCCCATGGAATTGTGGGATTGGCCATCGTCTCTATACTATTTTTGTACATTTTTCACTTTCATCCATTGTTCTTTTTTCCATGCTGGAGACGGGACCCAGGGGCTTCGCCCTGAGCTACATCCCAGCCCATGTCTTACTTTTGACTTTGATATGGGGGCCTCTCACTAAGTTGCCCAGGCTGGGCTTGAACCTGTGATGCTCCTGCCTCAGCCCCCACAGTGCTGGGATGACAGGCCTGTGCCGGGTTCTCTGACAGCCTCTCTGTCCCCTCCGGCCTGTCCTAGATAACCACAGCGTGCCTGAAGGCTGCCGGCTCCTGGCAACACGGACCGGGCTCTCGGGCTCCTCGGTCCCCATGGCTCACGCACATCCACCCGCAAATTTACGTCACCTGGGGAGGAGGAGGGCACGCGCTCACCCCACCCAGTGCGACGCCGGCGGGGACACAGCGGCCATGCGGGCAGAGGGCGCGGCACGAGCGTGACCGCTCTCGGCGTGCAGGCCTGTCACCTAGCACGCCCTGGAGGACGCCGGCAGGGCCAGGCGGGCCTGCGCGCCACACGCGGTCCCGGCAGAAGCTTCGCCTGTGTTTCCAGCCGGTGCCTGTAGCTCGCAGGACCCGGCCCGCGCTCGGTGAGGACATCTGCGTGGGGGTCTGAGGGGAGGGCACAGGGTGGCAGCGCCATTTCCTTCCCCGCCCTCCCGGCCCACGGGTGGGCTACTGTCTTCCACGAAGCTGCTGTCCTCAACGGCTCAGAGCAACCCAAACGAAGCCAGGAGGACGAGCGAGGTGCCGCGGTCCTGGGAAGCCTGGGGTGGCGCCAAGCTGACGCTTCAACCCGCAAGGGGCGGAGCTGCACGCAAGCCCCGCCCCACCACAGGATGGAGCGTGCGCGGCCACGGGCGGCCGCACCTGCAGCTGGCTCAGCCCCGGCCTGGATACAGCGGGGGCTGCTCCCCCTTGAAAAGGCCTGTCTCCCATCCTATGAGGACACGTGAGGACACCAGCAGAAGGATCGTCCAGGTCAGCAGTTCCCATCCGTGTTAGCACGAGGGACCAGTTTCACTGACCTGACAGGGGGTGGAGCTCAGGCAGTAATATAAGGGTTGGGGGGGGGGGGCAGCTATAAATAGACACAGCTTCCCTAGGTCGCCTGCCATTCACCTCCTCCTGCCAGGGGGCCTGATTCTTAACAGGTTACGGGTAGGGAACCCTGCTCCAGATGACTGCTCCTGACGCGTTCCTTACCAACATCAGGCCCAAGCCTGGAGCCACCCTCAGGCGACAAGCGGCTCCTAGAAACAATGGGACCAGACACCCCACTCGGTTGTGAAGGGCGCCTTTCGCTCCCGGGGACGAGCGTGCAGATGGGACACCCTGGGAATTTCAGGGGATTGACCCAGATCACGACCGGTGCAGCAGCACAACACCCAGGAACAAGGATCAGGAAGGCTGGCATCGTCACCTGTGGTGACAGAGTGACCCTGTGGTCACTGCAGAGAGGCCAAGATCCCAGCAGGAGGCTGCCATGCAAACATGGGTGCAGCCAGCAGCCTGGATGGCCACAGCAGGGCCTGGTGGCACATACCTGTCGTCCCAGCCCTCCGGGAGACTGAGGCAGGGGGATTTCAAGTTCAAGCCCAGCCTGGGCAACTCGGTGCCTGAGTGACAGCCTGTCTTGAAATAAAGAGTGGGCTGGGGTGTAGCTCAGAGGGAAGGCCCTGGGCTGCCTGGTCTCTAGTACCCGCACCAGAAAAAAGAATGAAGTCATGCAAAGCCTACAACCCAGAATTCTGCACACGGCGGCTAAAGATCGTCCGCGCGATAATGTGCTGAAAGCTATTTCCCACCTCAGCTGTTTCAGCTGTGCGGCCTCGAAATGGGCTGACCGGCGGCAGCAACCCAGCACCAACCTCAGACAAGGCCAGGGAGCTGTCGAGTCGACTTCCCCTGTACAGCGAGCCGGAGAGACACAGGGTCACTGCTGCCCAGGAGCGGGGCTCCCCCAGGCACCAGGAGCTGAGCTCTCGGAGAGCCCGGCAAGGTGACTGGCCTGGTCCTCCAGCTCTGGATCACATGAACAGATGGCTGGGCCTGAGCCGGAGACACCCAGGAGAACACAAGAGGCTACCCAGCTGGGGCACAGTGGCCGAGCAGGGCAGGGCCCAGGGCAAAGGGACACAGGGCCAAGTGCTGGAAGTGCAGCGTGGCCGCAGCTCAGAGTGGACAGCCCACTGGGCGTGGCACATCACAATGCTAAGCTTCCTGAGCTTAATAAAGACACCATCAGACGCAAAACAATGTTCCCAGTGTGGGAGGCGACGGCAGCATGATCAAGGCACCAGCATGGGGGGCTTTGCCGAATGGCTCTCCAAAGCCTTGGCAAATTGGATCCTAACAGGAGCCAGGCCAGAGACACAGGCCTGTCACACCAGCACTGTGGGAGGCTGAGGCAAGAAGACAGCAGCTCAGTGAGACCCTGTCTTAAAATCCAAACTTAAGAAATGAACTGAGGATATAGCTCAGTGCAAAGGCCCTGGGCTCACTCCCAAGTACCACAAAGAAAAAATAACCTGGAGGGAAAGACAAGAGAAAGAGAGAGAGAGAGAAAGAGAGAGAGAGAGAGAGACGTGGCAACACAGAAACACTGAGACCACGGGGGCAGACGAACATCGGGGGCCACGCATTTTCACAATCCTTACGAATTCCCTAGAAATGTCGCTACCTTTCACCTCAAAGTTATTTTTACCCAGGGTGGGCGTAAAGAGATATTTATGAGGAAGTCAAGACAGCAGGAGTGGTCAGAGTGTCAGGCAGAGCGCTGCATGCTGCAGGGATGGAACGGGATACCAGCCTGGGGCACAGGCAAGGATTAGCCACAGAGGAAGCCAGGGCGTGAGGGCCGCGCTGCTGACCCAGCACAAATAACACCGCGCCTGCTGCAGAGGGGCCACGCTGCCCTCGCCAGCCCGTGTCCCTGCCAGCCATGCTGCCTCCAAGGGGACCGCACTCTAAGTCCCGGGGACGCAGTGAGTCGAGTCCCCAGCCACCACGCCCAGGATGCCTTCCTCGAATGCACTCTGAACGCTCCCACTGGAACAAGAGCGCTGCCTTCTTCTGAGACACCACCCTCACGGTCTTGACACAGGAGCTTGCGGCGCCGTCCCAAGGCATCCCTGAGCTCCCAGCCCAGGGCCCTCGCAGTGACCTCCGTCCCAAGCTCATCTTCTATTTCTGATTCTGAGACAGAGTCTTGCTAAGTTGCTAATTGTCCAGGCTGGATTCCAGTGTGCAATCTTCCTGTCCCAGCCTCCCATAGTCCTGGGATGACAGACCTGCACCACTGGTCTGGCTCTCTTCAGCTGCTCTTACTCATGCAGAAACCCGCCTTCCCCACCTGCCCTCCCGGGTCCCCAGGGCACACTCTCAGGGCCTCAGACTGCCCAGTTCTAGCGCTGAGCAGCGGTGAGCAGGACGTGCACGGTGGTGACGAAGCTGGCACCTTTTCCAGATGTCCAGACTTCAATGGTTCCCAACACCATAGCCCTGAAACTGGGTCAAAGGTAGATGCCCACTAGCTATGTAACGAAGAAAACAGGTTTCAATGAGACAGGCCGCCGCTTGTGGCACGTGGCCGGCTCAGCCAGCCTTGCCTCTGCCTGTGGCTCCCTCTCACGAGGCAGGTTAACAGCCAGCGGGCGCAAGGACAGCTGGGTGGGGACATCGGGACAAGAACTCAGACACGCCCCCTAAAGGAGCCCAGGGACAGGGCCCCCAGAGGAGAGGCCGCAGGGCCCACCTGCCTTAGCAGTGGCTCTCCCCAGATGACAGGAGGGGGAGGCACATCCTCGCAGCCTCGGGCCACCTGCGGAAGTCTCAGCGCGACACAAGGGCTGTGTGGAGCTGCGGAACAGCGGAGAGATCAGTGCTCAAAACTGTTTCTGAGGCTGTAACCACTTAAGATCCCAAAGGGTTTATTCCTTGGTCGGAAAAATAAGACTTTTCTACACTCCAGTGGTCAAAACAAACCCCTTCTTTGTGATTCAATTTAATAATACAGGGAAATGTAGAAAAACCAAACCATAAACCTTTGCAAAACTAGCAGCCAATGAACTTTTGGTAGCCCTGGGGAAAACTGTCATTAAAAATAGTTTGAGGGGCTGGGATATATCTCTGTGGTTACAGAACTGGCCCAGCAAGAGCAAGGCCCTGCGGTCAAACTCCAACACCCTGTAAAAACACCGGCACGGTGACACACACCTGTAATCCCAGCACTCAGAAAGAGGCCGAGGCAGGAGGACTGCTGTGAGTTTGAGGTTAGCCTAGGCTACATAGTCCAAGACTAGCCAGGAATGCAGGGATCCTGTCTCAAAAACAAAACAAAACAACTTTGAGGTGGAATTTTAGCAGAAGTAAGAGCAATTCAAAATTTTTATAAATAAAAAAAACAAAACACTGCCAAGATCAACCAAACTCTTCAGACGTGAGATATTAATTAGATATAAGAATTTTGTAAATTGTTCATGTATGCTATTTATTAAAACTATATTGGGCCTCACCTCACAGGTATATAAAACAGGAATCAAGTGAAGGAAAGACATCTGGAATCATAAAAACAGAACTGTCACCTTTTGCAGTTACCATACAGACTCATGACGTCAGTGACAGACACACACTGGAATTATGCCCAGAGGCCAACCACACAAGGCCGTGTCTGCAGGACAGAGCCAGTGGGGGCTGGCACGCCCATGCCCATGTCCTTCACTTGACCATCAATGGGATGGATGGGCAGTACATGTGGAACCCCGAGCCAGGCAAGCCCCAGCAGTCCATGGGATGCCCTGGTCAGTGCCACCAGGTGACCCAGCTCAGTAGGCTGCGGGGTGGGGAGGGCTGAAGACACAGGAAGACAGAAGTTCAGAGCCAGACTACAGGTGACTCAGGCAGCAGGACGGCGACAGGACTGCCAAGGTCCCGGTGGAAAACACCCGAGTGGGACACCAGTGGCATGCCGGTGAGGTCACCATATCCGAGGACAGTGACAGAATGCTATTTCCCCGGGTTTGACCACTGTAGGATGCTAGCATTTGGGAATTAAAGTACATGTAAGAAGATCCTGAAAATTGTTTTGTAAGTCTGACGGTATTTCAAAATGGATAAATTACTTTAGAAATGAATCCCGATTGCCTCACTGTGCTTCTGCATCTCTCCAGGGGTCTTCAAAGCCAAGTACACAAGAATATTAACCATTTAGAATACTGAGGTATTTTGTGGAAAAATTATGACCTATTTGCCAGTGCTTAGTGTCAAGGAGAACGAGAAACTTATAATGGCGTGCGTGTGCGTGCGTGTGCGTGTGTGTGTGTGTGTGTGTGCACGCACGCGCACGTGTGTGTGTGTCTGGTGCTGGGGACTGAACCCCCGGTGCCTTCCAGTGAGATTGAGCCAACCACTTTTCATTTATTTATTCTATTTTTATTTTTATCTTGAGATAGGGTCTTGTTAAGTGCCTAGGCTGGCCTCAAGCCTGGATCCTCCCGCCTTAGCCTTCCCAGTATTGGCATTTTACACAGGCACCACCCGCCTACTGAGCATCTTTCCTGTTGGCTTCTGCTCCAGTAATCTTCCTGTTTGAGCGCATCTGTGTCCCCCCACTTCCACTCCGGAGCTTGTAAACCCCCCAGGGCTCTGGGTCAGTGTCTCACCAGCCCCTGCTGCTGGTGCATAATCCGTGCTGGACCTCAAAGTCGCCACCGATGAGCGTTAGAATCTGCCAGCAAAGCGTGTGGCGGACACACTTGTGTGATGACCCAATAAAGGCCGCAGGTTAAATGCCAAATGGGGCTGTGTAAGGGGGAAGGCTACTGACCAACACCTCTAGCTTCTAAACTCAGGTGCTAGAGAGAATTACCACATTGCAAATAGGGCTTTGCGCTGTCTGACACGCCCTGGGTGGTAAGCACAAGCCGGAGACCTATTTTCTCCCCTCCTTTCTTTGTCTAAAAGAATTTCGGGGCAGGGGGCGGCAGGGGCTGGGGAGGGTTCTGCCAAGCCGGCCCCTGGAGATCCCGCTGGAAGGATGGTCCGACTGGTCCCCGGGTCCCCGCTCTGCGCAGAGGCGGTGAATGGGGTTAACGAGCCGGACCACAAAACTGTGGTGCGTGGACTCGCGCTGCGGTCCCGGACTCGGCTCCCTCCACATCTCCAGCCACTGGAGTGATTACCGTTTCGGAAAAGAAAAGAAGCCGGGAAGACTTCGACTCTGGCCAAATTAAAAGCTAACTTTGCTCACGTGCTCATTTATTTATTTACTGTGGCACTAGGAATCAACAGCCTTCACACTGAGCTGAGTTCCCGGGGCCACTTTGAGACAGGGTCTCACCAAGTCACTAAGTTGCCCAGGCTGGACTAGAACTTGGAAGGAATCCTCCTGCCTCAGCCTCCGCAAGGGCTGGGGTGACAGGCCTATACCAGGCTTTTGGTTTGGTTGGTCGGTTTGGTTTGGTTTGGTTTGGTTTGGTTTGGCTGGAGACAGGATCTCACTCAGTTGCTAAATGGTCCAGGCAGAGCTCAGACTTGAAAGTCTCCTGCCTCAGCCTCCGCGAGTGCAGGGTGACGGGCCTGCGAACCCCTGGTCCCGGCTTCATGGTTATTTTAAAATGTGCTGCTTCCAAAGCATGAATTACACCCGCGGCTTCTTCCTTTTTCCAACGAGTATTTAGTAAAGGACAAAACATGCGACGCTGATGTGCTACGGGCTGTGCAGGGCTGCAGACAGAGGTCCCGCTCCTCAGGCAGCACGGTGTTACCCGGGACACGGGTGATTACCAGCCACTGATGCATCACCTGCGAGCTACCCGCTGCGGCAGGAGCACACACCTAGGCTTTTCTTCCCCACCACACATAGCTCACGCTGAAACCACCGAAGTATGCGAATGGGCTGGGAGCCAGCCTGGGACACGCAGAGCTGCCCCTGCCCAAGTGCCACCAGAGGGATGGGGTGTTCTGCTCAAAGTTACACAGCTCACAGCTCGCCTGGACCACGGCAAAGCCCTGCCTCCCGCGCCGGGACCTCACTGCGTTCCCGTCCCCGCGGGCAGCGAGTCCCGGCCCTCGCAGCACACTGCCTCCTCCGGCTTATGTAGGGACAGTGCTGTCCATCCTGCTTTGCTGGCTGGACCCCGTGACCCATGGGACGCTCTGCGGTGGCCACTCTGTGCACCAGCACCACGCTGTACCCCATAAGGGCAAATACGAGGGTGCACGTAGCCATGGCTTTTGTTCCTAAAATCCTAATGTTTCAGAAATAGACGTGTCACCTGGCTCTGGGGACAAATGTCCACAAAGCAGTGAGGACCACGTGGGGAGGCCAAGAGCGGGGAGCCCTGAGGAGAAGGGCAGGCCTGCCATCCCCTGGGACAGACAGGAAACAGCAACGGCAACTTTCTGTTTAACTGTCCCCAGTCTCTCAAGAGCAAGGGCAACAGCTTCTTCCCGCCCCAGAAATCCTCGCACGCGTCCACCACTTCCCACTCACTGTCCAAGACAGATGAGCGAGAACATCCCAGGGACCCTGCACACGGGAAAGCCAACGGCCGGCCGCTGGTCTAAGGCGCCGGGTCTGAGCCTGCCACTCGGCTCTTCATTACGCAGCTGACCCCTGATCCTCTCACCAGACTCCTGCCCCGCGGGGAGCAGCAGGCAAGAAGGTCCCACGGCAAATCCTTGTCAGAATGAAACTTCCCAATTGCTGGAGGCCCAGGCAAGCTTTGCCGCCCTCCGCCTCTCGGTAGGAGGCATAGATCCGCCACCTGCTGCCTTATTCCAATGGCATGGCAAGAGCCAGAACGCATGTATGCCTACGTGTGCACAGATGTGTGTCAGCGCTTAAGCCAAAACATTTTCAAGAGATATCAAACACTTGTACTTGGGGGTGAGTTATCTCATTTTGGCTTCAAATATCCTCCAAACATGTCCATTTTACACTGCAGAGCTATGTCAACCACACCGCAGGTAACACGCGTGCCTTTGTAGAAAATCCAGGGGGCTGTCGAAAAAACTCCAGGAGCCCTGAATGACCTACAGCCAGGCTGCAGGACACAGGCACAGCACACAAAGCCAATCGTCACTTTCTGAAAAGTCAGCAATGAAAGTGGAATCCAAAACCGATACCCGCTCTGATGCCACATACACAGGCACAGCCGAGAAGGAAATATGTAGGCAAGAGCTACATGAGACAGAGCACCAGACTGAGGGAAGGAGCGGGAGAGTGGCCAATCGGTGCTCGTGGACAGGACAGCCCAGCGCTGCAAGGTGCCTCTTCTTCCCCATTTGACCTGCGGATGCCGTACAGTCCCAGTCAAAGTCACAGCGATTATTTTGTGTGTGTGTGTGTGTGTGTGTGTGTGTGTGTGTGTGTGTGTGTGTGTGTGAACAAGCCAAGAGCTAAGAGGATACAGAGAGAGAGGAGACCCAAGACCCAAGAAAAACAGTACGCTGAAAGGTAAGTAACATTGGAGGTCTGCAGCTACTCCGTGGTAGCACTTACAATAAAGTGGCAGCGATCAGGGCAGTGGAGGAAGCGAGACAACTGAAAAATAGACCAGCGGGCGGGAATAGAGACCCCAGAATCCAGAGACCCCAACCAACACAACCAACCAAACAGACCAGGACAAAGACTCGACACACTGGAGGAAAGACAGCCTTTTGGAACAAAGGAACATCCACATTCAAAGGAAGGCAGAAAAGGGGGGAGGGGGGGAGGGTGGAAGTAGGGGGAAAGGAGGGAAGGGAAGAAGGAAAGAGACATTCACAAAAATTATCCAAAAGGTAAAATGCAAAACTGTCAAACTCTTAGAAGAAAACAGGACAAAGCTGGACAACCTGAGGTGCAGCGACGGTTTCTGACACAATCCCAAAGGCGTGATTCATTAGAAAGACTAACCTGGCTTCCTTGGCATTAAATTGCTCTGCCCTGGAAAAGACGCTCAGGAGAATGAAGACACAACTGACTGAAGTGGAATAAACATTGGCAAAAGCAGACCTGACACAGGACTGTTGACCAACACCCACTGAGACCCCTGAAGCTCAGCAACAAAATAAAATCTGACCCCCAAAGTGAGCCAGGGGCTGGAGCAATGGCTCAGCAGCTAAAGCGCCTGGCAAGTGTTAAGTCAAGTGCTTAAGTACCTGAGTTCGATTCTCGGGCACCATGTAAACCAGGTGCGGTGGCACCTACCTATAATCCCAGCACTCGGGAGGCTGAGGCAGGAGGACTGCTGTGAGTCCAAGGCCAGCCTGGGCTCCAAAGTGAGTTCAGGACCAGCCTGGGCTACAGAGCGAGACCCTGTCTCAAGAGAAAAAAAAAAAAAAAGAGCCGAAGTCCTGCAGAGATACCTCGCTAAAGAAGGCGTGCCAGGCATGGTGGAGAATGTTTCTCTCCCGTGTGAGCAGGAAAAAGTGGGGACTGAAGTGGTGAGGCATCAGGACACAAGCTCCTGTGGTGGAAGACAGAGCCCTGACATCACCAGATGCTGAGGAGGCCGTGGAGCAACAGGAACGCCCCTCGTTCCAGAGTGGGGCAGGAAGTGCAAAATACCGCAGCCATTTTGGAAGACACAACAGAGGCCTGGGGCAATTTCCTACAAGATAAACACCCCCTCCTCACGTGATTTAACCACCATGCTCCTTAGCACTTATCCTAGTGAGTTAAAAACTTGGGGCCACACAAAAACCTGCACGTGGAGGTTTACCGCAGCCCTGCCATCATTCAGTGGGTAGGTCCACCGTGACCCATCCCATCAATGGAACAGAATTCAGCACCGAGAAATGCGATGCACCTCAAGCCATGAAACGGCCAGAAGGAAGTGAACCCGTGACCTGCACGACGACAGCGTGAATCTGGAAAGGCCGCGCGGTGAGCAGCTCCGACTACGAGCCGTTCTGGAAAAGGCGAGACTGGGAACGGTTAAAAAGATGAACTGCAGATCCGGGTGGCCAGGAGTGAGAGCTGCGGCAAGCGTGGGGGGGCACAGAGGATTTCCAGGGCACCAAAATCTTAGCGTCCATCACTGTGACGTGGACACACATCGCGGCGCATGTCACAACCCGCAGATGCCCCAGCAGCAACAGCAGGGTGCCCTAGAGTTAGCTGGGCTCCAGATCGCTGGAGGTCTCATCAAGGGCCAGAGATCGGCGCATCCCCACCCTCTGGAAGGCCAAGGCAGGAGGATGGCAAGCCCCAGCCCGGCCTGGGCGACTTTTCGAGTTAGCAAGTCTGTCTCGAAATCAAAAATAAAAAAACACTCTGAGAACACTGCTCAACACAGAGGCCCGGGCTCAGGCCCTCGTGCCAGAACACCAGATCAACAAACACGCGGCGGCCGCTCGGGCGGGGGCGGTGAGGGACACTGTGTACACGGGGCCAGGGACGGACGGGGTACCGGATCTCCAGATCAGCTTTGCTGTGAACCTAAAACTGTTCCAAATAAAAATTCACTCCATTTATTTTTTAAGACCCTGAGGACGCATGACCCCCAAGTTGTGAAACAGTCGATCTGAGCGTGGTAGCACATCTGCAGGACTGTCGTGTTGTTTGCTGACTAACGTGTTTTGCCTTTTTCCATGCAGGCTGCTGGCTCAGTAAACCATCCAGATGTTGGTGACCGTCCCCGAGGCTCTGAGGACCAGTCCTGGCGCCTGCAGCTGCTCCTCGGTGTCCCCCAAATGTGTCCCCACTGCCAGGGCTAAGCCCACTCGGAAAAGCTTCACTCGTGTTGTTTTGAAATGCTGAGGACAGAATAACCCCACCGGGCCTGGAGGTGCAGGCTGAGGCAGCCAGATGGCAAGTTCCAGCCCAGCCTGGCGACTTAATGGCTTAGTAAGACCCTGTTCCAAGATGAAAAACCCAACGGGGCTGGGGACGCAGCTCATGTGAAGGCCCTGGATTTGATCCCCAGTACCACAAAATAATAATAATCCCACATATATAGATAACAAACTTCTCAAAATCAATTAGATAACACTTAGGTATGTAAATATTCTGGTCTGTGCAGATTACGTTGAAAACACCGACCCGCCCATAGGGAATTTCATACCAAACAGTCGGAGCAGCTGTGGGCCGGGAGGCCCATGTTCCTGACCCTGGGCACGGGTCCTGCACATGCAGACTCTGAGACCCACACAACAGGAACACACTCCACAAAAGGTTGGTACCAGCGGTTCACAGCCGGAGATTGGGAGCAGGCGCGTGGGTGGGGCTAGACTGGAAGCCGGCTCCGGCTAGCACCACAGCCTAGAAGTTTTTGGATGAGTACCCTAAATTCCACATGAGGCTCTAGGCTCCTAGCTTCTTTCTAGACTTTGAAAAGCAGGCTGGGGTGTGGCCTGGTGGTACCGCACAGGCCTGCCATGCTAGAGGCCCTGGATTCCACCCCAGCGACTTCCACATGGCCCCCCGGGGGGACCACAGGCTCCCTCCCAAGACGCTGCTCCCACCCAAACATCTGTCTGTCCTCAGCAGACATCTGGATTCTGGTTTAGACAAGCATTGTGCCGTACAACCTGAGCGACAGCCAAGGATACCTACATTCCTAAAAATCCTAGCATCCGGTAAACCCACGCCCTTCCCTGCAGTGGCCTCCCAGAGCCCACCCGGGCTTAGCCCACCCTGCAGTCCCCATGCTGCTGTTCCCGGGTGAGCTGGTTAGCACACTTCTAGGAACCGGCTGCCCACGGGGAGTTTCTGTTCTGTGTCCTCCTTTATTTCCTCAGATCTGTCTTTCCCCGAAAGCTCAGACAGAATGAGTCATTTGTTCTGAACATCTTCTGAGCACGGACTTGGGATTCACGTCCTAATCCCCCCTGTGAAAACGCCAGGGAACGGGGCGGCCGGTCCGCAGCTGCACCGTCCTCTCCTCCTGGCCCCTGTGTCCGGGTGCCTCTCAGATCCCCTGAGCAGGGCGGCTCCCCGACTCCTTCCAGCTCTGGAAGATTCCTCGGCCCCACCCAGTGTCCCCAAGGCCAGCTCTCCCTCCCCGCCCGGCCTCCTTCCCTGGGGCTCCCAGGACCAGCTCCTGGTGTTGAGTGGGTCAAGGTTTGAAGTCATATTCCCCTGGCTGGCTTATTTCTCAGATTTCTCACAAGCATCTGGCCCCTGTCCCTCGATTTCCACAGGATCTTCTGTGACGCAAAGCCTCACCTGAACACTACTCACTTTACCATCCCTCTGTCCCTTTCATAGAGCCACACAGGTTAATTCACAGAAAACGTGGGTTCCCAGGAGCTCAGAGTGTCCTCCAAAATCCACGTCCTAGAGCAGCCTGCTGTCCAGACAGTGCATGAGGGTTGGTGTGATACTGTACCACAACTAGGCTGGTGACGCGTGCAGAGCATGTGCGCGCCGGGCCTTTCTGACTCTGCTTCGTACTGGGCCTCACCCGGAACTTACTTTTCTGTCCTTTAGTTATTTACATAATCACCTCCTTTCCCCCTTGCTACCCTCCCACCCCCCACTTTCCCTTTCCCTCTCCACAAAGGCCAACTTCTTACTTCCTTCCATATCTCACATTTTTTATGCTTTGGTCTTCTCGTATGAGAGAAACCATACTTAACTTTCTGGGTCTGATTCATTTTGCTGAGCATAATGGTCTCAAGGTGCTTCCATTTTCCTACAAATGACTCAAATTTATCATGCTTAATGGCAAAGTAATGCTCCACTGGGTATGTATGCCCTGTTTTCTTTATCCAGTCATCTGTGCTAGTCCAGAACTTATTCCCAGAATTCCCTGGGCCCTTGGGCATCTTGGTCCCTCCCCTATTTCGGCATTTCTCCTCCTGCCTATTCAGAATCTGTTGCTCTGTCTCTCCGGCTGGACTCTGCAAGTGGCCGGATGCCTTCCCGCACGCCGAGCACACGGTCCTTCCCGTAACGTTCCAGCCAAGCTCGGGGATTTATGAGAAGAGCCCGCTGTGGACCTTCCGGGCCAGAACAGGGCTGAAATCCAGAGGACACCTTGTCCAGGCCCAGTTGGACACTGGACACTGCCACCTCTCTGTCCCCGGCACTACCAGAGTGTCACATACCTGTCACCTTGTGACCTCAGAAGAACCCACCCACCCCATCCCCATTGGCTTCATTCATTTTTCAAACCAAAAGTCATTTTTTAAAAGACTTTCCTTACCAGTGAAACAGAATTGAGGATACTGAAACAGCCCAAACACCCGGAGTCACCTGATCTTTGACAAAGGGGCCGAAACAATCCACTGGAGCAAAGACAGCGTCTTCAACACGTCGTGCTGGGAAACCAGACCACCCCGTGCAGGAGAGTGACAGTAGACCCGTATCTGTCACCACGCACTAAAATCAGATCAAAATGGACCAAAGAGCTAGACATCAAAGCAGAAATGCTGAGCTTACTAGAAGACCAAATAGGTAAAACCCTAGAAGCCACAGTGTGGACAGGAAAGGACGTTCCGAACAGAGCACCAACCGCACAAGGACTCAGCAAGAGTCAACAAACAGGACGGCGTTAAGCTAAGAAGCTTTTGCACAGCAAAAGAAACAACCAGCAAGGTAAAGAGACAACCCGCAGAGTGGGGAAAGATATTCACCAGGAACCAGTAACACTTCAGGCAAAGGATTCATACCTAGAATATACAAAACCTTCCAAAGCATTAAACCCCCTAAAATACACGATCCCATTGAGAAGCGGGCAGCTGAAATGAAGTTTCTCAGAAGACGTACACATGGTCAACCCAACAAGCACACGAACAAGTGTTCTGTGTCACTGGCCACCAGAAAAGTGCAAATAAAGACAACGTTGAGGCTTCACCTCACCCCAGTGAGAGTGGCCTACATCATGAACTCAAAAAAATAACAATTTTTGGCAAGACTGCAGAAAAAAAGGAACTCTACTCCACTGCTGGCGGGAGCGCAAGCTGGTACAACCAGTATGGAAAGCAGTCTGGAGGTTCCCTAGAAAGCTGAGAACGGAAATTCCATCTGGTGCAGCTACTGCCCTACTGGGCATGTTCCCAAAAGTAATAAAGTCAACACACCAAAACGACACACGCATATTCATGTCTACAGCAGCATGATTCATAATAGCCAAATCCTGGAAACAACTCACCTGCCCATCCATAGAGGGACGGTTAAAGAAACTGTGGTACCTATCCACAAAGGAATACTATGCAGCCGTAAAGACAGACAGATGTGAAGCGTTTGGACAAAAATGGGGCCGCCTAGAGTCAGTAATGTTCAGTGAAATGGACCAATCGCAAAAGATGGACAATAGATGGGTGTCCCTCTTATGAAATGCACAAAAATAAAGGCATACAAAGGCCCCAACATGAATGACAGGGTAGTAAAAGAAGCACTGGCCAGCTAGGAAAGGGGTGAACCTGAGAAAGTGAGGGGCAGGGACGGTAACTGACTCCCCAAAACCCATGCCTCTGTGCTACAGAATTTGGAATTCATGTATTTATGAAAAATAATTAATTTTTTTGAGATGGGGTCTCGCTCTGTAGCTCAGGCTGGTCCTGAACTCACTATGGAGCCCAGGCTGGCCCTGAACTCACGGCAATCCTCCTGCCTCAGCCTCCCGAGTGCTGGGATTACAAGCGTGCGCCACCACGCCCAACTTATGTGGTGCTGGGGAATCGAAGTGGGTACTTAGCACTTGATTTAGTGCTTGCTAAGCAAGCACTTTAACCGCTGAGCCATTCCTCCCGCCCAATAATTAATTTTTTAAAAGACTTTCCTTTAGCCCAAACCCGTGATGACACCCACACACTGACCCCAAGAGCCCATGACGCCTTGGGGCAGCCCCCGCTCCGCTCGCACCTTGGGGGTGAACTCACAGGCTTCCTGTTACCCTGTGTAATTGGGACAAGGATCGCACTGCCTGACACTCATGGTGACAGCGTTCCAGTAAAACTTGCTTCAGCTCTTAAAACCACAGGTTAGCGGGGCTGCTGGTGCAGGTGGGAGCCCAGTCTGGAAAACCTAGGGTGAGGGCTCCACCGCTGGGACCACAAAGAGAGAAAGAAGCCCTGCGCCCTGCCCACCCACCCACCCCATCCTTTGCCTGGCAGCTCCTCGATGTGGCCGGGAAAGCTGTTTCCAGCATCCCTGTCCCCCCAGCTCCGTGTGAAGCGTCTCAGGAGCCCCGCGCCCCACTCGTGGTGGTGGCCACGTGCTTGGCTTAGTGTGGGCGTCTGTGCCTACCCACCCACCCTTCCTCCGCCCCACGGAGCCCCCTTTTCTGACAAGGTCTCTCTTCCTGAACCCCCATTAGGCGTACTTGCTCCCCACAACACGCCAAGAGCCGCCAGCTCCCCACGGAGGATGAGCTCTTCCTGGCCTCGCTGCGCGCCTCGCCCCTGCTCTGCGGGGCCTCATACCCACTCCACCAGCAGTGAGGCCTCGGCTCCAAATTTGTTTGGAGATCCAACCCAGGGCCTTCGCACCAAACTACTTCTCAAACCCCTTTATTTCTATTTTTAGGTTTAATTTTAACGTTGAGATCGGGTCTGGCTAAGTGTCCGAGTTGCCCACGCTGAGCTGGGCAACTGCCTCAGCCTCCCAGAATGCTGGGAGACAGGCCCATGCTCTGGGGCCGGCTGAGTCCACCTGGGGCTCAGAACGGACTGAGGGAACATTACTTCAACAGCTCGAGTTCCCATGATCACGAGCTCCTGGGGAGCGTGAGCCGGCTGACGTGGCCTCCCCACAGCACCAGGCTTGGTGACCTTGGCTAGACACCTCTAGGCCTTGCAGAGGGTCTGAGGCCCACGCACACCATCACGCACACCTCCAGGAGGACATTGCATCTGCCAGGCTCCTCCTGGCAGGGCAGAAGCCCCTGGCGTGACCCGGCCACCCACCTGGCCCCTTCCATTGCTCTGACTCTAAGACACGAGGTGCTGGGCTGCGACGCCCCGTCTCACCTGTGCCCAGGATCCGGACACCACCGGCTCTCACACCTGGCCTGGCGCCGCCTGTGTTCCCTCCCGTGCCTCGGCAGCCTTGGGAGGCGGCTGGGCTGGGGGTAAGTGGGCAGCTGCCCTAGGTCACTGGCCACCCTCTGCCAGGCCCTACAAAGTACCAGGCCGCACCAGCCTGAGCCTCTGCAAATTCTAACATTTGAGCGTTAATGAACCCCCTGAGTCTCCCTTCCAACACTGCCATCCTGTCCTTCTTTCTCTCTCTCTCCGTTGAGGCAGGGGCTCACTCTATAGTCCAGGCTAGTCCTGAACTCACTACATAGCCCAGGCTGGCCTCAAATTTGTGGTAATCCCCCTGTCTCAGCCTCCCGCATGCTGGGATTACAGGTGTGTGCCGCTACGCCCAGCCCCTTTTTTACATATAATATTTGTAAAAGCTACTATCTGCTTGTCCCTCGCCCTCTGTGATTCTTCTTTGTGATGCCCCCTCACGTCCCCCTCTTGTTTTGGAGACCTTCTGTCTCTCGTGGCCATTTTCACTCTTAATTTGAAGCTCACTTTATTTCTAAATCTACCACAAATGGTGAAACTCGACAAGACCAGAAACACTACGTGTTGACCTGGTCAATGGACCAGCAAGCAGCTGCCACACGTCTGCCACAGCATGGGGCCCGGACACCCAAATTTCAGGCACAGCGATGCCCACCAGGTACCCAGGACACAGCAGCGGGCGCCTACAGCCGCACAGAAAGGTCAGGAGAGAGATAGGGCAAGGCGTGCCCGCCGAATCCGAAAATGAGTCGCATTCCACACTTGTAGTTCCCAGAGCGCATCACAAAGCCGCCATTATGCTCCTCCGAAGAAAAACAACCCTGGGCTTGTGCTGCGCGGGGAAACATTCTAAAAATGAATTCTATAGAACCTTCCAGCGCTCGCTGCGCCATGAGCGGCTCCGGCGGCCTGGCCTGCAGCAGGTCTTCCCTCTGTGTCAGCCCCCGCAGAGCCAAAGCGGGTTTGGGGATAGCTGCTGTGTCGTTATGGTGACAGGACACAGACACAGCTGGGCCTCGTGGTGCAGGCCTGTCATCCCAGCACTCTGGGAAGCTGAGGCAGGAACACCACACGTCAGAGCCCAGCCTGGGGAGTGCAGTGATTAAGTGGGACCTTGTCTCAAAAATCACAAACTAAAGACTGGGGCTGGAGGAACGGCACAGCAGTTAGAGTGCTTGCCTAGCCAGGACACGGCCCTGAGTTCGATTCCCCAGCACCACATAAGCCGGGCGTGGTGGTGTATGCCTGTCACCCCAGCACTCGGGAGGCTGAGGCAGGAATGCAGTGCAGTGAGTCCAAACCCACCATGAGCCACAACCGGGAGTTCAGGACCAGCCTGGGCTACGGAGTGAGACCCTGGCTCGCACAAGACTGGGCTGGATGGAGTTCAGTGTGAAGGGCCAGGGCATGGCCCCCCTTTCCTCCCCCCAAAGACACAAACAGAAACCTATAGGTGAATTTTCTTTCTTTCAAAAGACCTGCAGTCTTTCTGAGGCCCTGTATTAGAGAAAGTTTGCTTTACAGGGCACAATACTGGCGGAGGGAACCACCAGTCGGTGCCTCCACGTGGCTTTCAGTGACGCTCACCAGGCACGTGGCCACGGGAGGAGCCAGCGCCTTGCACCAGGGAGGAGGACAGCCTTCCCCGCTGCCCCAGCCAGCGCCCACTCTTAAGCCATGTGGAGGTGACACTTACCCCAGCTCTCCTCTTTCGGCAGGCAGAGCACCCGCAGCCAGCAACACCCCCAGCATCAGTGATGCCCTCAGGGACTCTGCCCACGGCACCACCTGGGAGAACCCTGGAGGAAGCTACATGGCTTCGGGATGACGGGGCTTCAGGAAGGGCTACCCACCTCAGAATCGGGAACGAAAAGGCTGACTAACTCAGGGTGAGTTACTTCCTCAGTACCACACACACACACAGCTCGAGGGGTCACAGCCCCCCAGGTCTGTGAGACAGGCCGGGAAGGAAGGCGAGGGCTGCGCACAGGAGCAAACGTACCCACGGCACGGAGAGCTGATGAAGCTGTCAGTGACTATGACGGCAGCTCACAGGCTCTGGTCACCATGCAGCATACGCCACCACCTGCACCCCAGGCCTCTGCCCCTGGAGAGAGCCCAGCGCGGGCAGGCAGCTGCCAGGCCCTGCTACAGAGGCACCCGGCGCTCCAGAGCTCCTGCGAGGGCTGGAAGGAAAGGAAGGGAGATTCTGCCGGAGGGCGGCGCCAGGAGGGGGACCTGCCTGGGGGCAGGATGGGCCCGGGCAAGTGCAGGGCGCAGATGGGAAAAAGGCAGGAATGGGCCCTTGGGGAAGACCCCCTGGAGGGCAGGTGCAGCTCTCAGGAGGAAAGGCTGCAGGCCACACCGGGCCCCTGGAGCGGCCCATGGGAGCCGGCTGGTAGGCTCTTCCCAAATCCCAAGCACATCCAAGGGTGTGGCCTACGAGTTCCAGCTCCTGCCGGCCTCCCCACGTTGCAGGGCCCACCCGGCCCAGCGCAGCCACGGAACAGCACCTCGTGCATCCAGGAAGATGACCTGTGCGCACCCACAGCCGCTTCAGCGAGATGAGTTTGGAAACAGCACAAAACTCCAGAGAATTCAGGAGCGGCATCGAGAGCAACGGAGGCAGAGGGCGGGAAAGGGAGCTGCCCTCGGAGGCCACCCACGGAGGGGGTGGGGGTGGGGGCTGGCACGGGTGAGCACGCCAGGGCTGGGGGCCAGACATGGGCAGGGCACGCAGGGACGGCTTCCTCCTCTGCTCCAGGTCCATGGGGACAGATCACCCCAGTTTGCTTCCTTTTTCCCTCTTTTTTCTCCCTGTGTGTACATATGTGTATGCGTGTATATGCGTGTGCACATGTGGTACTGGGGATGCAGCCCAGGGCATTCACAGCGTTCCATCCATTTCTGTTTTTTAATTTTAAGACAGGGTCTCGCTAAATTGCCCAGTCGGAGTTCAAACGTGTAATCCTCCTGCCTCCACCTCCCAGAGCCCTGTGCCCCAAGGGCCCAGCACCCCCGCCACTGTTTCTGCACGGCCTTCCAACAATCGGACCAGGATGCACTGGGCTCCTGAGACATCCCAGCTGGACGCCAGACTGCACATGGTCCCGCGAGAACCCCAAGGCCAGCCGCATCGGATATCTCCTCTAAATTGTTACATGCAGCTGCAAATCTAAACACTTCCCACACCACGTCTCCACCACTTCCAGACCTATTAATACCTATCCCTGCAAAGGTCTCGGCTTCCTCTCCAAACAAGCCCTGCCTGGCCGGAGCACGGATTTTCCACTGGAACCAGGAAGGACACGAAAAACGTTAGCATCTGGGGCCGTCACTGGGGTCATGGGCCTCGTCTCCGGGGGTCAGATGGCTAGAATGTCCACTGTCACATGGGCCAAAGGTGGGCCCCGCTGCCAACCCCAAGATGAAGGCCGTGCATGCTGCGAGCCGTGCGCCAGGGCAACCTCGCCCGGCGGGGCTGGCCAGACCCCAAGGAACAAGGCCAACCCCCAGGCGCACACCTGTGTCAGGAAGCGGTACGGAATCAACGCGGGTATTTCCAATTTCCTTCAAGGAACCAATGTGGGAGCAGCCACCCCACTGTGTCCACTCGGAAAACTGTGGCTCAGGGCTGACAGGGCCACCAAAGCCTTGAAGACGAGTAATGCCTGCTGCTCCAGTCTGACTCGGCTGCCGAGACAGGAAGTCATGTGTGAGAGCTGAAAGGGGCAGCTCAGAATTAAGCAGAATTTTCTCTCCTGCCTTCAGAATCTGAAGACATCTAAGCCCGAGGTAAAGTGACCGGAAGGCAGGCCTGCGCTCCGCTGCAGCAGTGGATGTGTTTGCCTTGGGCCGGGAGTAATGGAAACATCGCAAGTATGTGGACGCTGCTGGTGTGGTCACGAGGGCACACACCGCTGGTGCCCCTTCCCCTCTCACCCCGTGCTTACCACTGGACGCCCTGGCCTGGGCCCACCCAGACAAGAACTAGGGTGAATGTTCCCATCGTCACAGTAAAAGACATAGGCCACGCGTCCCAGCTGCTTGGAGCTCGTCTACTCTGCTGTGGGACTGTAAACTGGGACAGCCACCATGGGGAGCAGCATGGAGATGCGTCAACAAGTCGAAAACAGACAGCACGTGGCCCTGCGGGGACCCCGCGTCCAGCCGCACCGGACATTTCCTCTAAACTGTTACGTGCAGCTGCAAACCTGAACACTAATCCGCACGGATACTTGAGCCGGGGTGCCTCCTCTGGGGGCCTCCTCCGAAGATTTCATGCCATCACCCACAGCGGTCCGTGCACACCCATGTTTACAGCAGAGCAATTTACACCAGCTGAATCGTGGAAGCAGCCACTTTGTCCAACAACAGGTGGATGTATAAAGAAGACGTGGCGTGGGGGCTAGAAGGACAGCTCAGTGCCTAAAGTGCTGGCCTAGCTAGGCAAGTGCTAAGGACCCGAGTTCGATTCCCCAGCACCACATAGGCTGGGCGTGGTGGCGCACGCCTGCAATCCCGAATGCAGGCACTCAGGAGGCTGAGGCAGGAGGATAACTAAGAGTTCAAGGCCAGCCTGGGCTACAGAGTGACACTTGTTTCAGAAAAAAAGAAGACGCAGTACATTACACAGTGAGGACCGCCCTGCCATAAGGAAAGGTAAGTCCCAGTCATTTGCAGGAAGGTGGATGCACCTGGAGACCGTCACACTCAGCGAGACGGACTGGCACAGAAGGTTCAACAGCATGCGGCTTCTCTAACCGAGAAACCAAACCTAAAAACCGTGAGAGAGCCGGAAGAAAGTAAGATATGCGTGGGGGGTGGGGGGATGCAGGGAGGAGGAGGGAAAGGGACACGACACGTAAATTTTTTTTAAATCCCCCTTGGAGCAACTCCCCCGCCCCGTCCCTGCCCCTCTGCAGCAGTGCTGGAGGCCCCCTTCCTAAGTGCCCCGTGGGTGTGGCCACAAACACGGCGAGCGCTGCTGCCCAGCACCATCCCACAGAAAGGCAGCTTGTCAGCACCGGGCGCCATATCCTCGTCCACCTCAGTCACCGCATCTGGCGCCACGAACTTCCGGCTCTCACCCGGAGCCACAGTGACCGTGAAGGTTAACGCTTTGAGTCGGTTCAGGACATTGAGGCAGGCAGCCACGACTTGGAACCTAAGCGGGGAGGCACTGCAGGCAGGAGGAGCCCCGCTCCCCGCTCTCAGCTGCTTCCACCCCAGATCCCTTCCCTATGGCCAGCGCTAGACCCAAGTCCCATGTCAAACAGCCAAGTCTCAGCTGCTGCCCCTTCTCCCAGAGCAGAGGGTGGCAGGATTTGCTCTGCAAGCTGGATGGGCGCTGGATGCTGCCCACAGAAGGCTGGGACCCCCACGCTTTCTGTGTGCCATGACCTGGGCCTCCGTATCCCCTATGTGCCACTGTCCCCTGCTCTATGTCCCTTCGCAGCCTCCTTCCCCAAAGGACCAGGCCCCCGCACATATCCGACATCTTAGCAAGTATTTCTCCACCAAAGGCACAGGCTCAGATACTCCAGGCGGAAGCCACAGAAGGTCGGTCGCTGCAGGCCCCGCAGGGACCGCGCGCCAGGCCAAGCGGAGGCCGCAGGCCGCGTCTTGTGTCTGCGTCCTGGGTCTGAGGTCGTCACTGCGTGCAGCATATCCATAGCCATCTTTGCATGCCTGTGGACTGACCCCAGGGCCTCTGCACTGGGCCGCATCCCAGACCGTTTTTTATTTTTGATTGTGACACAAGGTCTTGATAAGTCACTAAGCAGCCCAGGCTGGGCTGGAACATGAACTCCTCCTGCTCCAGCCTCTCAGAGAGGTGGGATGACAGGCCTGCGCCACTTCCATGTGAGTGGAAACCGAAAAACTCTGGAGCCGAGACACCCACGGTGCCCCAGGCTGTCCCCACCATCCCTGCCCGTGACCATGGCGCTCATCCGTCCTCACAGGCAGCACCGCGCTTTCGGCAGTGGACAAGATCGCCCTGCCGTTCTCCTGGTCCACACCCCGAGAAAGAAGCCAGGCAGATGTGACTTCCCAGTCACCCAGGACAAAGAAAAAGAGGCGCAGAGAGGACATGCCAGGTGGCCAGGCGCCCTGGGGGTACAAGCCCCTCCCGCATCGGTATGGCCCCTTGCTTCTCCTAAGCAGAAATATCCTGCGTCTCGGCCAACAGTTTGCACACGGTTTTGGGATTCCATTTCCACTTTTCAAACCAGGCTCAAGGCCTTTTAATATTTATTTTTTCATCACGCACTGTCTGCGAACACCCTGATCCCCGCGTGCCCATGTGACCAAGGACCTCGCACTCTGATGTGTGAATACCCTGTGTGTCCACGTGGCCAAGGACCGCCAGAGCATGGGAAATGACGATCCATATAGCTCTAATTTTGTCATCGAAATGCCACTGCACCGTTACCGTTTACACCCGAGACTCCGACTCCGTGCCTTTTAGGATTTAAGCTCTTCATCAGCGCTTCTAGTGGCCAGCACCACGCTAGACTCGCACTCAAGCTTCCCGTAAAAGGCGGCCACGCCCACTGCGCTCCTCCCTGGGCTCCTCCGCTCCTCTGCCGTTCTTCCCTTTGGACACCTCACACCAGGCCCCTTACCCCACTCCTGGATGGCCCCAGGACATTGCCTCATCCACACCCAAATGCTGGCACCTCCCCGGCTGCTGCGGGCCACCAGGCCCCGGACCAACCCTTGTTATGATGTTTTTAGGGCAGCGTTTTGGGCATCACCTTCAAGCTCACCTTGGTGGTAACCTGAGACACCTTATTAAGGTCCTTGGCTTCATGTGCTCGGTGAACAACGGGCAAAGTCCCTGTGTGGGGACAGGAGCTGAAGGTGACCAGGTTGGCCCATTCCCAGGTCTCTGTGCAATGGCCCAAACTCAGAAGAAGGGCTGCGTGAGAAGGGGCAGGGGTCTTTTAAGACAGGAGCACCAAAACAGGCAAAAACACCCTGCACGCCGCCTCCTCAGGACAAGGGACAAGGACCGACTCCTGCCGGGCAGCCACAACTACCCTCCTGATGGACACGGCACCTGTGCCCTGGCCTCAAGCTGTCCCCAGGAGACCTAAAAGGTGCCCAATGTCTGCTCTCATTAAAATTCTCCCAGCCCAGCCTGCCAGCACAGGCCTGTGACCCCAGCACTCTCGGAGGCTGAGGCAGGAGGACTCTAGGTTCAAGTCCAGGCTGGGCAATTAAAAAACTGAGCTAGTCCCTATCTTAAAAATCAAAACTAAAACCAGGCTGGAGATGGCACTCGCTAAAAAGCCCCCCCCTCCCCACTCCCACACTGGACTTCGGGGACCCGCCCCACGCACATGCTCACGCAGTTCCCCTGCTGTAGTGACCAGCTTCCCATTTGAAACCGAATTCTTCCAAACCTCTGCCCTCACCTTTCCACTCAGACTCGGGCTTCAATTCCGAAGCCCGGATGGGCCGGCCCCTTCTGTTTTTGTGGGTTTTCTGCTTCGTATTTTTGAAGGGCGGTCTGGAGATCTAGCCCAGGGCCTTCACACTGACCTACAGCCTCTGCCCAAATTTCTTTTTCATTTTGACACAGGGTCCCACTAAGTGGCTAAACTGCCCCAGGCTGGAATCTAACTTGTAATCCTCCTGCCCCAGCCTCCCAGAGTACTGGGATGACAGGCCTCTGCCTGGCTTTTCCTTAATTTATCTTAGCCAGAGAGAATGGAGAAGTCAAAGGTCAGGAAAGTCTCACGTGGGGGCTGGCTGTGCTATCACCCACCCCCCTACCAGGGACCCACTCAGATCCCCGGGGACACTCAGCCCCTCCCCGCGGCCTCCTGCACAGCCCAGGGACGGAGGAGGGAGGGAGTATGAGACAGCTGTTAGCAGAGAAGGGCAGTGGCCTGGGGACGGTCCGCAGTTTAGGGACAAGGAGAGACACAGCGGCCCAAGGTGCCACCGGCAGGAAGGGATGGGTGACCCCGGTTGGTGGCTACTGGTGGCCCATCCCACACTGAAAGTGGATCCGTGGTGGCAAGAGGCACGGTGGCTGTTAGTGGACACCGCAGCCCCCCTCTTAGCCTGCTCCCCAGCGTGGCCCACAAAGCCCCTGCTGCCTCGGTCCCCCCACGAGCGACAGGCGCATGACCCACTTGAAGCTATGCTGGGTAGATGCTGCACCACTCCACTCACTGCGAATTAGCAAAATCCCGCCGGAGGCTTGGGGAGGCTGAGGCAGGAGAATCTCTAGTTCAATTCCAACCTAGGCCACTTAGCAACTTAGTGAGGCCCTGTCTCAAACTAGAATTTAAAAAATAAATAGATAAAAAGGGTTGTGGATGCAGCTCAGTGCAAAGGCTCCGGGCTCTGCTTTATCAACGTACCAGACACAAAGAAGACCTAGTGTGCAAAACCCCCTGCTGTAGGCACCACCGGCGGCCAAGGCAGGAGGCTTTTCCTGCGTCCCAGCTGGAACCCAGGGTGGCGAAACGGTAAAGTGTGCACGATGGCGCCGACCCAGAGGCTGCAATAGTGACACACAGCCTAGTTCTCTCCCTCTGCCAAGCACAGCCATGTGTTGGCAGCACGCCCTCTGGGGTGGCACGGGGCACACGAGGCCGGGCAGGACACGAGGCCACAAGGCCGCCCTGGCTCCCGGGGCTGAGGTCAGCCCCGTGTCTACCTGCCTCAAGGCCCCAGGGATCCCGCCCCGCATGACGGGGGCAGCTCAGGGCAGCACCCTGACAGTGGGCTGCAGCTCCATCTCTTTCTCTTTTCTTTCTTCCTCTCTGGCGGTTCTGGACCGAGCCCGGGCCTCCACCGAGTTCCCTCCACCCCTGCTCTTGTTTAGGGTTAATTTTGAGACAGCGTCTCCCTCCTCCTGCCTCAGCCTCCCAGAGTGCTGGGGTGGCAGGCCTGCGAAGGGCCGTTCCCAGGACTCCCTCCCACCAAAGAGGTTCTGCCGTGTAGAGGTCTGACCTGGCCTTGGTTTCCCCAATGAAAGCTCTTCTCAGAGGCAGAGCATGGCTAGCATGCCGCCACTGGGCCACGACAGTTCGCCAACACACGGTGCCAAGAACTCTGACCCAACCAAGTTGTCTGGTTTGGCCCCCTGAGAATTTCCACAGCTACGGGCTTCCCATTCCCTGGACTCTGAAATCAGATGTCTCTGCCCGGGAGCCCTGGCAAGCCTGGTGCTGGAAGCCAGAATCCAACTCGGCCAGGTGTAACAGACCAGGGCTGGCACACTCGCTGCGCCCACACTCGGGCTCCAGCGGCATCCAGCTGGCTCCCGGGGCTGTCACGCAGGGCCATCTGTCCCAGGGTCCTGCAGCTGCACTGCAAGAGCGCAGGCTCACTGTGCCTTCTGCACCTGGGCCACTCCGAGTGTCACCCTGCTGGTGACATAAGCACCTCCCTTTGTCTGCAGCCACCCTCACGCAGGGCCCACTGACCCGTCACCCAGCGACGCGCTGCGGGCAGAGGGCAGTGTCCTGGCCCCATCACGGACGCCCAGGGCTGCGCGGCCCCGCTCCCACAACCACATCTGGTATTTCCACATCGTCAGTCTCACCCAAACCTAAACCCAAGTGGCTTTCCCACAGCTTATCTGCCAAGTTCCCGGGCAGAAGAGGGCACCACCCAGCCCCTCTCCGGACAGGCTCCAGTCCTCTCTGGCCACCGCGGGTCTCACAAATGTCCTCCAGAGGCACACAGCGGAAAGCCCAGGACCTGGGCTGTGTGCACCCCAGGTCCTGTGGCCACAGCACCCTGAGCCAGCCAACCCAGCAATGTGGGCCACCTTGTAGGCAGCGTCTGGGGGAACCTGGTAAGAGGCAGGTGCTGTGCGGTCCGTTTCAGAAGCACCTGCTGAGCGTAGCTGCGCCTCCACATTTGTTCCCACGCTCGAAGCACCCGACATGCCACAGTGCTCAGTGCATAAGCTGACGGGTGAATAGCGGTACTTTACATGTGTGCGTAAAATACATATGTAAAGTGGATGTGTTCATGGTTATATGTGTGGAAAATCCTCTCCCTCTGTGAGCTCGGACCGAGGGAGGTCCACTAAATGCACCCACTCCACAAAAGCCTCGCCTCAAAGAGACAATGGTCACAGGCAACAATGTGCCCTTAAGCGGGGTCCGCACTGTCTACTCCCCAGCAGCTCCACTGCAGAGGGGCCCAGCTGCAAAGTACCTGGGGATTGAACCACTTCAGGAGTTTTTGCTGGCTTGGGGTTTTGATTTTTTTTTTTTTTTTTTTTTTTTTTGAGCCAGGGTCTCACTCTATAGTCCAAGCTGGTCTTGAACTCAATGTGCAGCCTAGGCTGGCCTCAAACTCAGCAATCCTCCTGCCTAAGCCTTCCAAGGGCTGGGATTTTAAGTGTGCGCCACCACGCCCGGTTTCTGTGGTGCTGGGGGAACTGAACCCAGGACTTTGAGCTAAGCGCTCTGACCGCTGGGCTATTCCTCCAGCCTCCAACTTCAGGGTTCTTAACGAAGGACCACCTCTGTCCCCGCAGGCTCGCAGTGTCCCCTCTCCCGCTCACAATGTGTGGCATCTGACCCGACCCACCTGGGTCCCCAGGTGACCTCAGCAGCACACTGCCATGGTTGGGACATCCCCTCCCCTCGGACCGCTCCCCCCTCACCATGGGCCAGAGACGCTTTCTATCAGGAGAATGCGGAGCAGATGTCAGAGCTCAGAGGGATCAGGTCCCTCGGGAGTGTCACATGCGCAGGGCGTGGTGGTGCACACGCCTCACCCCAGCACCCTGGGCGGCCGCAAGGACTGTGGCAGAGCGCAGGTTTGAGCCCAGCCCTGGCAACTCGGCGGAGGATGTAGCTCAGCATAAGAGCCCCACATAAGTCGCCAGTACTGTGGGCAGGGGAGGGGTGCCTCATGTGTCCAGTGGTGGCGGTCCACACGGTGATGGACCGGACGCTCGGCAGAGGATTAAGCCGGTGTCAGTGTTACTTCTGTCTGTCACGCACCCAAGTCCAGTTTCTCACCCTGAAATACCTCGCGACAAAACTCAAAAACTACGCCATATAAACATTTAATTTTGTGTGTGAATCTCACTATAACCCCAACATTTCACCCACCACCCAAGAAATCCTCAGGAATAAAACACTGGCAAAAAAAAAAAAAGGATGATGTTTTGCCTTCACAGGATTTGCTTTTACTTGTTGGTTTGTTTGTTTTTTGTAGTTCTGGGGATCCAACTCGGGGCCTTCATGGTAAGCTACATCTTCAGCACGTTTTAATCATTTATTTGAGACAGGGTCTCCTTAAGTCACTAAGTTGCCCAGGCTGGTCTCAAGCTGGTGAACTGGTGATCCACCTGCCTCAGCCTCCCAGACTGCTAGGATTACAGGCCTGCACCCCTGGGCTCACTTTACAATTTTACTTATAGATAAAAATCATCCATATGCCAGTGGAGCCAGTAATCAGAGCTGGCATCAGCTGAATTCCTGAGACAGCACCGCCATCTGTGTGTTTTATCACACACGTCCATGTTTACAGTAATCCAACACAGGAAAGAAACATTGCTGCCATTTTACAGACGAGGAAACTGAGGCAAAGAGAGGTGAGAAAGGCTGCCCACTGTGCAGGGCTAATGCATGCAAAGTGAAGAAACCAGCCCGTGCCCACACTGCCAGCCCCAGGGCCTGCAGTTACATGATGCTGCAGTTTCAGAGTGTCGCTGACACTTTTCTAGAGTTGACATGTTAAATTTTCAGTATACTATAATATCTCTTCTAGCACTATTGAAATTAGCCTGATTTTATCCCGGGCTAACCCAATCAGGATTCGATCTGAGAATCAGTCTCACCCCTGGAGTGTCTAGGCCAGAGTCAGGAGCCCGACATTGCTGAAGCAGACTTTAAACGCCACGGACAGAACCCCAGACAAACGAGCAAGTCGCTGCCCCAGACCTGCGCTTTTGTGAATTCCTAGCCTTACAAGTTTCATTTCCACTGATGTTAAAAAAAAGAAAAAAGTGGGTCTTTGGTTACAAATTTGGCTGCTGGCCTAAAACAATGCCCAAAGTTATGCCTGTCGTAAATGAATGATCTAGGTGGGAGAGAAAAACCACATTATCTGGTGATACATTAATGGATGACAACCTCCACAGGAGAAGAGGAAATACCTAAGGTTGACAAGAGATCATTTTAAATTATTATTTTTTAATTATTATTTAATTTTTTTCAAAAGCCTGCATGTCCCAGGATGAAGAAATACAATCTTAATTGTTTTTCAAGCACTTGGGAAAGCTAAATTTAATTAGGACAAAGGCGCCCAACGGCTACTTGGGCAGACTTGCTCTAACAAATTGATAAAAAGCATCTGGAGCTAGCATGATGTTTACAAGCAAAAATATTTGTTAAAGACAAGCTCTGGATGGGGCGAGCCAGGCAGAAGGCCGCGCTACCCGACGGGGTGTCGGCCGTGGGCAGAGCTGCCCACACCAGGGTAGGATTTTCCCCCACTACTGACCCATTTCTCCTGCTTTGGCAACTTTATCTGAATTTTATAGGCCATTTCCTGACCAAAACGTAGGAGGTATTTTAAACCACTAACCACAAATGGTCTTTAATCTGCAGGAAATGGATTTGGTCCGAGTAAGACACAAACTAGCCGGGTGGCTGGGGGATGGACAGGAGGAGGCCAGGACCCCTCCAGCTGGGGTCTGCCTCTGCCAGCCACCCAAGAGCACTCAGAGGCCTCCTCCTGATGGCCAAATGGGGACTTCGGTAAGGAATCACACTCAGGTGCCAAGAAGGAGCCCCAGGGGTCCAGGACAAACTCATCGGCCAGGGTCCACGTCCTGCGGCACCATGCCTGTGCTTCTGAAACCTTCACCCCACTCCAAGGCTGCAAAAGGCACCACCCAGTCAGAATGGAACTAATGACAAGGACGGCAACCAATAAGGAAAAAGAAAGGGGTGGGGAGGCGGGGCCAGCTGCGATCCCACCCCAGCTGCCACCTCCAGCCATGTGGCCATCCAGCCACAGCTATGGAAGTTGATCTGAATACACAGGCGTGGCAGTAGCTGGCACAGGCCCCTCATCCCAGCGCTCTGGGAGGCCGAGGAAGGAGGATGCCACATTCAAGCCCAGCCTAGGCAACTTAAAAATTTAGCGAGACTCAAGATTAAAAACAAAACGGGCAGGGGTGGAACTCAGGGTGAAGGTCCCTGTGTGAGCAGGCACACACACAGACACGCACACATACGCAAGCACACATATATACACACACAAACACAGGAACACCCAGAAGAGCAGATCTGTGATCTCTGGGCCAGCAGCACAGCATCCCTGCTGGAAACGCTGACTTTCAGGTACACCTAGGCCGCTGACCTGGAAATCCTGGGGCGTGTTCTCCAGCTGTGCAGTGGCCCCGCATGGCCTCTCCAGCCCCAGGGCCTCGATGATACTATGACTTCACGCATTATGCCTTGGGATCTGCTTCTTCATCTAACACACAAACTAGTACCCGGCATCCAGCAAGCACTAGATCAATGCATACAGCAAACACTGTATAAATGCCTTACCAGCCTTCACTCATGTGCTCCTCATGACGGGGTCCCCTGCGTGGTGACCGTGAGGCACCAAGACCCACGTTACCCACGTTGCCCATGTTAGCATGTGCCACCTCTTACAGTGCCTAGCGTATCCATGGACCCTCCCCACTCCAGCTGTCACTGTCCTTCCAAGAATGGTCCCTTAGCGCCCACTTCTCAAAGAGGCAAGCCCTTCTTTTGTGTGGCTAATCTCAGATCCCTGGAATTAAGTCACGCCCAACTCCTCTGAGGGCTGCGATCAGATCTCTGAGGGATCCCACATCACAGAAAACATCTCACAGGGCTACCGGTGTATCGCAAAGGTTAGAGCCTAATAAGCACAAGGCACCAGGTTCGATTCCCCAGCACCACATAAACCAGGTGTGATGGCACACACCTGCAATCCCAGCACTCAGGAGGCTGAGGCAGGAGGATTGCCATGAGCTTGAGGCCAGCCTGGGCTACAGAGTGAGTTCAGAACCAGCCAGGACTAGAGTGAGAACCTGTCTCAGAAAATACTTTTTTCCAAAGGGACATTGAGACAACGAACAAACCTACCCAAGTTATTTATGCCTGTCATAAATGAATGCGTCTTCTTACCCATGACACCTTGCATGCCACAGCAACAGACAACAGTCACCTTAGGCCAAGCTCTGAGGCAGGTGCCCCCACACCTTTTACCCCACTCAGTAATCATTTTGTGACATTAGGATGTTTCTCTTTTAAAAAATTAAAATTCTATTCCATAGCTAAAGCTAATAAGGAAAAAGGATGGCTTGCATCTAAAAATGTCATTATAAGCTGGGCCAGTGACAGAGGTCTGTAGTTGCGGTATTGTGGGAGGCTGAGGCAGGAAGATCACAAGTTGGAGTCCCACCTGGGCACCTTACCAACTCAGGCAGACCCTGTCTCAGGTAAACAGTAAGAAGGGGGCTGGTAATGCCCTCAGGGCAAAGACCCTGAGGTCAATCCCCAGTACTGCCAAAAAAAAAAAAAAAAACGCTCAGATATCAACACATTCTGACTGGGTATAGATCAAACACCGAACCTAGCAAAGCTCCTACGAAGAACATTACTAAGCCACGGGATAAACTATTTACACGAAGAGTTCTGTGCTGTGTACATTCCCAAGCCGTGTTTAGTCTATGGAAATGTCTGCTCCTAATTCCAAACGCAGGGGAAACACCTTCCCTGGGCATGTGCCACTGTCCTGTCCCCACCCCCAACCCCTGCAGGACCAGGCAGTGGGACACCATTCCCACGGGGCGGCCCAGGCTCCCCCAGGACTCTTCAGCGGGCGGGGCAAACGGCCACAGGAGCAGAGAACCAGTGGAAGAGACAAACTGGGCATTCCCTGGGCCGGGGCCCCTCCCAGACGCGAAAAAGACACAACCCCAGGCAGTGAAACCTTGGCAGTGGTGCCGAGCCCGCCTCCTGGGTTGAGGCCGCAGCGGGCCTGTGGGCAGCGGCGGCTCGCCGGCTAACCGGCACAGCCTCACCACAGCTCGGAGGGACCTGGGCTCACGAGGTGCCCACTCCTCGGGGCACAGCAAGGACCCAGGTACTTCCAGAGCGAGCGGAGTCCCGCCCTAGCTGCTCCTCAGCGTGCAGCCAGGGAGAGGGCCTGGCTAGCAGGCCCGGGCTCCACCCAAGCCTGGAGAAAATTCAAACAGGAGCCTGAGGGGTTCTTGTTTTTTGCTGTTTTTGTGGTAACAGGGAGGGAGCACCTTCACACTGAGCTACACCCCAGCCCATTTTTGACTTTTGATGTCTCATGAAGTTGCTAAGTTGCCCAGCCTGGGCGGGAACTTAGGATCCTCCTGCCTCGGCCTCCCAGGGTGCTGAGATGACAGCCTGCGCTACTAGGCCCGGCTGAGCTAGGGTTCTCAATGTCCAACTCTGACGGTGGCGGGCTACGAGAAGCGGAAGGCTGGCTGAGAAGAACACAGGAAGCGACAGCGGAGGGGCGGCTACAGGGCGAGGGGCAGGAGGGAGAAGGGGCTTCCAGGCCGCCCTCCCAGGGCCGCCAGGACTGGAGGCCTGGCAAACAGGCCAGGAAAGAGCAGGGGACGCCAATGACCCCAAAGGGGACAGCAAAGGACATGAGAAGACCAGCTGAGCACATACGTGTGCCAGACCGGAGGGCCCATGGGGCAGTGGGGCAGCGGGGCAGTGGGGCGGCAGGGCGGGGCCATCCGTGCTGAGGTAAGGACACGAACGGACGGGGCATTCCCTTCACAGGCATGACAGGGACGCTCGGACAGTGTAGGACCTGGGTGGGGAGTCAAGGGGACACAAGGAGACCAGGTCGCCCTCCCGTCCTGGGTGGACACAACAGTGGAGATGAAAAAATACCAACCCCCAAGTAAGCAGGGAGCGCCCACCTCTGGTTCGGGCCCCCACTGTGTGCACAGGGAGGAGTGGCATTGTTCTGAGCTCACATTTTTTAGTGGCTGTAACAATAGCAGGAAGAACAAAGCCCTCATGACATTATTTGCGGCTTCTGTTGTCCCAGTGCTTAGCGATCCCCAGCCCCAGCTGAGTCCCGAGCCTGCTGCTGCAGGGAGCTAATCCTGCCGGGCCGCGGAACAACCGCAATTCGGCAGTGTTTGTCCTTCACTAACACCAGGATTCGTGCAACCGGCCATCGCGAGTCGGGCGGCCCACCTGCACAGTGTCGTTAGTCGCATCGCTCCCTGCTCCCCGGCCTGCAGCGTCCCCTCCACCCCGTGGGCAAGTGAGCGCTGCCCACAGGCTTGTTAATGAGTAATTCAGGTTGTGCGAGGTCCCCTGTCCTTGCCCAGCTCGGTTTTCTGGGCCAGTTCCTACAGGCACCCCCGCTGGGGGCAGCCATCCGTGTGACTCCCCGCACCGTGGGGGGTGGCCACCTGGAGACAGGGGCTCCCGGGACAGGCCAAGGGGTGCCTCCTTATCGCCCTGCCCTGCCCTCTCGGACCTTGTCCTGCCCTTCTCTCTGTCCTCCCCAAAGGCAGCCCCCAAGGTGCTTAACAGGGGAAACAATGGTACAGCGGCGGGTGGGGGTCTCCAAGGAGGGAGTTGTCAGGTCATGGAGTTATGTAAAGACCCGTGTCCCAAGCCACAGCCCCACCCCGACACAGGAAAAATGTGCCAGTTTCGGCTCCTATCTGTTCCACATACTCTGCGGCTGACACAGCCTTCCGGAAGTTTCTTCTGAATCTCCTGCCTGTGATTAGCTTCTCCGGGGCCTCATGGCGCAGGCAGCCTGGATCTGTCTGTGACTGACGGTCTCCTGTCAATAGCTTGGGGTCTCCAAGGGACAGAGACTCAGTGTCCCCCCTCTTCGCGTGGCCACGCCTGCGTGGGGCGGGGCACGAGGGAGGAGTTCCTGACGTGTGAGGAAGGGGCAAGTCTCTGAGGGAAACTGAGGCTCAGTGTTCAAAGAGTCAGTTCCGCAGTCATCTACTCAGTAGAAGCAGACCCGAGACAGGCCCAGGGCACAGGCTGGCATCCCAGCCCTGGGAGGCTGAGGCAGGAGGACTGCGACTCTGAGTCCCGCCTGGGCAATGTGGCAACTTTTAGGGAGACCCTGTCTCAAAATCAAAACTAAAAAATGGGCTGGGGATGTGGCCCACGGTAAAGGTCCCGACTGCGTCCTCAGTACAACAAAATAAGTAAATAAAATAAAATAAAAGTAGGCGTGAAATTTAGGATCCTCCTCACCGGAGCATGCTCACCCTCCATACGTGTGACCATTTTTCAGCGTTAATACTCAACCAGAGCCCCATGGGACACCCACATGGCTGGCGTTCACTTTTCCTCTGGCTGGCCCAGAGGACCCCCCTTCTCCTCACCCGGCCCCACTCCACAGGCAAGGAGCGCGGGGACAGAAAGCCCAGCCCCCGTGGCCTGGCACTGCCTCTGGGGAGCCCGCCCTCTCCACTTGGTCACACTGGGGGAGGGGACAGCGCCAATCCTTGCAGGCCACAAGCTCTCACTTCACCTGAGCTCCTGGCGTTCACCCCCAGCAGCGACCAATGCTCAGCCAGTGACAAGACTGGCGTCACCACATTTAGAGGGACAGCCATACCCTGCAGGCTGAGAATGCTTTCTAAGGAAGCACCACCCAGGGGCAGGCATGGCGTGAGGCCTGGGAGGACACGGCGCAGGACAACGGCATGCCCGGAGAGCGGGACGCAGTGTCAGACGCTCAGGGCACAGTCCTGCCTCCCGCCTGCACCCTGTGCCTCCTTTCCTGTCTAAGAAGAAAAGGTAGGAGCCAGGCCTGCTGGCTTAGGCCTACACTCTGGGAGGCTGAGGCAGAAGGATCACGAGTTCAAGTCCAGCCTGGGAACTTAGTGATGTGAGACTTCAAAACGAAAAAGTAAAAAAAATAAATAAATAAAAATGAGCTAGAGAGTGAACTCACTGCGAAGGCCCTGGGCACAATCCCCAAGAACCACAGAAACAGAGCGAGACCAAGGGGGAGGAGCGAGTGAGAGAGACAGAAAGAAGAAGGGACTGCAAGACACAAGGAATGGTTTGGGCACCAGCAGGCTAGGGGCGTAACTCCAGGGTTACAGCACTTGCCGAAGAAGTACAAGGCCCTGGGTTCAAGCTCCCAGGGCCTGCTGGGTGTGGCAGCACAGGATGCAATCCCAGCATTCTGGAGGCTGAGGCAGGAGGATTGCTGTGAGTCCAAGGTCAGCCTGGGTTCCACAGTGAGTTTAGGACCAGCCTGGGCCACAGAGTGAGACCCTGTCTCAATAAATAAGTAAACAAAGAGTGTGACCACATCCTTACACATCATTCATATATAGATAGATAGATAGATAGATAGATAGATAGATAGATAGATATAGGTGTGTGTGTGTGTGTGTGTGTGTGTGTGTGTGTGTGTGTGTGTGTGTGTGTGTGTCCGGCTGCTTCTGAGCTAGGCTCGGGCAGATCTGCAGTATCTTATTCAAACGGTATTTCTAAATTCCACTTCGCCTGGATTGCAAACATGAAAAAGTCATCCCAGCATTCCGGTACCTGACAGCTGACTTTGGAAGGAGTTAAGGACCAATGTCATTGATGGCCCAAAGACAGAAGCGAATCTCCAGACGAGCAAGACAGCAAGGACACTTTCCTGGCCCGTGAGTCATGTCTATTAACTGTCCTCCTCTCTCTCTCGGGGCCCGTCAGGGAAGTGTCATGATCAGACCTGTTAGTCTACCTGGTGACCACAGGATGATCAAAGCCAGGTCCCTCGAGATGTCTGGTGACATCGCCAGGGACAGGGCAAGGTGCAGTGGCGAGGAACGCACCTGGCCTTTAGAGATCAGCTAAAGAGAGCCAGACTGCCAACTTCCCAGGCAAACACAGGCGTCTGCATCAGCCAGCACCTTCCCTTCCCTCCCCCGCTTCTCGGTGCCGCTGGGGTCGACCAGGAAGCTCCGTCACAGCATTGCCCAGCCGGGGCTGGACCTTGGGATCCTCCTGCCTCGGCCTTTCAGAGCGCCGAGATGACAGGCCTGGGCCCAGGCCGGTTCTTCCTCCCTTTCTGGGCGTGGGAAACGCCAGCTCTTCCAACCGGCTTGGCTTTGCCAAAATCACCCATCGGAGCACGGAAAGCCAAGCGGGCTGGTACTGCGCCGGAGTGCTGCCCGCTCTCAGGCCGGGCTCCTCACGGGGCTAAGCCTTTCGGTCCATACCCCCAGGCCAAGGGGGAGCGATCTCACGCCCACTCTTGTGAAAGCACTTTGTCATCCCAGCAGATGGGCACGTGAGCCGCGGTGGCAGTGCAGGGGGGTCTGTGCAGGAGGCAGGCAGCGGCTGGGGCCCCCCCAGTCCTTTCAGCATCCAACCACGGAGTCGTGACCAAAAGGGGACAAGCTGGTGCCGAGCAACCGGCAGAATCCCGGTCACCGCATAACCTAGCAGCAACAGTTACAGACTTCTGCACGGTCCAGTTAGAACTCCGTATCTCTCTCTCTCTCTCTCTCTCTCTCTCTTTTTTTTTTTTTGAGAAGTGAAATGCTTTAAAAGTAAAATAAAACAAACCTCAAGACTAAGAAACAGTTAAAAAGTAAACGGGGCAAATGTGGCGAGGGGCGAAGTCATTTTTAAGCAGCGCAGGGGAGAAGCCGAAGCGTGCTGGGAGGCCCCACCCTCCCGGCCCGGGGCTGCGGGGCCGCGGCTCAGCTGAGCGGCCGCCGGCGGCGGGTCCGGGCTGGAAGCGCCCGCGCCGCGAGCGGCTCCAAAGCCTTTTTGGGCAAAGTACAGCCGCGGAGGAAATGGAAGCTAAGAAAACAATCTGTGCTGGGAACAAGGCGGCGGCGGTCCGCGCTGGCCTCCCGCTCCGCGACGAGCGTGGTCACCGCTTTAAAGCCAGCCCCGCGAGGCAGCGGCGACGGAGGCCGCCTCCGGGAGTCCGGGGCGAGCCCCGCGCTCGCGTGGCCGGGCCGCGGGCGGCGCGAGTGTGGGCACCCGGACCCCGCTCGCCGCAGGCCGGGGCCCGGGCCGTCCGGTCTCCAGGGCGGACACACGCCCCGCACGTGGGGGCCCTGGCGGCGCGGGGAGCGCGGACCCGCGCCGGGGCCCACTCGCGCGCCAGGGCAGGTGAAGGCGCCCGCCGCCGCGCGCCCCGGGGCGCGGGTTCAGGTCCCGCGGGGCGCCCGTCTCGTCGCTCTCCCTGGGCGGGGACGGCGGCTTCGCGAGCAACAAAGGTCCCGGCGGGACCGCCCCGGCCGCGCGCGCGGGGCCCCGCGAGCGGCGCGGACAAAGGGGCTGCGGAGGGGGCGGCGGCGGGACTCACCTTGGCGGCGGCGCGGCCGCGCTCCTCGTGGATCAGGAGGGCGGCGGGCAGCAGCAGCAGCCACAGGCCGGGCCGGCGCCCCATGGCGGCGGCGGGGGCGCGGGGCGCGGGGCGCGGGGCGCTCGAGGCGGCGGCGGGCGGCTCCGAGCGGAGACCTGCGCCGGCCCGGCCGAGCTCCCCAATTTGTTGGCGCCGCCCCGCCCCCCGGCGGGCGGCGTCTGCGGGGGGAGGACCCTGCGGCGCGGGTAAGAGGCGGCGGGAGCGCGCGGCCCGCGACTCGCCACGCCGGGAGCCGGGCGCCGCCGCTCGGGCTCCGCGCTGCGCTCCCGGGACCGCGGCCCGCCGCCGCCGCCGCCTGCGTCCCCTCGCCGAGCTCGGAGCGGGGCCCGCCAGGCCGCGGGCGCGGAGGAGAGGCCGGGCGGCCCCCGGCGCCGACCTGAGGTGAGGACGGCGGCCACCGGCCGAGCGCGCCGACTGCGGGGCCCCGGGCCCGCGGGGGCCGCGCGCCCCTCCGGTTAGGAGCAAGGGGCAAGGGGAAGGCTGGGGGGCGGGACATCGCGCCGCCGCGGCCTGGCGGCGCCGGAGAGACACCCCGGGCCAGGGCGCCCCTCTTCCCGTGCCCGGTGGACAGGCCTTCGGTCGCCTCTGCAAGGAAGCGGGAGGGGGGTGCTCCGCGAAGGCTCGGGCCTGGAACCCCGACATCTAGGAGCCTGAGGCAGGAGGATGGCGAGTTGGTGAGAGCCTGTCTCAAAATCAAAAATAAAAACTGGACTTGGTGTGGAGCGCTCAGCCTGAACGCCCTGAGCTTACCGCCAGAGTCACGGAGAAGAGCCGAGCCATCCGGAGGGCGGGCACGCTGCTCCGCGCCCCTGGCTAACCGCGTTGTCTCTGGTCCCAGGTTAGGAGGGACCCAGCGGAGCCACAGCGCCCGCGGACGCCGGAGCATGGGCGGCGAAGGGCGCGCGGCGAGCGGCCCTGCCCCGCAGCGGTAAGCAGCCCGCCTCCTGCCTTTCCCTGGCGCCCCGCGGGGCCGGAGCTGGCCAGCCGGCCGGCCAGCTCATGTTGCCCTCCTTGTCCCCGTGCCGTGCAGATGGCTGATCCTGGGCGCTGTGGCAGTGGGACTCCTGGTCCAGAGCGTCTCAGCGGTAAGTGCCCGCCCCACGGGGTAACAAACGCGGCGGCCCTTCCGAAAGGACGGGCAGCTCCCGTTTCTGCCGGAGCTTGCGGCCGGAGTGCAGGCGTGTGCGTGTGCGTGGCGGGGCCTTGCGCGGGATCTGATCACTGGTGCTGTGCCCTGGGGCACCCTTGAGCGGAGTGGGGGAGCTCCAGCCGTAGCAGAAGGAGGAAAGTGGGTCACTGGGCCAGGAGACGCTGGAGGCGGAGCGGGCGGCAGAGCCTGCTGCCACTCGTGGTCCCGGCCACGCTGGGTGGGGCCCTGGGCAGGGGGCCTTTCGGTATTTTACCAGGGGATGGGTGGGGCTGGGAGGACAGGGCAGCCTGGTCGCCTAGCCACCGAGTGGCAGGCCACATGGGAGAGGAGAACCCAGGATCCTGCCAGGCTCAGCCCTGGCTGGAGGAACCACAGGTGCACAAGGTGGGGCGACTGGGCCCTGGCTGTTCCTGGGCACTGGTCCCCAGCAGCCCCAGGGCAGCCCTGCCACCAGCCCCTGGGCCTGGTGATCCTTGTGAGGGGCTTTGCCAACTTCGGTCGTGAGCATCTCTGGCAGAGCCCTGGGTTTCGGTGGCTGCGATGCCACTAGTGTGCTGGGGTTTGCAGGAGGCTTGAGAATCGGGTCTGGCTGCCCCCCACCGCCTCTCCCTCTCCTGTTCTGGGGCTTTCGATGGGATGCCTGTTTGCGCGGCACCCACAGCCAGGTGGGCATTGGCCCCACTGCGCTTTGTGTGGGACGTGCCCAGGGGCCTTGGGGCAACTTCACCGGTGGCATTCGTTCTGTTATTTTAACACCGCCCTGTCCTAAAATAAAATGAATGAGAAGCCCAGGGGCTGAGGGCTTAGGGAAGCGCCCCCGGGACAGAGCTGCCGGCAGCTGGGGTCCAGGACCCCAGGCACAGGAGCGCAGATCGGGGACTTTGGCCAGTACCTTCCAGGCCCAGTGTCCTACAGCCCAGCCCAGCACTTCCTGTCCACAGTGGGGACCCAGGCAGAGCAGAACCTGGAGATTTGAGCTGACACTACTTGGACCCAGCATGTGCGAGACCTGCCCCAGATTAGGAGCCATGAGGGACCCACACACCCTAAGAGCAGGAGGTCCCTAGAAAGCGTGGGCCGTGTGTTTGAGGGTGCAGCTCAGTGTGCTGACATCCACGCCGTCCCGCTAGAGCCACCCTTGACATGCCATTGGCCTCACTTTGAGAATGGGCTCCCCAGATCGCGTGGGGGCCTGTGTGACCCGTTGGGAGACCCAGGCGCTGGCATTGCCCGGCCCTCATCTCGCGGTCGGAGCCTCAGGTTCCACTCTTAGCCGGGGGTGGTAGCGCCTTCCTGTCCCTCCCAGTGCCTGCTCTGTGGAACGTAGCTCCAGCCTCCAGAAACTCCGCCTTCTGCCCGGCCCTCCTCAGGTCCTGGAGTGCAGCTCTCTGCAAGTCCCCATTTCCACACAGTGACCACATCTTGGGACTCTGAGCGGACAGGCAACGGAAGTCACTTGCCAATGTGTCTCATTTCTCTGGGCTTTAGATATTAAGTCTGCAAGGAAAAAATGGGTAGAAATTTTAATCATCATGCAAATGACGTGTTAATATGGGTTGTTCAAAACACGTGTGCTGTTGGCTCAGCGGCCCCGCCCTTCTCCAGAAGCCAGCTTCCGGCGTTTAGTGGCTTCAGCAGCTGCTGCCCTGGAAGACCCCCTGGATCCCGAGCCCCCGTATGACACTGGGGCTCGGCGCCGCCAGCTCAGTTCCCCCGCTGCCTGCGGGCTGGGCTCTGGGGACCCTTCCTGGGGTGTGTCGGCTCGGGAGAAGAAGGGGTACCCACCGCTGTTGTCTTGTGGAACTGTAGGCACAGCAGCTGAGTTGGAATTGAGCAAAGTAGGTAATCACGTAATATGCGCGTCCTGGGTGCTGATTCGTGCTCCTTGAGCGGCAGAGCATCCCAGGAGGCCACCCCTGGAGTGGGTCACTGTTACTGCTCCACTTTATAGATGAGAAAAAGCCGTTCAAAGCGCAATGTGCCACCATGTGTGTCTCTGTGAGTAGCCCTGCAGGAGGCGGGGACGGGTGCAGCCTCCAGGACCCCAGCCAGCAGGGGGGAGTACCAGGGTCAGATCCTCCTGGGGAGGCACTCACCTTGGCCTCGACCTTGGGCTGCAGGTGCTCCTGCACTGGGTCCTGGGAAGGGAACCCACAGGAGCCCAGAGCAGGTCAGAGGCGGGTCACTCAGACTGCGGTATATTGGATGCAGGTGCTCAGCAGGTGGGACCCAGGGCCACTCCCTGCTGCCCAGGGGCCCTGTGTGAAGGTTCCAGGAAGACCCCTTCCCAAGGGCAGTGTGGCAGGTCCCCCAGCCCTGTGCCTCAGGATGCCAGGATGTTCAGAGCTGTGCTGTCCCCTACGCCCCACGCTGTGGGGCCGTGTCACGAGAGGCAGCCTGAAGTTACCTCAGGAGCCGGGCTGCAGCCTTGAAGCCCTGGAGCTGGGCCCTGGTCCTGTGGACTCTGCAGGGAGAGGACTCCAGAGAACAAAGGCCCACCGAACCTCAGAGAGTCCCACCTGGTGGTCACCTGCTGACCTCAGCCGGAGAGACAGGCAGCAGCTTTCTAGACGTGCCCTGAGCATGGGAGGCCTGGATGCGCAGGTGTGTGCCAGGGAGAGCCCTGCAGGCTCCTTGGCTCCCTGTGGGCTTCCTGCTGCCGGCTCTGGAGACCTGCGGCTCTGCCTCTCAGCAGGGGCACAGCAGGCATGTCCTGCAGGGCCTCAGGAGAGGGGACAGCTGCGATGCTCCCAGGGCATAGCTGAGTCAGGAGAGTGCTGTTCCACATCCAGGAGAGGAGAAGTCACAAGGTCTCTCCTCGGTTACCGGAACACCCGGCTCCTCCCGCCCTCTGGAGGTCTTCAGAGTGACATTGCCTGGGGGTGGGGGGTGGCTGGATGCCACCACTCGTAGCCTGTGCTGCAGGAGGACAGAGGGGACAAGCAGGAGAGCAAAAACCAGAATGTGCCTTTGGCACTATCCAAGGATAGGAAAAAAAAAAAAAGTGAAGTTGGTTACGGTGGCACAAGCCAGTAATCATAGTACTTGGGGAGGCTGAGGCGGGAGGATCTGAAGTTCAAGTCCCACCCAGGCAACTTAGTCACTTAGCAAGACTCTGTCTCAAGCCTGAAGCAAGATGGAACTGGGTGGGGTGAGGTTCAAGGAGAAAAGTTCTGGAATGGAAACAAATGTTTTGCTGGATGAAAGAAAGCCCTGGAAGGAATGGTGCACCTGAGGGGAACTCAACGCAGGGAACCGGGCTGGAGGGCTGGGGAGGGCTTCACCGGACACGGAGGGGAGGGGCCGGAACCCTGACCCTCTAGACAGGTCTTGGCAGCCGAGAAGGAGCTGGGCTTTGACCAGCGGAGTTTAGATGCTCAGAAGTGGGCCCCTGCCTTTTTCTTTTTTATTCTGTCTTCTTTGGTGGCACCGGGGTGAGCCCAGGACTTTGGCACGGAGCCATATTCCGGGCTCATCTTTCTTTAGTTTTGACTTTCAGACTGGGTCTCTAAGTTGCCCAGGTTGGGCTCCAGGTTGCCATCCTCCTCCCTCGGCCTCCAGGGGTGCTGAGATGGTGGCTGCGTGCCACCGGGCCACTCTGTTGGTTCGTGTCGCTGATGTCGGGTGGCCTCCTCCGCACTGCTGAAGGCAGCAGGTCACGTTCAAGCCCAGCTGGGCAGATGCGGCTTGTGGGCAGGTGCAACCCATGAACCCACACCGGTGTCAGAGGTGGCAGGATGGGCCCAGAACTGCAGAGTTCTGGCGGCCTGCCACATACCTTGGTGCTGCCCCGGCTGCAGCAGCAGGCAGTTGACAGCATGGGCCTCATCCAGGTAAAGGGGGCACCCAGGCCAGCTTTGCAACTTTTCTATCAACATCAATTATTCCAAAATACTCTCTTTTTTTCAGTTTGGTTTGGTTTTGGAGACAGGGTCTCACTCTGAGTCCAAGCTGGTCCTGAACTCACGGCAGTCCTGCCTCAGCCTCCCAAATGCTGGGATTATCCCCGTGCGCTACCAAGCGACTATGTCCTGGGGAATCAAGCTCGGGCTTGTACTTGCTCAGCAAGCACTCTAACCACTGTGCTACTCCTCCAGCCCCTAAAATACCAATTTTTGAAATTGTTCTTAGAAGTGACAAACAGCCAGAATGGGCCTAGCAAGTATGAGAATTGATGAGCTGATGAGCCAGCAAGAAGAAAAAAAATGTCCCCTCCTTTTAAAAATGAATAGAAGTCACTCTGCTTACTAGGAAATATGGCTGAGGCAGGCCTGTACCCAGCACAGGAGCTCAGTCCCCGGGTCTGGGTTAGGGCACCGTTGTGAAGAGAGGACCAGCCTTGTGGGCACCCAGGACACCCTCCTGGACCCAGCCCTGGGAGCCTCGGTGGCTGCCAGCCCTCCCCCATTCTGGCAGGGGACCTGTGGAATCTGTGCAGGGTTTGTTCCACCCTCCCACTGTCCTTGGAATCTCTAAGGTTAAGTGTCCTTTGTGTGCTGATGAAGGTGGCTGCTCCCGCGGGCAGCAGAAAGTCCAGGGCAGGGTTCCCGGGTGGAGTCTCCTGGCCCCGCCCCACCCCAACCTGGCAGGGGGCTGGATGGGACAACCTCTCAGGCCAGTGCCTTAACCCATTGCACCGCCTGGCGAAGCTTCCAGCAGCTCCCCCAAAAGTCAGGGCTTTAGGGAGCTTCTCAATAGTGGCACTTGGGGAGGTCCCCAGAAGGGGGCACCCGGAAGTGCCTTGGAAGTCCCCACACTTTCCCCCATCTGTGTCCTGTGTAATAAACTAGCAAATGCAAGTGCTTCCAACCAGGCCTAGTGGCACAGGCTGAGACAGGAAGATCTCCAAGTTTAGGCCTAGCCTGGAAAGAAACTTAGTGACTTAGGGAGACCCTGCCTCAAAATCAAAAATCAAAGCATGTGCTGGAGATGTTGGTCGGTGTGATGGCCCTGGGCTCCATCCCCAGGACTGGGGGGGAAAGGAAAGGAAAAAAAAAAAACAAAACACTTTCTTGATCCTTTGAGCCCCTCTAGCAAACTACCAGTACCAAAGACAGGACCTGTTTTCGGCTGGCTCAGATACACGGTAACACCCCCCAAGGCTTGCAGTTGACTAGGGGGTGTGGTGCGGGGACCATGCTGCCGCCAGGTCTGCTCAGCCGGACAGTGACCGAGGCCGGCCGACTGCATCAGGGTTGAAGTTGCCATGCACCTGACCTCCTCTGATTTTTGGGAGTAAAGTAGAAAGTGAAGTTTGGGGCTTGCCCTCAAGCTGGATGGAAAGGGACTGTGCACTTGTCCGCAGGGTTGGTGTGGCAGCTACACCACACCTATCAGTGTGCCCGCCAGTGACCTCAAGGGTCAGGGACAGGAGGCCTCGCCACCTCCCAGTGGCTGCGAAGGTGCTGGGAAAGCCGTAGTCTGCCTGGGACCCGAGTCCTGAGTCTACCTTCACCTACCCATGTGGCTCCAGCAGTCTCCCGGTGGCCACAACCTTTGTGTCAAGTGGACCTGCGGGAGGGCCAGGAGCAGGGATGGCCTGCAGTCAGGGATGCTGCCTGACGCGTTGACCCGTCACTGGGTGAGAAGCAGGGACAGGGCAGCCCCGTGCCACCCTGCTCATCTGTCCACCTGTCCATGTGCTCTCGTCCCTACTCCTAAACATGGCCTCCACTTTGTCCGAGGTTACTTCGTCCCTTTCCATCAGTCCCCAGATGGGAAAGAGGTTGGGACCGCCGAGGGCTCCAGGGTCCCAGGCGCGCAGGCCCTCCAGCAAGGGATTTCTGTGTAGGGCGAGGATGCAGGGAGTGGACGGGATTCAAGAGTCTTTTGCTTGAGTAATAGTCCCAGAAAAAATTAGTGAAGGGACGAGATAAAAAGTAGTATTTTTTTATTGCTGTGTTGTTTTTTCCTTTTTTCCAAAAATCCAGCATCCCTGCTGGGTAGGAGAAGCTGTGTGTGATGAGCAGGCAGAAGGATGTGCATTTTTTCCTAGGGATTGTCCCAGCCCCACCCAGAGATTCCTGCTGGGGGCCTTGCCCGCGGGGACTCGCAGGAGAATTTGTGCCTTTGCCTGATATACACGAAATGATTATCTGGTGCCTGGTGGAGATTACAGATCAGGGTGGCTTCCTGCCTAGGGAGCATTATCAGACACGTCCAGTGACCATCTTCGGAGTGCCATGGGGGACACGGGTTAAGGGCTTTGAGTTGGACGTGGTCAGCTTGTGCCCTACAATGCTTCAAAAGCTCTGGCTTGTCCATTAGGGAATGGGGTGCCTGTCAGGAAAAGGCCTGAGGGTGCAGGCCTGTGACCCTAGCACTTTAGAAGGCTGAGGCAGGAGGATTCCAAATTCAAGCTTAGGGCAACTTAACAATTTAGTGAGGCCCTGTCTCAAAACCAAATAGTCTGGGGGTGGAGCTCAACGTGAAGGCCCTGGCTCCGTCCCATCGCTGTCGCCACCCCAAAGCCACACACATCAGGAAGAAGGCACAGTGAGCAGGTGGATCAGTGCCAGTCCTGTGGGGCTTGTGGGCCGGGACTCTGTCCTCCTCAGCCCTTGCCCCCAGTGACAGGGCAGTGGGCCTGTGGGAGAGCCCCAGGGTGCCCAGGGAGCCAGGCCTGGGGTGCATCCAGGGCTCTGCACAGCTGGAACCCAGGAGGAAGCGGGCAGCTTCCCACAGCTGAGCCACAGGAGCCAGGCGCCAGCGCAGGTGCTGACACTCACAGAAGGGCCTATGGAGACAGGCAGGCGGTGGCAGCTGGCAAGGCCACTGGGGACCCCGCAGATGAGGAGCCCGGGACTCCACACCCTGAGGGCCCGTCAGTGCTGGCCAGGGCGACATCTCCTGTCACGGAATCCATAGCAGTCACCTGCCCCCACCCCCACCCCTGCCACGTACCTGTGCTGACATTCACAGTGGCAGATGGTTTGGTCATGGCACAAACCTCAGGGAGCAAAACCAGGGTGGCACTCAGCCGTGTCGCCTTTGGGGACCGACGACGGGGTGCATGACTTGGTGGCCAGATGCTGCTGTGTCTCGCCTGACTGTACGGCATCATTAAAAACTCATACGTAGATGGGAAGATACACACATGCAGATTGTCATGCCACATGCATGTGCACACATGTACGTATACACACACCCCTAGACATAGAATTGCACAGCTGTATGCACACACACACACACACACACATGCATGGCCTGTGGAGGCCTTCTTCACTTGGACTACTCAGAAGGAGGCCCAGGGGCCACGTGCTGTTTTAGGCGCCCATGCCCCTGGCAGAGGGACCACCAGCTGGGCCGGGAGTGCAGGAACACAGCCCCCTACCCCTCCTCAGGCCCCACTTGAAACCTCAGCCAGAAGGCAGCGTGGCCTGGCTGTGCGCGGGGCCGCTGCTGGGGGATTCTGGGTGTCCCAGTGTGAGACAGTTGTTGGAATCCACGGGGCATAGGAGACATCCCAGATGCCCCAGCTAGGCAGCAGACCCAGCAGCCAGTGCAGAATGGCACCAGAACCTCGCTTCTGGGCCCGCGCTGACTCCGGGCTCCTAGAGTCTAATCCCTGCCTCTCATGGCATGCATGGTACAGGGTACTCGTGTACGGAAACTCATTCCCCGAGGGAGCGTGCCACGTTCTCCTAGGAGTGACGTCCGCTCACACATGACACGCGTCCATCCCACTGTGGGCGCAGATGCGGGCCGGCGTTCCAGGGCCGGTCTCCGCAGCACAGCTGGAGTAGTGTCAACGGGGAGGTGCGGGGTGTACGAGTTATCCAGCTGTTGGACCCAACGTTTTAGGTATGACGGCACTCTGAGAGGCTGAGGCAGGAGGATCCCAAGTTCAGGCACAGCCTGGGCAACACAGCAACTTAGAGAGACTTTGTCTCAGAATCAAAAATAGAAGAGTCGGAAGTATAGCTCAGTGTGAAGGCCATGGGCTCCCCCAGAGCTACACACACACACACACACACACACACACACATACACACACACGTGCGTGCACGTGCACCTGCACACCAGGCATGGGAGTCAGACATAGTGGTGAGCGCTGTGATCCCAGCAGGAAGATCACAGATTGGAGCCCAGCCCAGACGACTGAAGGGAACCTTTCATAATCCAAAAAAGACTAATGTAGCCTAGTGCCGAGGCCTGGCCAGTGCCACAGAAAGGTCAGGTAAGCCCCCTAGCGTTACCCGTGGCTGGAGAGCCACCACAGGAGTCCCCGTGCATGCCCAAGCTGGTCTTGCCACTGCTCAGCATTGAGGAAGGACGTTGTGTCGATTGGGTGTGGAGTTGTGCCCAGCAGCGGGTCCTGACTGAGGGCATCCAACTGTGCTGAGGAACGCGGAGGAGCCAGCCATGGCCCGGGGCTTCCAGGCACGCGTGTGACTGGCTCGGGCCCCACCGCGAGGGCGGCCCTGACATGAGGCCTGCTGCGGCTCCACCCAGCTGGGCACATGCGGTGACTTGAACTCTCCCCAGTATGTTTTTAAACTGAATCAGACCATCCTTTACTGCTGAGGGCCCGGGGCCTTGACACCGAGCTTATCCCCAACCCTCGTTCTTTTCTCTCTGAGGCGGGGACTGGGCTCAAGCTGAGAGCCTGCCTCGGCTTCCCAGGGTGCTGGGTGACAGGGCGAGGCCAGCGCAGCACAGCAGCGATCTTTACATGCTGGTGCCTGAAAATTACTGGCAAAAAGCCACTTGGGTTTTATTTGTTTGTTTTTGATTATTACTGGGTCTTCATCCTCAAGACATGAGAATTTTGACACTAAGGAGTAGAGCTCAAAGGGCGTAGTTATGGGGGTGCAACATGTGGCGGTGGGGGCCCTGCTCAGCGTCTGCGCAGAGGCTGCAGTGGGCACGGGGATCTCCTTGCGCAAGTTGTCACAGCTGCGGGCGGGGGTGGCTGCGGTCACCAGGCCCTCACGCCGCTGTGCGCCACGGACCAGCCGGGGTGGCGCGGATGCGTCTCTTACACTTAACGTGTTCACAGGAGAATAGATTCTGCTTTAACCCAAGTTTAGTCAGGGTGTTATTCAGTGATTTCTAGAAGAGTGAAGAAAAGACGTAGTAGCGGAGGTCGCGTGTCTGGCTCCACGAAGCCCAGGGGTGAGCAAGCCAGGGAGACCGACCGGTGTGGGTTTGGCGATGCCACGTGAGGCAGCCATGAGGAACAGGGCATGGGGGTGCACGCCTGTCATCCCGGCACTGGAGAGGCTGAGGTAGGAGTGTGGTGTGAGGTCAAGGTCAGCCTGGGCTATGTAGTGAGTTCAGGACCAGCCTGAACTACAGAGCAAGATTTTTGTCTCAAGAAAGAAAGAAAGAAGGAAAGAAAAGAAAAGAAGACGATGGAATGGAGAATTGGAGGGGAGAAGGCCTTTCCAGAAAGAGCAGACAGGAGGTGTCCCTACCCTCATTCCTAGCAGGGCATTTGTTTGTGAGGAAGAGCGCTGGCTGCCTCGGGACCCAGCAGAGGCTGGTGGGCGGGTGCTGGGTGGAGGCCACAGGAGGTCTCCGCAGGAAGCCCTCTTCCCAGTGCCATGGGGACCTGTGATACCCCCAACACCTGCTTCCTTCCATGGGTCCCAGCGGCGGCGCCTCCCCTCCTTCCAGGACAGTCCTCGCTCAGACAGGATTTCCTAGGGAATTAGTCACCTCTCTGTCCAGCCTTCTCCTTCCCCTTGCAAAACAAGGAGTCACCACAGCAAAGGGGCTGACGCTTCCTGGCCGCTGGGCATGTTAACCCCTGACCAGCTGCGGGCAGATCTCAGGGCGTGGCTGGCTCGCTCCCGGCCAGGTGTCCCGGGACAAGGACGCAAATCATCTGAGAGCGTCCCGGGGGCCAGCGCATGGCAGCACCTGCCTCGGGGGCTGAGTTTGCCTCTGCTCACCTGAAGGGTCAGGCTCCCTAAGCCCTACCTGCCCCACAGTGCAAGGTGCGCATAGCAGCTGGTTCCCTCTGTCCTCGGGACCCAGTCTTGGGCCCCTCTGGGACCCCTACCCATCTCCGAGCCACTGGGTGTGGCTGAGGTCACCTCATAGGTACAGCTTCTTATCTGTGCCATCTGGATGGAATCCAGTGCTCTCCGAGGACCTGAGGTATTTCACCCTGGAGGGGAAGGAAGGAAGGAAGGTTAGTCATGTCGGCTTCTAGGTTTTTTTTAAACCCAAAATATTCTTGACTTAAGAAATACAAGCAATTAAGAATGGGACCGAATCCACTTCTAGAAGAAGCAGGCTGGGCGTCGCTGGTATTTCAGATACCTGGGAAGTTTGGGTTCGTTGGCACGGAGGCCAGCCCCGAGGCTGTCTGCGTCTGTTCAGTGTAAAAACAGGAGCCAAGATGCAGCAGACTGCAGACAGAATATGTGCTTCAGAGGGGAGAGGGAGGAGAAGCGAGGTGGATCAGACTCATCCGTGCTCAGTGATTTTTCCCTTTGTTTTTATTTTTGTCTTTCTACTGAGTATCAAGCCCAGGGCCCTCCCAGTGGGCTGCATCCGCAGCGCGGTCTTTTATTTTTGACTTTAAGACAGGGTCTCACTAAGTCACTGAGTTGTCCAGACTGGGCTCGAACTTGGGATCCTCCTGCTTCAGCCTCCCAGAGTGCTGGACTGACAGGCCTGCGCCACACAGCCAAAAGGCAGGTCATGTGATTCTTCACACCTAAAAACAGATGTATCACCTTAGATTTTCAGTCTTTCTCAAGACTTTCTTTTCTCAATCTGTGAGGCACAGCCCTAGTGTAGCTTGTTTTGAATTCCCTTCCTTTTTTAAGGCTGATAAGATTCCCACACTTTCTTCGATTAGGAGATTTAAGCTCCATTTTGTGTCCTTGTCCGAGAAGTGGCACAATCCTACTTCGGACCCTTCCAAGTCTTTTGGCAGGAGAAGTGACATTCCTCTGTGGGGGGCCTGTGGCCATGCCCCTGCCTGGGCCTCCACTGGAGGCCTCCAGCTGCCCTGACGTTTGTTCCACTGTGTGCACCTCTGGGAGCAGGGTGTCATCGGGTGGCAACCAGTGCCCCAAGGGCAGCTGCCACTCAGGTGGTGCCAGTGTGTCCACAGGGGCCCTCGGGGCTCCGACACTTGGCTTTCGTCCTGTCCAGATTAGGGAGATATGGGAGCAAGTGTCAGGGAGCCACAGAGCCGGCCCCAGGCTCCCCTCCTGGGAGAGAGGGTCCTGGGGTGACCCGGAGGTGGGGCAGCCCCTCAGCACTGCTTGATGTGGGAGAAAGAGGCAGAGGGAAGAAATAAGGACTCAAAGACCTCCTGAGCTCCCAGGGTCGGGGGCCAGCAAGGGACTCGGGGACACCGTTGTCTGTCCGTGCCTGCCATCACTGCCAGGGTCTGGTTCAGGGGATGGACAGAAGGTAGCAGGAAGAAAGAGTGAGGGAAGGAGGCATGCTGGATGAAATTGGTGAGGAGTTTGGAAATTTTGGTCAGCGTTACAGCACCAACCCACCTGCCGGGATCCAAAGTTGCAGCCCCTCGGTGGTGCACCACCCGGGCCCCTGAAGACGCTCCCCTGTCGGTTCCACTCGATTTGAGCTCAGAACCACTGGAGCAGGCAGGCATCTGCTTATCTGCAGAGTCAAACCAACACGAAATATGCTTCTGCTGCAAGATGCGGTGCCAAAGGGTTTCACACCAGTAGCACACATTTTTTCCTTGAGTTCCAGACCCAGAGGGACAGGGGCACCTAGCCAGGGACCTTGCTGTGGGCAGGGCTGAGCTGGGCCTTCTTCGGGTGACGCAGGTTGGACCGTTACCTCCCTGGGCTTCTGGGATCTTGGCCCCAGGACCTTCGAGGCTAAGCCCCATGGCCCAGCAGCACTCGGAGGGACTGGGCTGCTCAAGGGTTGGCATAGGGAAAGGAAGCCCTTGTTTGCGACGTTCCATCCTCCTGTGTGCCCCATGCCCAACAAGCAGAGAGGTCTGTAGAGGTTTGTAGAGGAGGCGACACCACCCCATCTGGGTGCAGGGAAAGCAAGCCAGCCAGGGAACTCACTACTAGCTGGAGACTAGAGAGGGGAAGAGGGCTGGAGCGCTGCCCCGATGGCCCTGTGCTCCCACCGGATGGCCCCAGGCACCCATCTAATGGCCCCGTGTTCCCATTCCAACGGCCCTGTGCTCTCGCCCCTCTGATCCCGTGCTCCCACTTGGCCTAGAGCAGGCCTGACACTCCTGGTGGTGGCAGTGGTACCAGCTGGGGACCACAGTGTGGGCAGCCAGCCCCGGCAGGCTGGGCACTCCAGTTTCCCCTAGCTGGCAGCTTCCAGGCCATTCATAGAAACTGCCAGTCTTCTAAACCGGTCTCACCCACTTGCTTCCAGGTGAGGATTAGAGGCTCAGGGCTGCAGGCCAGAGCGTGGGCACATAACTGTCATCCCAGCTCTCTGGGAGGCTCAGGCGGGAAGATCACTAGTTCAAGCCCAACCTGGGAAACTTCGCAACTAAATGTGACCCTGTCTCAAAATCAAAGAGAGTTGGCTCAGTGCAAAGGCCCTGGGTTTACTCCCCAGCACCACAAAAAAGGAAAGGGGTGAGTGGGACAGAGATCATCCCATAGCGATTCTTGGCAAGTCTAAGGATTCCAGTCCTGGCTGTTTTTTATCTGTTGACATGCAGGACGGTCCCAGGGGCATGTCATGCCAAGAGCCAGCATGGCCCCAAGTGGCGTGGAGCCAACAGCCAGTGGGGAGGAGGGGAGGAGGAGCATGGGGCCTGTGGCGTGTGTCCCTGGCACAGTGCGTCTTCTCAAAGAGCCAGCCTTGACCTGTGGTTTTAATAAAGTGCAGGCCAAAGGTGCAGATGACGGAAGCCAGCAAGCTCGGGAATAGTCAGTAGAAGCAGTTACTGGAAACAGAAAGGCACTTGACCTTCTAGAGCAGGTGAGCAGGCACAGGACAGTGTTGACCAGAAACAGAGAAGGGTGTGCTTTGAGACCACTCACCAGACACCCCACGGTGGCTTGGCCCTTCCGCCCAGCCGCCCCCCACCTTCGTGCAGGAAAGGCAGCCCGGGGCTCTGTAAGCTGCTTCCCTCTCCCGTCATGGTCAGTCCTACGCGGACTCACTTTCCTTAAAACATCTGGCAGATGTCTGGAAAATTCCATGTGAAGCAGCCACACACAAGAGAAGTAGCCAGGTGACGCAGGGGCTGGGTCTTGGGAGGGACTTGTGCGCGTGTGTGTGTGTGTGTGTGTGTGTGTGTGTGTGTGGTACTGGGGGTGCGCCCCAGGGCCTTCACATTGAGCTACATCTTTAGCTCTTTTTTCGATTTTGAGACAGGGTCTTGCTAAGTTGTTAAGTTACTGGGCTCAAACTTGCAATCCTCCTGCCTCAGCCTGCCAGAGTGCTGGGATGATAGGCTGTGCCATTGGTCCTGGCTGGATTACTCTTGGTCTCCTTGGGGAAACACATCTCCCCGGGGCATTTCTGAGGCCCTGAGTGACATGGACAAGGTCGCTGTCGCTGACCATGGGGTCATTCCATGTGGACCATCCAGAACAGCCCATCTGAACGGTGGGACATCTTTGCCGGGCGGTTGAGTTGTTCAGAATTCTCCAGTTCGGCTTTTTTCTGTTCACCATGAGGGAGATGTTTCCCTGTAGCCTGACGTTCTGGAATCATTCCCCAGGCGTGCCATGGCCTGGGGACAAAGCAGCACGGGCCCCTTCTGGCTTGCCTTGGAGACGCATTGTGGTTCTTTGTTTCTGTCCTGACTCTCAGGACACACGAAAGCAGTGTGTTGGACTTGAAGGAGACCGCGCGGTGGGTCCATGGTGGGGTGGCCGCACGGGCCGTCAGCGTGTCCGGCCCAGTGACCTCACAGCGCAGGGACGCTGCGCTCACTGTTTGTTAGGTAGTAGCTACAAATTGCTGTTGTTTGTTTATTTATTTTTGTGATACTGGGGTCACACCCAGGGTCTTCACGCAGGGCCACATCCTGAGCCTACTCTTTTTCGAGAGAGGGTCTCGCTAAATCACTTGAACTTGCCCATGCTGAGAACTAACTTGGAATCCTCCTGCCTCAGATTCCCAGAGGGGTGACAGGCCTGTGCCACCAGCCTGGTGAGGACATTTTTCTGTGAAGGGTTCATCCCAGCTGTAAAAGCACAGGGCCAGGTGGGACATAAAGCTCCACTAGTCCATGCATGTCTTGATGGTGGGGACCAGAGAGGTTTGCGATCAGGCCGCCGCCCCACAGCACCGGGCAGAAGAAGCGAGGTGCACAGGCTGCCTCCGCGTTAGCGCCGTAAGCAAATGCTCTCATGTAATTTAATTAGTTGAATCTTATGATATTCTGGATCATTTTCTGAGTGAATTACATGATTCACCCTTTCTAAAAACTTGTTTTGGAAATGGTGACCAGAACATGTCGCCCGGCCAAAACCCACGAATCCTAGTGAAACCACATGACAGGATGCACGTGGTCCTTTCTCGAGGTCCCGTATGACGACCTTTTGGCCACACCCAAAAACTCAACTTCTAGTTCAACGCAGTGTAATCCCCCCAGGACCTAGTCAGCAGGCGACCTGCCCATCTGAATGCAGTGCGGGCCCAACTTGACCCAGAGGCAGACATTACTTACTACTTCAGCCCTTGGAGTGTTTGGTTTTTTTAATGCAAATATTTTTAAGAGATACAGCAAGTTTAAAATAGTGTAAGACACTACCACGGTTACTCTGACATCCTCAGGACATCTCTAAAACTAACAAACGCACCTCTGCCTGTCTCTACCCCCTACTCCAAGCCCTACCCCACCCTGAGTCCACATCAGAAGAGAGAGTAGGACTCGGCTTTGGTTTTTTTGGTTTGGGGGCGTATTTCGTGCTGCTAAGAATCAAGCCCAGGGCCCTCACGTTGAGCTACATCCCCAGCGTGCTTCTGACTTTTGAAGCAGGATCTTGCGAAGTTGCCCGGGCTGGGCTCAAACTCGTGATCCTCCTGCCTCAGCCTCCCTGAGTGCTAGTGTGAGAGGCCTGCACCCAAGGCCCAGCTTGGCTTTCTTGAAGTTGGGAACAGATGGCCCAAGTGCCCCTCACCCTGTCACAGTTGAAGAAGCAAGGACCGGAATCTCAGCACTCCCATAGTCACCAGGGCCGAGTAACTGGCATTGCAACAAGACCCTCGTGCCCCCATAGGGTGCATCCCAGCAAGTCCTAGGCCACACTCTGTGTGAAGTACTCTAGCCCCGTGGTCCTGGCCTTTCTGGCATGAGGGGTAGGGTTAGTTGAGGGCACTTTCCCAAGGAAAGGGGCAGGGTGCTCTTGTTCTGCCTTGGATTGCTGGAGAACAGGTTGAATGCAGGGGCAGGCGATGTGGGGAATGAAGCCCCGCCTCCTGTCTGTCAGCAGTGGCTCTAGAACCTGATAGGAGCCTGCTAATGGAGGCGGGGCTTCCTTCCTGCTCACCTCCTGCTCAGAGCTCATCTCTCCTGGCAGTCCCATCCTTCTGAGGCCACAGGCCAGCAGTGGACCATGGCCTTGGGTGTTGGGCATCCCTACTCCAGCTACATCTATTTAGGATTCTTCGTCACCCCTTAAAAGAGAAAGATGATGTAGACATGGAGAGAGGGTGTCAGGAGCATGAGATGGAGAATTCTGAAGCCCACGAGAACACGGAAGAACATTAGGATTGTGAGACGAAGGACTGCCAGAGCCCTGAAGCAGAGGGGGGGACACCAGAGTCATGTGACAGGGCCCAGCTCAGCTTCGCCAACTTTACAGGGGGTAGTAATATTCCCTGGTCTGAGTGAAAGGATCCCGCGGTTCTACCTGGAGGTGAAGGACCTTTAGTGCGTATGCTCATCGTGAGTGGAGGAGTGGTAAATGCGGGATCACGAGGCCACTTTGTCGTCATTCCATAGGATAACACCCAATGTGGCAGATTGCGAGCTGTGCGCCGTGGGTGCCACCCTCACACTGCCCAGTCTGCTTTTCACCCAAGGCCTTCTCACTGAGCGCCATCCCCAGACCCCGTTATGGCTTTGATTTTGAGACAGGGTCTCACTAAGTTGCAAAGAGGCCCAACTTGACCTCGAACTTATACTTCTCCTGTCTCAGCTTCCCAGACTGCTGGGATGACAGGTGTAGACCCCTGTGCCCAGCTGCCTTTTACTTGTGTTTAAATTTGGCAGCCCAGAGGCAGCCCTGACGAGGTGCACCAGGCCCCCACTGAAGGCCGCAGGGCACCCTGCGGCCCCTTTAATGGGGCTGGAGCTTGGTTTGTTTTGCAAGTGGCCCTTATAGCTGCATGACTTCATCACAAGCAAGCTAAAGACAGGAATTTTTGGTATTATAACGGTCACTAAGCAGACAGCCGACGTGTCAGCGATTAGGAGGGGGTCAGGTTTTGGGGCAAGTGTGGAAAGATACCGTTGTCCCCTGGCGTTTTCCTTGGGTGGCTTCACCGTGGAGGGGGGGTGGCTGGAGGGGTGGGGGCTGGGGACAGGGCCAGCCCTGACCACTTCCCAGCCGGGATGTCAGCCCGATTGGGACAAATCCCCTGAGCCCTATTGAAGCCCGCCAGCTGCTGGTGCGCCAACATCTCCGCCACTCTGCGGAGAGGTCAGGGGCCGGGCCAGGGCGTCCGCCACCCCCTCAGGGCTCCCGGCCAAGGGCAGGGCCTTGTTTTTCCAAGGGTCCATCCAGCCACTTCTCCGGGCCGTGCACAGGCCTGTGGGATTTGGTCCTTGTCAGACCCATGGACGGGAGAACGTGGCCTGTCCCTAGCAAGCTGGGGGCCCCACCAGCTGCTCCCACCAGTTAGCGTCCGCAGCAGCAGCAGCAGCAGCAGCGGCGGCGAAGGGCCTGGAGTGACCTAATTTGGCTGAGTGATTTCGCCCTAAACAGTTTGGTGATGGGACTGCAGGCTGGGTTAAGGCCCTTCCTGCTGCGCCCCCTTCTGCTGTGTCCCCCGTGTTCCTGACTGTGCCTGAAATTGCCGCCCGCAGAAACCCTGAGTGTCCACGTGCTCTTGGGATCAGGAGTGGCTTTTCTTTCTATCTTGCTCTCTCTCTCTCTCTTTCTTTCTTTCTTTTTTTTTGAGACAGGGTCTCACTCTGCAGCCCAGGCTGGTCCTGAACTCACTATGGAGCCTAGGCTGGCATTGGACTCACAGCAATCCTCCTGTTTCAGCCTCCCAAGTGCCGGAATTATAGGTGTGCGCCACCACGCCTAGCTTATATGGTGCTGGGGAATTGAACTTGAGTACTTAGTGCTTAACCTAGCACTTGCTAGGCCAGCGCTTTAACTGCTGAGCCATTCTTCCAGCCCCTGGTTTTCCTTTTTTAAGATTTACTACTTTGGTTTCTTGTAGAAAGATCTTAGTGCCCCTTCTGTCCCTCCAAAGGTGAGTCTGGACATTTTGTTCTGGACCTGGAATATCAGAGGCCAGTAAAGTCACCTGACAGTGTCAGTCCAAAGCAGTCAGAGCCACTGCCCTAGAGTTCCAGTCTCTGACTGATGCAGACCCGTCATCCCGGCCCTCTGGGAGGCTGAGTCAGGAAGATCACAAGTTTGAGCTTAGCCTAAGCAATGAGCAACTTAGTGAGACCTATCTCAAAATGAAAAATAAGTAAATAGGCTGAAAAATATATCTCAGTGGGAAGGCCCTGAGCTCCGTCCCCAGTACCATAAAAATAATCTGGGTCAGATTTGGTGGTGCCTTTAAAGAAGACACCTCGCTGTGCACTGGCTCACGGCCTTCGCAGCAGATATGCTGAGGAATGAGGGACAGACCGACCTTGGCTAACGAGGCTCAGAGTCGGCCCCAGGCCCTGCCCTCCGGCCAGTGACACGGGCTCCACCAAAGCCAGAAAGTCACTAAGTTCCGTGCCCTTCCGATGCTCCCGAGTCACTGCCCGCCTCCCCTCGCACCCCCAGCTGTGTACACCTGCCCTTTCTGAATGCACCCATGGGTCTGGAGGCCCTTGAGTCATACACCCCCACCCCAACTCCCCCCGTGGAACAATAGCACATGTGCTAAGTGCTCGCTGTTCCCTTTTCTGATGCTTGTCCTCAATAACGTGTATGATTATGTGTCTGCGAAGCCGGCCCTTTGTGGCGCAGGGAGCACTCGCAGGGTGCACGCGGGAAGCTGGGGGGAACGGCAGTGTCCTTGGCACTGAGGTGTGGAAGAGTTGGGGCACACGTCCAGGCGAAGCTGAGCAGGCAGGTGGTTAGGTGCTTCTTAAGGCAAAGTGCACTTTGGGAGCCGCCTGGGAATCCGGTGCGAGAGCTGCGCACCTGGGGCTGGGGGGTGGCCCTGAGGCGCCTCCTGGGCTTTATTTCCTCCAGTGGCCAAGTGGCCCAATCCCACCCACAGCCCCCGCTGAGGAGGCTACTGTGTGGGGTCTCCCCAGGAACACAGCCGTGACACCTGGTTGGCCTAGGGCTTCCTGCCCGTGGGCCAGGAGCCCGACTTCCCTAGGTCCTGCCACTGTGGCCACCAACAGCAGTGGCCTGAGTCCTGGGTGCCCCCAGGAGGCACATCGGGGCGAGCCCGAGGGAGGCCTCCCGGGTGTGAGTGCCCCACTGGCGTCTCCAGCCTCGGGCCTCCACGTGTGGCCCCAAGTACCCCTGCTGCTCAGCCACGAGGCGTGCAGCTCCTGAAGGCAAACGAGAGAAAAACGCGGGAAGCAGACCATCTGGAAGTGGGAGCAGGCCACGGGACACTCCGGGCTGTGTCACGTGGGGTGATGCTGGGAGCTCACTGCCAGTGCCCCGAAGAGCTTGATGCCATGGCGGGCGTGGATGTGGCCCTCAGCTTCTGTGGTCCGGGACCAGGCACAGGTGCCGGCATTTTAAAGCCATCCAAACTTGGCCTGGCAGCGCAGGCCCATAATTCCAGCACTAGGGGAGGCTGAGGCAGGAAGATTCCAAGTACAGCCCCAGTCCCTGCAGTTTAGCAACTTAATAAGACCTCATTTCAAAATCAACCATAAAGAAAGGGCTGGGAATGCAGCACAGAGGGAGGCCTTGGGCTCAACCCTGGGTTCCCCCCCACATCGGGTGGGAGGGGGTTTTCCTTCTTTCATTTGGTACAGAAGGAGGGACCCAGCTCACTCCCTGAAAAGGACCGCAGGAGGGGCAGCGCGTCGCCAGGGCCATCATCACGAGCCGGCCCGTGTCAGTTGTGGTCTCGTGCCCCTGGCAGGGCATGGTTGGCCCTCAGCGACTCCGCTGCTGGCTCTTGCCCCGCGGTCCAGCCCCGCCTGAGGATGCGCCTGGGCCCTCGCCTTCCCCAACACCCACTCTCCTTCCTCCGTGGGGACTGGACTCAGGGACAGAAAAGGACCCAGACCAGGTCTTTGTGAAGAAAAAGCTGGCGCCTGCCACCATGAGTCACCGCCACTTGCGAAGGGCGGATGTTTGAGCTCAGATTCCCGGGCCTGGACAATTCCCGGGGCCGTGACGGGGCCTCATTAACGCAGGGAAGGAAGAGTCGGTGGCGGAAGCAGGCCGGCGCGGGCCTGCATGGGGATTACCCCCGGCAGGCGCTCCAGAAACGAATGGGCTGGGGAAGCCCTGTGCGCCGGGCGCGGGCGGGCCTCAGACTTTGCCGGTCCTGTGCTGATCTGTACAGGCTGGTTGGAGTCCCGGTGATCAGTGTGGCTGAGCCAGGAGGGTGGAGAGGGGAGGGGCTGATCGCCGGAGGTGTTGTGGCTCAGGAGCCTGGGGACCTCTGGTCTGTGGGCCACTGATGTCACGGGTGCCCCATGAGGGACAGCGCCGTGTAGCTGCAGCCGGTCGCAGTCCTCGAGTGAGTTCACTCCCCATGTGGCAACAGCCTCCGCTCGGACTTGCTGTTCTGAAAAAGTGGGAGAACGAGCGTTGGAAGGACTTCCTGGGAGACCGGCGTGGGGAGACCGGTCGGCGGGCCTGTCGTCCGGCCCTCGGGAGGCTGAGGCAGGAAGACCGCAGGTTCTGGCCCAATCTGGACAACTCAGTGAGTGAGCAAGTCCTCGTCTCAAAATCAAAGAAAAATAAAATGGTCTGGGGATTAGCCCAGTGCATAAAGCCAGTGTTCAACTCTGCACCCCCCTGCCCCACCCCACAACAAGAAAAGCCGAAGGCTCACCGAGCCCTGATCAGTAAGTGACCGGGACGTGCGCGCCCGGGCTTTCCCAGGCTCTCTGGGCTCTGTGTGCGCGCAGTGACCTCAGGAGCACCCCTGGCCGGGACTTCAAAGGACCCCATCCCTTCCTGCCTCCTGTTAGGGCGTCTGTGGGGTGCTGTGGAGGAGCGGGGGTGGCGGCAGCCTCGGTCGGGGGCGGAGGAAGCCCCAAGCCAGGCCGGCCGCAGGGCCTGGCTGTTTATGGTAAGGAGCCCGTTTCCCGCAAGCGCCTCCGCCAGGATGGTGCCAGGGTGAGTGGGAGCCAGTCAGGAGAGGGGCCGGGAGAGGCGCTCTGCGGTGGAGGGAGGGCAGAGAGCATCCGGGTCTCACGGAGGCGCTTCTCAGCCCAGGAAGTGAACAGAAACTATGGTGAACATTGAATATTTTTAAATTTATTACAGTAAAAGCCACATTCCCGTGAGTCCCTGCCCCCTTCCCTTCTCTTCCGGCTCACTCATCCCGTGGTTCCGGCCAGATTCAGAAGCAGTACTGGCGTGGAGTGCTCTAAGGGTTCTAAGCTGTGCTGTCATGGCTGCCACCCTGTCCTTAATCAATTCGAAGCATTGACCTCTCACAGTCATTTGACTTTAGGGAGGAGCCAGAAGTCACACGGGGCCAGATCACTGACTCAGGTGGAAGAGGACACCGCCATGTTTTAGAGCCAGCCTTTCTGTTGGGCGGCATGCACGATGGGTCGAATCCCGCCTCTTGAGAACAGTCAGGAGAGAGGGCCTGCAGCACTGCCGCGGGACAGCCTGACGGGTGTTGGAAGCAAAGGGGAAGGAGCGGAGGGGGATCGTGGCCATGGGCCTCCCCGGCCCCCACATCTCCTGGTTCTGCTTCCTCGACCCTGTGTTTGCTGCGGTCTCCCGTCCTCCTGGCTGGGCTCTGCAGAGCGGTGACCCCCAGTGAGCAAGCACATGGCGTTAGGTAGCCCTCACCCCTGAGATGCACGCCTTCCCCCTGAAGCCAGCTCACCAGCAGCTGAGGGGTCAAGTCCAAGTGGGGTTCCCTCTCAGAATCCCAGCTCGATTCGTGTCATGTCCTCAGTCCCCGCAGGTCCTGCCGCTGGACGTCACCTCCAGGCAGGGCTGCCGGCTTGCTCTGAGGTCTGGCCCTCCAGGGCTCTCAGGAGGTCCTGAAGGAGGCATTCGGGGCCATGCACACCACCCCCGATCTCCACCAGGAAAGCGTGGGCTCTAGGCCCGTGTCACTGGGTGCAGTAACAAGTGACCAGCCCAACTGTGTCACACGCCTGTCTCCTTACCACCCAGAGGGGTCAGTGCTCTCTTCCCGTCCCCGCTTCCCAGCTCCATGCCTGCCGCAGCCCCGACACTTCCTGGCCTTTGTGGAACTGTGGCATAGGCCCTGTTTTGAAAGCACAATTCTAAAAGTGGACATGAGAGAGGGCCAGGTGACGTCACTGGGACTAATGCAGGAAGCCCACTCTCCGGCGTGTCTAGGGTGCTCAGGAGTGCAGCGTGGTAGCTGTTGGAAGCAGGATAGGCTGCGCTGGCACCTGGGGAATTACCTGGGCAGTACCCAGGAATTTGTAGCTTGGGCTGATGGCCAGAAACAGACCGGCGGCCCTGGCTTGGGTCCCAGAAGTTCCCAGCTCAAGGTTGACCTTGGGTACAAGGTTCAACATAGTTGAGCTGCTTGAATTGTTCCTGAGCCAGCTAGCCAGTGGGGCTTTTTTTTTTTTTTTTTTTTTTTTGCTTTTGCTTTTTAATGGTACCAGGGGGTCAAGCCCAGGGCCTTCTCATTGAACTATGTCACCAGCCCATTTTTATTTTTATTTTGAGATGGAGTCTCTCTGAGTAGTCCAGACTGGACTCGAACTTGCAGTGTGCCCATGGGATTGGCTAATCACCGGATTTTAAGAAGAAAAAAGAAATCTGTGTAGAAGAGATAAATTAACAGGCGAACGTTTCCCAAATTTTTTACGTCCAAGGAATCAAAGGTGCATGGGATTTAAATGATTACATTTTCAAGGTTGATTCCACAGGGATTTAGAGATGCCGACGTGCTCTAAACCCTTGGGAAATCCGCAAGTACAGTGTACCTGCCTAGTGCACATCCCCTGTCTCCTAGACAATGAGACTGTTGCCCCAATCCACCCTGCGTCTCTTCCCAGAAGTAGAACCCGTTGCTCCCCGCTCCAGGGGGTAGAACAAAGAAAGATCTGAACATGGGCAGCCAGGCTTAGCCGACCAACCCTACCCCAGCCTTTCCCCTGAGGACAGCAGATGCAGCCTTCTGTTGATGTGTTTTGGTTTTGGTGCTGAGGATCCAACGCTGGGCCTCCATGTCAGGGCTGAAATTTTCAATCCTCCTGCCTCAGCCTCCCAGAGTGCTGGGATTGCAGACCTACACCACCAGGCCCAGCTAATCCCATTTTTTTAATGAAGGAAGCTGACGGTCGTGAGCCACAAGCGTTTCTCAAGAGGCCCGGAGCCGCCCACTTCTCTTCCTAGCCAGGTGAGGGAGGAGTATCCCTTGAGATAGGACCACAAGAGCCCCCGCATTCTTGCAGGCACCCCAGGTTGAAGATGCAAGGGCTGCCCAAGCTGCCAGGGTCCATCCAGCAGGGTGGGGTGGGGGTTGAGGCACACGGATCTGGCTTCCTGAAGTTTCACCGCCCCAGTGCAGACGCTGAGCCTGGCGCGCCCATCCAGGCACCGGGCCCGGCACTCACGCCCACACACGTGCCGAATTTGGCACAGTGCGAATAAGCCCCATCGAGGCCAATCCCTCCAGGGTCAGTTTGGAGTGTGTAGGTCCGTGTTGTGACCTCATTGTTAAGGTCTCTGAGTACTCAGGTGTCCAGCAGGGGTGAGCAGCCCAGCGGCCTGCAGGGGCACAGGGGAGAACGGGGCCGGAACATGACGGTCAGGGGCTGAACGGAGCCCCGTTCTCCCGACCCTGGCAGCGCAGCCCTCCCGCCCCTGTGGGGAGATCTTGTCTCAGACCTTCTGTGCAGGAGAAATCATGGTAGGAGAGAGGTCACGGCCCAGGAACCCCCAGCAGTGCCCAGGTGGGAGGCAGCCCACCTCCTCTCGGAGGCCGCCTCAGGTCATTAACTCCACACAGCGCAGCCAGGGGAGAGGGCAAAGCCTGAATCCCGAAGGCCAGCCCAGGAGCCAGACCAAAGCGGCTTCTGTCCCCGAGCTATTGGTATGGTGTCGCCACAGCCCCACGGCTGGGATGTGGACCATCAGGTTTGCAGAGGCGAAGCTGGGTCTGCGAGGGCCAAGCCTGCTCAGGCAGGGTGCTGCCGGCCTCTGCCAACACAAACCAGCACCCTCCCTGCCTGGACCAGTCAGTCCTCACCGAGCAGAACAGGAATCCCATTGTCCTCCGCGAAGGATTGCGGATCCCCTTCCTGTGTTCCTCTCGGATCTTCCCCCCAGTTCAGCACGGTGGGGAGGGGCACGCAGAGCTCCTGCCCCAGCCTCCACCTCCGGGATAAACGGCTACGAGGTGCAGCCCACCGCCTCTGCGGGCCATGTCGGTGCCCACCGCACACGTGTGCCAATGCTGACGGCATCCCAGAGAGCCAGGAGCTGGCACAGCACACGCATAATCAGGCTGGATGGAGCTGCGGTGAGGTCACGCCGCATGACGGGATGCCTTGGAAGGCGGCTTGGCCAGCCTCAGGGCACAAAAACAGAGCGGCCCGTGGATGGTGGCCCTGCAGAGCCTGTGTGCCCTGGGGAGACCCAGAACCCGTTTCTTACCGTGTGGTGACGTCTCGTCACTTGTGTGGGTGACCATATGGGTGCCTGGAGTGGGAGTCGAGTGTTCCCAATGACTTGTCCTGGACCCAAGGCAGGGGAGAAGCCCCAAGGCTGTAGAATGACTATTTGACAGTATCTTTACTTAAAAAGGTTCTTGTAGGCTGGCCTGGTGGTACAGGCTTGGAATCCCAGCATCGTGGGAGCTGAGGCAGAATGATTGCAAGTTTGAGCCCAGCCTGGGTAACTTAGCAATGTATTTCAAATAATAAAAAAGGGCTAGGGATGCAGTTCAGAGCAAAGGTCCTGGGTTCAGTCCCCAGGATTAGAAAAAAGACCAGTCTTACCGTTTTGTTGAGAATGGCACCACGTGACAAGTAGGCCACCGGGGAGAGGACATGGCCGTCATGCGCCTTGTCATGGCAAATCCAGCCCCTCTGGGCCAGCGGTAAATGGGAGGAGGAGGCCACATAAAATGAAGCCGCTTTGGCTCGCACACACATGGTGTTTACCCCAGGGTGCAGGATGCACAGTCGTGTCCCGGAGGAGCGAGGGCTCGGCGGATCTGCGTGGAGTCAGCTCTGCCGGGACGCACGCTGCCCCTGTAAGTGGCCCCCGTGGGCTGCTGCCACGCTGTGGTCTTGCCACGCTGTGGTCTTACCACGCTGGGTCCACGGCTGGGCAGCTCCACGCCGGCTTCTGTGACACTGAGCCTTTGCTCTTGTTTGTAATAAAGCACACCAAGCCTGCGGCCACCGCCCCGGGAGGCTGAGGCAAGAGAATCACAAGCCCAGGCCCAGCCTGGGCAATGCTGTGGCTTAGAGACACCCTGTTTTGAGATTTAAAAGGGCCGCAGTGTAGCTCCATGCGGAGGCCCTAGGTCCAGTCGCCGGTACCGCAGTGACAGTATGATACCAGCAGGCCTCGCACCATCTCGTCACGCGTTTGGGAAGCTATGTCGTCTGAAGCTGTGCGCTGATTCTTCTTGTCAGGGGTGGTGTTGGGCCCAGGTGTCAGGGCTGCGCCCGAGTGGAGGAGCCTCTACGCGCGGCTTCCCCCAGGTCCCGGTAGATGACGTGCTGCTCCTCAGAGCATGGGATTTTTTTTTTTTTTTAAGGTACACGCGTAGAGTGTGTTGGAACAGAACTCCCAGGGCTTAAGGAGGGTGGGCAGGGCTGAGAGGTGATGTCCGCGAGGGTCTGATTGTCTTTCTGTCCGTGTGCGAGGCTGGTCTCAGCGGCACGGGGGATGGTGGCGGCCACGTGCAGAGGGGGACCTGTCAAGCTGAGGGAATGCTGTGTGAGGCGTGTTCAGCTTTTCCGTGTTGTGCGGAAAGCTTGTAGACATTTGGTTGGAGGTGAAAAAGAAAGGCAGCTTTGAAAGGCAAGGAATAAGCCAGGTGTGGTGGCGCAGAGCCGTCACCGCAGCACTCGGGGAGGCTGAGGCAGGTGGGTCAACAGTTTGAGCCCAGTCTGGGTAACATAGTGACTTAGACCCTATTTCAAAAAAAAAGGTTAGGGTTAGTGATGTAGCTTAGTGTGAAGGCACTGGGTTTAGCCCCAGTGCCAGAGAGAAAGGGTGAGGAGGAGGAGGGAGGGAGAAAGGAGTAGGATGAGGAGCAAAGAGGAAGGAAAGGAAGGAGGGAGGGAAGGCAGGCGAGCAAAGAAAGGGATTATGGGTCCAGGGCGCAGAGCCCAAGGGGCAGGCAGGACGAGAGCAGCACGGGGCCTGTGTCCCAGGAATCGGGAGTCCCAGGATGGTCCAAGGTCAGCTTCTGGAACCAAGCAAGACCCTCCTCACAATTAAGCACCCAGAGTCAAACAGGGGTCTAAGCTGAGAGGGAAACAGCTTCAGGAGCCGCCGCAGTCCGCACCGTGGCTGCCGCAGCTGCACCGGGGGTCAGTGGGGACGGAATTGAGGTTGGCAGACACTGCAGGGGTGCTGGTGGCTGCAAGCCCCTCGACAGCCTGGCCCATCGTGTGCCGCCCTGCGGAGCCACCACGTGGCCCCGGTTACTGCTGTCCCTCCCAGCAGCCTGGCCGGGTCTGCCCCACCAGCTGGGCTCCAAGTTCTGGACAAGGTGACTCCAGGCGAGGCCTCCCTAAGTCTCTGCCCCTCATCTCATAAAGGACTCGTGCTCGGGGGCAGCTGGGGCCCTGAGCAAGGGGCTGCGCGGACAGAAGGGCCAGGACCCTTGTGGGCTGAGGCACATCGCTGCACTCCTGGTGGCTTCTCACCAAGGTGGGCACTGCACCCACCACCCTATGCCCAGAGGGGGGTGGGGTGCCCACTCCCAGATGGAGAGCGGCAGTCACAGTCGGTCTGTCCAGCGGGAGGACAGGGACCCGTGAAGAACAGCCAAGCCCGGCCCGTGGCACAGGACTGTCCTCCAGCACTCCGCGAGGCTGGGGTAGGAGGGTCGCCAGTTTACGCCAGCCTGTCTCAAAGTCAGAAACAAATATGGGCAGGGGAGCTAGGTGCGTAGCTCGGTGGTTAGAGTGCTTGAGGCCCTGGGTCCAATTTCTCAGCAGCACATAAATTGGATGTGGTGGCAAGCACCAGTAATCTCGGCAGTTCTGGAGGCTGAGGCAGGAAGATTGCTGTGTGTTCAAGGCCAGCCTGGGCTGCACGATGAGTTGAGGACCAGCCAAGAGAAACCCTGTCACACACCAAGAAAAGGGCCAGGGATGGAGCTCAGGGTGAAGACCCTGGGTTCTAACCACAGTACCACAGAAAAAAAGCCCACAGCTGGGCAGACACTGTGCATCAGGAAACGCCGGGCCCGCGCCTTCCTCAGCCGATGGCCCGCATGTCTTTACCTGCCTCCGGGGCCCACCCACAGCTGAGGTCATCGCAGCCCTGCGCCCGTGATCCTGGGGAGGCGTTGGCTCTCACCCTGGCTGGGTCCCACCCCTCATGCCCGCGTCTGCAGTCCTGGACCTGCGACCCCGCCAGCCCCTTGACGCGAATGAACCAGATTCCTCAAAGCGGACCCGGGACGGGAGGAGCATCCGTCCCCATGCAGGGCCCAGGGCACCGTGTCGTGCTGTGCCCAGCCTCTGCACTGGGCATGCCTCCCCACCTTCCCAGGCTGCCCTCCTGCCGCCCCAGCCTGCCCAGGGCTCTGGCCGGCCACTCTTTGCCAGGAGCCCCCGGCCCCTTCAGTCTCAGCCCACGACGAATGTCCACGAAGGGCCTGCTCTACCCTCTGTGCTCCTTCCTCCCCGGCCCCGCCCTCCCCAGGTACAGTCCCACCATCAGGACCAACGCCCAGCTCTGCCACGTGGCTGTCACCAGCTGTACGGGTTCCAGATCGCATGTAGGAAGCACCTCGGCTCAGGCTGCTTCAGAAGTGGCCCACTACGATGTGTAAAGGTGCACGCTAGAACCACACTTGGCCTCGTGGGTGACTCAGCCAGGCGTCTGGGGGCTGCCCCTGTGTGTGTGTCTGCTGCCGTGGGGTGGGAGGGGCAGCTCCACCTTCGCCAGGTGTGCCCGGTCAGACCAGAGTGATCTGCCCCTGACCTGAAGGGTACCGACCTATACAACCTGCCGCAGCCCAGTGTCTTCCTGCCCTCCCATTCCAAACCCAGCAGCCTGTCTGCCTTCTAAATCTCCACCCGCATCCCCAGCTCCTGCCCTCACCCTCCAGGAATGAGTGGCCACTCAGTGGTGGTCACTGGCTTGGCCATCACAAGTGGGTGGCCACTTCTCCCCCACATCAACTTCTGTGCTTGTAGCTCGCGACAGTTTCTGGACCCTTCCAGAGTGGCCACGTTCATTTTAGGTGCCTGGACATGCTGTCAAAACCCCCCACCCCGAGGTGGCGGGGCCCCCCACCCGCTTTCCGGGGTGAGGGTCTTGTTCCGCCAGGGCCGCTGGGACTCGGGCTTCCTCTTCCATATACCTCGTCCCAGCAATCCCACGTTGCAACGATTTCCTTAATTTCTAAAGCAGCGTGTGCGGAAATGGCTTATATTTCCTGTTTTGATAAAATAGTAGGGCTTTACTGAGAGCCGTGTGCCCAAGTTGGCTCCCTCCTTGGTCGGCCTCTTTTTAACGGAATAAAAGCATATTTCAGAAAAGCCCCGCTTGACCAGACTTGCAACAGAGACAAAGGCTTGTAGAGATCGCTTGGCCTTAACCTGAAAGGCGATCCCTTGCCTCAGTGAGACACGCTCACCTTTTGTGGTAAGGACCCTGTTCTGCTCCTCCTCTGGGCGGAGGAGGCCTGGCGCTGGGGGCAAACCCAGCGATGCTTGGGTACCTCCTTCTGGCCAGAGGCGCATTGGCTTAAACACATTCCTTGGATGAGGCTCTTTCTTTTATTCTTTCTTTTTCTTTCTTTCTTTCTTTCTTTCTTTTTTTTTTTTTTTTGAAACTAGAGAAGACAAAATATGCTTTGTTCTAGGACAGATGAGTTTTGTTCTTGACTCTTCGTAGAAATTGGCCTAATGCTCATTTTTCTGGGGGCTTGGAAATGGCAGCCGCCATCTTTTCCTCTGCTCCCTGTGCATCATGCCAGCTGCTAAGGGCGCATCGGTTCCCTACTGCCGGGTGCCTCTCAGCAGGCCTGCGCCCTGCTGAGCAAAGTATCCTTTAAAAATGATTTTTTAAAATGTGCTCCTGTGGGTGGAGATCAGGACCTTCACCCTGAACTACATCCCCAGCTCATTACTATTTTTGATTTTGAGACAGGGTCTCACTGAGTGGCTAAGGTGGCTGGGCTGGGGTTGCAGTTCTCCTGCCTCAGCCTCCCAGAGTGCTGGGATGACAGGCCTACACCACCAGGCCAGGCTAGGAAAATGCTTTAAAATGTCTTAAATATAAGTGAAAGTGTTTCAGAGAAGTAGCAGTGGGCAGTTTGCTCAGAAATGGGGTAGTGTTGAAGACCATGTGGCCCTTTCCACAGGTGGGTCGGGACTTTCTCAAAAGCCTGGTGGCACATGGGCCTTGGAGAAAGCAATGTGATTACCCCTCACCCCACTGCCCTCAGCCGGCTCCCGCCGGGGCCAAGCCCATCCCCATGGGACTGCATGTCCTCTTTATCCTGCAGCTGTCTGTTGATCTCTGTGCCAACTCTGCTGGATCTCGTCTGTAAGTGGCAGGGCGGTGTCCCTGTGGCTACCAGGGAGCCATGGAGGCCCAGGATTCTCCCCGGAGCCCATAGGCACCTGGTTCGGGGTGCTGGTTCCCTTGCAGTAGCTCATGGCTTCTGCTGTCCCAAGGAGGCTACAGTGACTGGTGTGTTGTGGGTAGGAGGAAAGCCCATGAAAACAGATGGGTTTCCAAACCTTTCTGAATGTAGTGATTCCAAGCGGCTCCAGGAAAGAGCCAACCAAGGAATCCTGGCCCAGAGCGTCCCACTTTGCACCTGGAAGTGGTGCCGGCTGCAGCCCGGCCAAGGGGAACCCGAGCTGGCTGCCCAGAGGCCCCCCGGGCTCCCCTCTGCCAGCTCGTTCCCCAGCAGCGCCGCGCCAGCTCAGCGATTTACAGTTAGCACAGCAGTGCTGGCCACAAGTTCAGGGTAGAAAAAAAGTCAGCAGAAAGAGGCTGAGGCAGGAGGGTTGCAAGCTGGTGCCCAGGCTGAGGCAACTTAGTGGCTCAGTGAGAAACTATCTCAGAGAAAGAAAAAGAGCAGGATTCAAGTGCCAGCTTCTCAGTGGGGGACACAGAAGCAGAGAGGGGACAGTGGCACCCAGCGGAGGGCTGGAGCCACGTCTGCCTCTCTGAGGTCAGGAGCCACTTGACATACATGGTTGCTATTGCCAGCTCTCAGTCCTAACCCTCAGAGCACCAGCCGGATTTAAGTTCCGGTCTCAGGAGGTTCTTAACTTCACCAGCCTCCTTGCCTGCTGGCACCACAAGGGCAGAGGCCATGTCTGATCTGCTTTACACCCAGAGCCCAGCATGGTGCCCACAGCCCAGGGCGGACAGTCAGTGACCAGAGAGGAAGTCCGTACAGAATAAAGGGGAGAGTTGGTGCCAAGACACCCGCGTGGTCCTCTCGGCTTGGATCCGGAAGCCGGGTGGGTCTCCCCATGGAGGCACAGACACGGGGTGTTCAGGGCACCGGCGCCTGGGTAGTCTGCGCCTGGAGGAAGGACCTTCTGTGAGGCGGCAAGGACACGGGACTCAGCTCATCAAGGGGACAGAGGTCCTCACCAGCTTCTGCAGATCTGCAATACAGTTTTTTAAAAATTACTTCAACGGAGGACACACACCCACCACGCGCGAGTGACCCTCACAATCCTGCCCCCAGCTTTGAATGCACGCAGCCATCGTTCCTGCCCCTCTGACGTAGCTCCGAAAGCCCCTGTTGGATCTATTCAAGACCTTGACCTTGCGTGGTCATTTTGACTTTGGGGAAAAGCGAGAAGTCCCAGTGACTAAGGTGGATGAGGACATACCACTGTGTTTTTATTTGATGGAAATTACCATAAACAGTTATCAATGTATGTGATAAGAAATATGGAGAACAGATAAAAAATCCTTTTAGATTACAGTACAGCAACATTGCCAATAATCCCCTTCAAAATACTCTCCTCTCTTTGAACCCACTTACTACAAAGTTCTTGGCGATGTGTCTTTTACTGTAAGAAGCTTAATTTCAATAGTCAGCATATTTTGACTTCCCCCCTGCATTGGTCACCTTGGTCTAAGTCCTTTGCGGCCTTGGGATGAGGATATCCAGTTGAACACAGCGGCTGGCGCAGTTGGGTGGCGTGGCATAGCCTGTGACAGGATCCTTGGCATCCCCGGGGGGCTGTAGGAGCCTCCTCCTTGGGAGCTCTCCCTTCCCTGAGCTTCACCACCAGCCCATTTTTAATTTTCTTAGTTTGAGATGGGGTCTCGCTAAGCCACTAAATTGCCCAGGCTGGACTCAAACTTGGGATCGTCCTGCCTCAGCCTTACAGAATGCTGGGGTTACCAGTCTGCCCCTTCACGCCCCTACTTGATTGGTTCTGCTCTCAGCCTGCGACTTGGAAGGGCGAGGTGTGAGTGCAGGGCGGGCCCAGACAGCGCAGCATGGGGAAGGGGCAGGTCTGGCCTGGTGGCAGGTTGACATGTGGCTGGCCGTGGGGCAGGCACTAGGCCTTCTGCCCAGGGCTAGAGCAGAGCCCCGGTGGCTCTGTCCTGGCTGAGGAGTGAAATGGAGGCGCAGTCAGGGCGGAGGCTCTGGGTTTCTGCGCACCAGGAGGACGCTTCTGTGGGAGGGAGCGGCGGGCAGGGGCACAGGCCCAGGGTCCCCACCGCAGTCCACATCGCACTGAGGGTGCTCCAGAGACCTGCGGGGCAGATGACGAGGGCTAGGTGGGGAAGCGCCCCGCCCGTGCGAGGCCTCTGGGACCCACACCCCGCCCTGGCGAGCAAACTTTTGGTGTGTCCTGGAGCCTGGTGTTCCCATGAGTCACACCAAGGGCTCTTCTAGGTGCTGGAATTCCTGAGAGCCCCCTTGAAGCGCAGTGACATGTGGGGCAGGGAGAAGCGGGCGTGCACACAGCGGGAGAGTCCACTCGGGGAACCAGTGTGGCCGGCAGGGCAGCCCTGGCCTGGTGCTGTCCTTGTCCCTCCAGCACCAGCCAGAGTCTGGGGGCCACTGCGCCTGGTGGGGGCGTGGAGGTTGGAGCTGCCCCTCCCGGTCTGCCTGCCTGGCTCTAGACCCTGCGCAGGCCACTGACACCCCCTTCTCCAGCCACGTCCCCTGAAAGCCCGAAACTCCGCGCCGCCCGGCTGGTGGGTCAATCTGAGGCCGGCACAGTCACCTCAGCCCTCGATTACGCACGTGGAGTCTCAGGCAGCTAAAATCAGAATTAAAAACAGTGTGTGAACAGGAGCCGCGGGGTCACGGGTGGCCGGACCGTGTGAGGCCCCTGCAGAGTCCAAGCGAGGGGCCGTCTGGGCCTGGCCCTGGAGCCGAGTGCGAGCTTTGAGGCCTGCAGCTTAGCACGCAGTTGTAGTCTTAAAAACCACATATTCAGAATCATGGAATTTATGAGCCCCAGTGTAGATAAACCTCGAAGCCATAAAACTTGGCAAATATTTAGAATCCTATTCTGAGGGCATGAGAGGATTTGATGTGTGTTTACTTTGCTCCGTGGAGCTCAGCTGTCTTGTGCCTCAGGCAGGACAGGAAGATGACCAGAGAGGTTTTTTAAAGGACTAGAGGCCTTCCTTCCTTCCTCCCTTCCTTCCTCCCTTCCTTTCTTTCCTTTCTTTTGTGATACTGGGAATCGAGCCCAGGGCCTCACACTGAGCTATGTCCCTGGCCCATTTTATTTTTTTATTTTGAGACAAGGTCCCATCAGATTGCTAAATTGCCCGGGCTGGACTCAAACTTGACACCCTCCTGCCTCAGCTTCCCGGAGTGTTGGGATGCCAGGCCTGCGCCACCACACCAGCTGCATGAGTTCTTCACTTCTTCAAAGGGTGTGGAGTTTTCTGACGTGTGGATCACTCAAAGCGGTGGCAGAGGCACATGTTTTAGGTCAGGTGAAGGATTACCATGAGAACAGGGAAGATAGCTCGGAACGAGGCCTCCCAGGTAGAAACTTGTGGCGTGAGGGCAGGAATGTTGTCATCTGCCGGCAGCGCTGAGGCACTAACTGTGGAGGCCGATGTGAGCTCCCAGCGGGGGGTCTGGACCCGCCATTGGTTCCCGCCCCCACATCTGTGTGCTTGACCGCGCCCGGGCAGTGGGACGTGGACAGCGGGGCCCCAGCCCTTCTTCCTCAGGTGCGCGGAGGGTGGGAACGGGAGGACATGATACTCGGGCTCTGGGCCCAAGGCCTGCCCGGCCACTGACAGGCCACGGGGTTGGAAGTCGTCCTGTGACAGAGGCAGTACTGGGGGCAGCCAGGGGCTCCAGCTGGCGCTGTGGCCTGTGAGCAGCACAGGCTAGTGCCCAGGTCCCTGTGGTACCTGCTGGTGGAGGGCTGAAGGAGGGAACTGGCTGTGGCAGGGGGGGAACAGGGGTCTGCAGCCACGCGTGAAGAGCAGGCTCAGATTCCTGTGACTGACAGCGTCAGCCCTCTGGATTGGGGGAGCAGTACCATCTCACCTGAGGGTCTGCCTCAGCTCACCGTGAGGGCGGGTCCTGTGCCAGCCGTGTGTGGGCACGGTGCCGTCGCTCCTTTTGGGGGCACCAAAGCAGCCCTTTGACAGAGGAGGGAAGCAGGGTGGCGCCCTGGTCCTCCCAGGATGAGGGTGCCACCTGTGGAAGGGAGGGCTGGCGTCCCGCAGGTGGCCCCTCCGCTGGCATGCTTTCGTCTGATGGTAGAAGTTAGAGTGAGACCTTCCCCCCTTCCCCACTGGAGCTGTCCCGCTAGAGAGCAGGTGATGGACGGCTCCAGCAGGCTGGCATTCCAGGCGAAAGCCCAGACGTGCCTCCCAGGTGTCAAAAAAGCCCTGGGGACGCCTCCTCCTGTCCTCGTCCCACCCCGGGCTGTCCTGCACAGAGAGAGAAAGGGGCTCTGTCCTCTTGGCACCGTGCCTGGGGTCCAGAAGCCACCCATGTGCAGAGGCTGTTCCCTGGCAGGTGACCTGCTGGTTCTGTGTCCCACCTTGGAGACCCACCTTAACTCCCCACTATCGCATTGAGTGTCCTGACCGGCACTGCTGCCAATGTCCACAGTGCCAGCTCCCATGAGCCCGGCTCAGCCTGCTCCAGGACGCGTCTCTGCCCCTCCAGGCCCAGGGACACAATGCATTCATAACCCAAGTCACAAGTGCACCTCTCCTTGAGGGGTGGCCAGGGCAGGGTGGCTGGGCATGACCAGGGAATAGGGGAGCCCTCCACCCTTTCTATGACCCTCAAACTTCTCTGAAAAAAACCCTGCTTCTTAAATGTCTTGAGTGAGCACTTGGCTGTTGGCGTCAGCGGCACACGGCAGGTGGCATGTGACCAGAGCTCCCGTGGGTAACCTGCTCTATGTTTGGTTTTTGCAGGGAGTGAAGAAGTCGGACGTGCCCTGCGGAGGGAGAGACTGCAGCGGCGGCTGCCAGTGCTACCCCGAGAAAGGAGGCCGGGTGAGTCGCCCCACCTTGTCCCCTCGGCATGCGTCGTCCCAGACGTTGCTGACCGCCAGCTCCTCCTTCACTAAGAGTTTGATACAAACGTGTTCTCTTTCACCAGCAGAGCGGTAACAGAACGCAGAATTGGGCCACATTATGCCACCTCCTTTTCCCTTGTTCTCTGCTAGAGCAGACACGGTTCTAGTACCTGCGTCCTGCAGCAGTGCTTCCGTGTCCCGCAGGGGTGTGGAAATTGAGCATGCCCAAGCCCCTGTGGCACGGTAAACCTACGACCGCACCCTGCCCACCACGCCTACAGCCACACCTGCCGCCCACACACGTCACTGTGAACTGCAAAGCAGAGGCAGCCACCCCATGGCCACTGTCCTGTGCGCCGTGTCTCTGAGTATGAAGGCGCTGTCCAGGGCATGTATAGAACACGTAGTGTGCGCCAGCTCGTGAATATAAGTAGTAAGCCTTCCCTTCTAAATTTTTATTATCACATTAAAAGAAAAAGAAAGATTTAAAAAAAAGTTGCCAGACACAGGTTGGACACACCTGCATCCAAACCCTCTCTGGTCGCTCGCGGTACTCAGTGCGGTGGGGGTGCTGTGTAAACAGGCCGGTGACTGAGGGTGCAGCCTTCTGTGTTCAGTAGGGATGCATTTTTTTAAATATTTTTAATTTACGATTGATCAAATCCCCAGTTGGGGAACCTAGAAATACAGAGGGCCAGCTGTGTGTATGTGTGTCCATGTGGGGGTGGGGGCATCTATCTAGGTAGGTTCGTGTCTACACAGAAGTTCTTGGTATGCCATGGTGTTTATACTTGTTTACATGAATATGTATGTTAGCAAACCACAGGGTGGAGAAACCCATAGTTGCCTGTGCCCTGCAGTGAAGCTGCACACGGTGCCAAGGCAATCCTTCTAAATGGAAAATAACTCATTCCTGTGATCAGGGCATAGGTCAGTGGTTAGAGCGCTGGCCACCCCCACCCCAGCCTCCCTGAGTGAGGAAGCACCAAAATCCACCTTGAGATATTGCCAAGGGGGCGAGGAGCAGTTGGCACCCTGGTTGGGCTGACTGGCGGTGGTCCCGAAGGCTAAGCATGGGCCTGGCTTCCCTATGCCCACCAGGCAGGTTGATGTGATGCTGACCTAGCAACACAGGCTTGGTGTTTGTTGGCACAGTTTGCATAAGAGGTAGGAAACAGTAGCACCTAAGGCTCCACTGAGGGGACATCGTCTTTTGTCCTGGCACTGAGGTGTCCTGAACATGGCTAGCGTATGTTGCATAGTGCTCCTACATCAAGACTGACCTGAGACAGGCCCCACAGATGGCACTGAGATTGTCTCAGTCTGCCCTGGGGTGCTGGATCCGTCCTTACACAGGGCAGAGCTATCCGGGTAATTCATGTGTGTTGCACCTTGGCCAGTAAGGCAGTGGAAAGCAAGAGAAGAGAGAAAAGCTAGTGTGGACGGAGGGGAACGACAGCAGTGGCCATTTCCACAGGGCTGGTATGCGGGCAGCACCCAGGATTTTGAAAGTGCTTGTTAGGACAATGGCCTGAGATTCCTTCGAGCTGATAGAGAACTTCTGAGCCGAGAGCCTGGTGTGGGGGGTTAAAGATCAATTTGTTCACAGGTTTTCTCGAGCGTGTTTCTGTGAAAGCCGTTTCTGCTTCATGTTTGGTTCAGTCACGTTTTTCTAAGTAATGCAATATGTAAAAATAGCCATCAGCAGAGCCACCACCAGCTGCGTGCGTGGCTCGCCCTTCCCACAGAGTCCCCTGGGGTCCCTCGCCATCGATTCTCCCCACGGTGCTGCTGCAGTGCCGTGGAAAGGCCTCTCTGCCGACACGCCAGGCCTGGCCTTATATGGACGTGGTCCCGGTCCAGTGGCGGCAGGTCTCTCACTGGGCGCCTGCTGGCCCCTCGCTGCCCTCAGTAGCATCCTGTGAGTCCAATCCCAAGTGAGTTCCCACGTCACCAAGCAAGCAAGCCTCCTGGGCCACCATGACAACTGTGCCCAGGAGCTGGACTCTGGTTTGGCTGTAATTAATTAAATCCGGTGACATGGGGACACGTCCCATGGGCGTAAGTGCCAGGCTGTCCTGTCCCAGTGAAATGGAAGGAGGGAAGGCCAGGGCAGCGAGAAACAACTTGCAGTGGGTGTGTAGGACGCTCCAGATTGTAAATCCTACCGGGGGTAGAACAGTCACAACCATTGGAGCCTCGGGAAGCCAGACAAGAGGGATTCCTAGGCCTGCGGGGCTGGTGGCCCTCAGAAGGGGCTGTCTCAAAAGTAAATGGGCCTGGCAGTCCTGCAGGCTCAGAATGCATTGTCCCCAAGTGTGTCCCGCCCGGCCATTCCTTGGGATAGCCACCTCGCCCTCCTCCCCCTGTCCGTCCCGTCCTCCTGGCCTCCTTCTAAAGTCTCCTTGTTGGGTGGCTTTGTTCCAGGTGACCTTGGCGATGCAGCCAAAAGCATGTGCCTCTTTCTTCCCGGCAAGATTTTTTAAAATAATTTTTAAATTTTTAAATTTTTATTTGTTTATTGATTTTTTAGGACTAGCAATTGAACCCAAGGCCTTTGTGCTGAGCTATATACTCAGACTTTTTTTTTTTTTTTTTTTGCCTTTTAACTTAGGATGTCACTAAGTGGCCCAGGCTAGAATTGAACTTGCAGTCCTCCTGCCTCAGCCTCCCAGAATGCTGGGATTACAGGCGTGTGCCACCACACCCAGCTTATGTGGTGCTGGGAATCCAACTCAGGTACTTAGCACTTGTCTCAGCGCTTGCTAGGCAAGCACTTTAACTGCTGAGCCCTTCCTCCAGCCCCCCAACAAGACTAGAGTTAGCGTCTTTCTAGAGCAGGACTTTGAACAAGCTGTTGTAGAAGTGAGAGAGTTAGGCCCCGGGGACCCTAAGCCGCCTCCTTCACACCCCGCCTGCTGGAAGGGCGATTGTGGCGCTTGCTGCATGGGACTTGGTGGTTCGGTTTGGGTTTCGGGTGCTGAGGATGGAGCCGAAGGCCTTCACGCTGAGCTACGTCGCCGTTCCGTTTCTGTCTTGATCTTAAGGTCGTGTCTCACTGAGTCACTGTATTGCCCGCTGAGGGTCAAGCTTGTGTCCCCCGGGCTCCTGCATGCTGGGTAGTAGGCCGGGGCTGCTGGGCCAGCTGGTTTTCATAGCTAGGAAATTCTTCGGCAAGCTCCGTTTTTGGTAAAGCAACAGCCCCGGAAGCAGGCCGTGGAAACGACACTTCCGCCCCGTGCGCAGCTCCTCTGAGGGCGCTTCTGAACTCGCCCCCAGGCAGGGCCACCCCGGGGTGGAAAGGGGCTCCTGTCCTCCGCCTGTCCTCTCAGCCTTGAGCTGGCGAGACCCCCACCCTCCGTGCATGAAGCTCCGGCACAGCGCACCCCGTGCTCCTCTTGTCGGCATGGGGCAAACACTAAATGCGTTTTATTTGTAACAGTTTTAAACACTTGGAATTTTCCCCCCTAAGAAGCCGACTGGCCAGAGTCCTGCGGTTCTCAGCTTTCTTGATTTCCTACCGGAGTTTGTTCATGAGGTGTAGACAACGGAATCATTCAAGCTATCAAAGACGTTTGACTCACAGGGGAGGTGGAGCTGCCTTCCAGCGGGTCCCCACTGGCTACAAAGAGTAGAATCTCCTCCTCTCTGTCCAGTCTAAAGGCACCAGGGCAGAAACAGAACAGAGAACTAGCCACTGGACACAACCCCGGCGCTGGTGGCCCTTTCCTACAGAGGGCATGTTAAATTCTTCTCATAGAAACGAAAGCTTTGTGTCCCAGGCCTCTTAGAATACCAGAAGAAAGAAAACAAAACAAAACAAACCAGAGTGGAATGGAGATAATTAGTGCTGGATAAATAGTGTCTTTGGCCTAATATGTTCTCAGAGACTATGTCAGCAAGCGGTGCTTTTTATTAAACCGTTGTCCCGTTGTCTGCGAGGCGCTGGGACTGGGTTTCAGACCTACGAGTCTGTTTCAAATAAAGACAGACAGTGGGGCAAGTGCTCTGCTGAGGCTGGTCTCCCACAGTAAAAGTTAAAGTGCTGCCGTGGTTCAGCCGTGTGCGGGAATGATGGCTTCCGAGACGCTATGAGTTTGAGCAGTGCTTGTGGCATTTTCTGTCTCACAAAACCAGGTGTGCGGGTACAATCCTGTTACCCCAGTGCTAGGGGAGGCTGAGGCAGGAGGATTACGAATTCAAGCCCAGCCTAGGCAACCTCGTCACGTAGTGAGGTCTCAAAATTAAAACTGAACAGTAGGCTGGGGACATAGCTCAGCGCGAGGGCCTGGGCCTGATCCCCGTCAATCTCCCTAAAACGTGCTCAGTACGGGTCCTGGGCACTCTACCCCACTTTGCGTATCTCAGCAAAGCCGCCCGCTTGTACACTTGGCCCGAGGACCAACCGTTACAGGGCCTTTGGGGCCAAGTGAGTTTGCAGCGGTTGGGAACAAAACTTGCAGACTCCTAGGAGTCTCGGGGAGCTGTGCCCTGCCGCGTCTGCCACCTCCGACCCTGCTCACTGCGCCCAGCCCCGAGAAGCCGCAGTCCTCAGACAGGGCGGTGACGGTTGTCCAGCAGATTTCAGGCAAGGAGGGGCCAGGAGCAACTCAGCGAATCCCGGACAGCGCCGCCGCAGAAGTAGCCCCGGGATTCCCCCTCCGCGTGGACACCTGGCGTTTTGCAAATATGTGATGGAATTGTCGGCCTAGAGGCGCAGCTAACCTGCAGCTGACATTTCAATTTTTGGCCTTTTTTTTCTTTGGCTCTGAAGCATTGTTTTGCGCATGTCCAAAATAGAGAATAAGATTCATACATATAAGTAACAAAACTTCACTTTTTTTATTTTAACATTAAAAAAGAATTGGCCTGAGGCGGAGGCTGTTGTGTGCTGCTCTCAGATGGCTCAGGGAAGGGAGCCAGGCAGACTTGGCTGGTAACTAATGGACAGGAGGGGGAAACAGAATAGCATGGCCAGTAGCCAGAGGGCACTGCGTGCAGAACTTGGCTTGTCTTGCTTGGCAAACGCAAGTCCCTGGGTTCAGTCCCCCAGCACACGGAAGCCGTGCGTCACGGCACATGTCTCTAATCCCAGCACTTGAGAGGCTGAGGCAGGAGGATTGCTGTGAGTTTGAGGCCTGCCTGAGTTCAGGGCCAGTCTGGACTATAGAGCAAGACCCCGTTTCAAAAAAATGTTTAAAAACACACCAGGTTTCTACAAAAGTTTGTCTGCTTCCTGAGGGACCTTTTCTTGGGACTGTCTTCTGATCTCAATTCCTGCTGTGAGTTTGTGGCAATTAAACTCACTTTATAGTTGCTCTTAGAAGAAGTCCAGGTGCTGCTGGTGGCCAGGCCTGGCATCCCAGTACTCGAGGCAGCTGGGGTGACAGGATGGCGAGTTTGAGCCCAGCTGGGCAGCGTAGTTACCTTACCAAGTGAACGTGTGAAAATGAAAAATAAAAATGGACTGAGGATATAGCTCCATCCCCGACATAAGCCCCCAGTAATAAGACAAAATGCAAGGGTCAGTGCCCACTGCCAGGGAGGAGAGAGCCCGCTGGGGCTGCGGGATGCTCCGCTGTGTTCCCTGGTGCCAGCGCCACACCTGTCCTCAAAGGAGCCCTTCCCTGGCCAGCGCACAGCCTGAGTCCCCTGCACTGAGCCAGTTAGCAGGACACAAGGGGCGTGCCGCTCACTGCCCTGGAAGATGGGGTCACCACCCCAGGCCAAACCCCCGAATCCCCGCAGCTGCCTCCGCGTCTTCCTGGGGTCCGCCTTCCTTCTTAGTCCACAGCTTCAGATCCTAACATGCCTTCCCCACAACTGGGTCTGCAGCGAGCGCAGCGGGGCTGTGTCCCCTGGATTCCACCAAGCGCAGCAGGGCCCTGGCCTCGGCCGTGCGTGTCTGCCACAGGTGCACATGGGCTTTCGCTGTGTGCGTGCACCCGTGCGTGTGAGTGCTGCTATGTGGTTTTTACATTTCGAATGCTGAACTTCTATTTGCGCAACTCGTCTCTGAACCTTGGTTGAGGATTGTACTTGGATGTCTCTGGGGTTCCTAAAGGTCTCGCTGGCGGTGGGGAAGTGGGGGCGTCCTTCCGCCCCTCCCTCTCCTTCTGTCCCCTCTCCTCTCCTCCCCTCTGTCCCCTCCCCTCCCCGTCCCTCCATCCCATGTGAATCTGATCTAATTCAAACACAGACATTCCGAGAAGAGGCCTGGGACGGAGAAGGAGCTCCAAGTGCTAGCGGGCCTGGTATTTTTAGGACTTTATTTTGAGGCGTGCGCCCCGCCGGGGGCCGCCCCGCCATCTGCAGTCCCTGAGTAGACTCTCCAGATGAGCGGGTGAAACAAAAAGAATTTTGTGGGTGAAAATGAGCTCCCTCGTTCCAGAAGAATAAAGGACCCTTCAGTAGAAGGAAGGAAACTTTCACACAAAGGGCCCCCTTCGAAAATGTCAGTTATCTTGGGAGAGAGAGAGAGTGAGTCATGCGATCCCAAGCTGGTGACAGGGATGAACACGATCAGGCCTGAGGGGTGACATTTATGGGGACAAGGACTGACCCCCCCCACCCCCACCCCACACCCTTCCCAGAAGCCACTGAAATGGGAGACTGTTCTAGACTAAGGGAATTCTTCCTAGAATTAGACTGTGATCCAGCCAGGCGTGATACACGCCTGTCATCCCAGGACTCTGGGAGGCTGAGACAGGAAGATGGAAAGTGGGAACCCACTTAGCAACTCAGAGAGACCCTGTCTTAAATAAATAACAAAAAAGAGCTGGCTGAGTTTGCAGCTCAGAGAGAAGGCCTTGTTGTTCAGTGCCCGGTACTGCCAAAAAAAAGAACAGAAACAAAGAAAAACAGACAGACAGACACACACACACACACACACACACACACACACACACACACACGGCCCATCCACGCACCGTCCACCGTGGGCCTAGCGTGGGCCCTGCGCTGTGAGAAAACCCTAGAACCCAGGCCTGGCGCAGACCTACCCGCCAGGGCCAGAGGCAGATAGCACCCTTGGCCGTGCTCACGGGAACTGGTGGGGAGGGAGCTGCCAGGCCTGAATCCCATCTGCCCCAGCCAGGATTCCCTGTCTCCGCCTCCTCCCTCCCCTTCTCCTGTCTCTCTCCCACCTCTGTTCCCTCTTTCTTTCTTTCCCTTTCTCTTAATAAAAATGCCTCATCAAATAATTAGTTAGCAAAAGAAAAACTCACAGGCTCCCACCCTGGCAACTTCTAGGGTTCCAGCTCCAGTCCACAGAAACTGTGTGTGAGCAAAGGGACGGGTCAGGCGTGACCGGCAACCCCTGCCCATGCCCAGGGCAGCACCCCCACGCTTGGACCCGCTGGGAGCCTTTGAAGGCGAGGCCGGGTGGGTGGGACCCCCGGGTGGGGCAGGCACGGAGAGAAACGCATTCTTACACCCCTTGCACCAAAGGGCCTGGACTGTCCCATCCTTCCTGCACTTGATGCGCCACTTTCAGCGTGTGGTGAGTCTGTGGGGTAAGGCTGGAAGGTGCACGTGCGACAGGCGGCCCGTGTCACTCTGGAGCCTGGGTCAGGAAAACGGGCGCTGCTGTTGTTTCGGACTTAGAGACCCCGTGTGCGTGCACCACTGCCCTCCGTGTAGAGCTCTTTTCCACGTGTAGCATGAGCTCTCCTCCCGTGGCCGAGACACAGGGTGTAAGGAGGAGAGCCCTTCCCGTGTAAACTGGGCACGGCGGCCCCGCCACTTCCTGCTCCCCTAGCTTTAAACCACGTCTGCGGCCGCTGTGTGTGACATCTATTATTTTTAAACTTCCATGTGAAATCATCATTAGCATCTTGTTCCATTTTTTTAGGGGGGAGAAAACCCAGCAGGTGTTTCCTTTGCCCGTGGCGTGTATTGTCCCCGCCTGTTGGCGTCTCTGAGCTTCCCATTGTCTGCAGAGCACACAATGGATGTCACCGAAGGTCACTTCTGCCACCCCGCCACCCAGCTCGGCTTCGCGTCAGGATGTCAGCGTGAGTGGTTTTGAGCCCAGGACCTTCACACTGACCTGTATTTCTGGCCCATTTTTACATTTGATTTAGAGACAGGGTCTCACTGAGTCATGAAGTTACCCAGGCCAGGCTCAAACGTGCACTGCTCCTGCCTCAGCCTCCCGGAATACTAGAAAGGCAGGCGTGTGCCCCCAGGCCCAAGTGAAAAACATGATAATCCAGAACATATTGCACGCGACCTTGATAGGCGTCTGTCTCAGGACTTCGGGTTGGAAGTGAAATACTTGACTCCTATTTAAAGGAAGAAAAAAAATAACGTGGTAGCATAAGCCTCCCAGGCTGGTCAGCTCGCCACCAGCTCAAAGCCACTGTGCCCTGAAAGCACTGGGCTGGTTGGTACAGGATCCCGGGGGGGTTGAGCTGGAGGTCACCCTCTTGCGTCCTCAGTGCGTGTGACTGAGTGGCACCTTCAGCTAATTCTGCCCCATCTCACTGCCCCCCAATGGCTCTTTCCTGGCTCTTTGCGTGTGCACAGGTGGGCCACAGGCCAGCCGGTCTCCAGCTGGGCATTGACCCATTTGGACCCCTGGCTCCTGTGGGCCAGCAGCACTGTGCAGCCACAGTTCCGTGATAGTGTTGCATCCTCTTAGAGCCTGGGGGACCTCGCAGGTCAGCGCCCCCGCCCCGGGCTGCCCGAGGTCCCAGCCAAGCTGAGCGGGGCCTGCTGCAGGAGTAGCGGCTGCGTTCTGCTCCATGTGAGTGCTTGGAATGAACCGGAATGAACCACAGGAAAGGGAGACGTGGGCCATGGTGGGGCTGGGGTGGAGGGCGGCCGCTGGGCTGCCAGGGTGCTGCTGTGGTCATCCTCCCTCCCCCACCCTTCTGTGGTCTCCTCGTGCACCCCTGTGGTCCCTTCATCCTGCCCCCCACACACGCACTTCGGTCCCCGGGCCGGTGAAGAACTCCCGTTCGCTGAGTCTGGATCTTGGCGCTCTGGGCGTCGTACCCACGCCACACTGAGTGACGTAAATCCTAACCGCCTCCAAACCTTGGTGCTGCAGCATGGAGCCAGACCTGAGAGCGGCCCCGACCCCGCCGAGAGGCACCGCCCAGGGCTGGCCTGGCAGGGCGTGAGGGACTCCGCGTGCCACCGCGCCCTTCTTTCTCCCTGTGCTTGCTGTATGGGCGGACTTGGTTTCCTAAGCAAAGTCGCGGAGCTGGAGAAGCGGCAGAAACCCCGCGGCCATGCTCTGTGCCTCACGCCCCCCTCCTTTTTCCATCTCTGTGGCATCTCTGCTCCTACCTCCTGGGAGTCGCCACCTGCAAACCCTGCCCCGCCCCCCACATGCACTGCACCCTCCTGCGTAAAAATCTCAGCCAGCCCCGGATGTGGCAGGTGCCTTGTCTGTCCCCTGTGCTCACGTGCACCTGTCCTCTGCTCCCTCCCCTCCCACCGCCAACTCTACCTCGATGCCTCCCCAGGGACCCTAGTCCTCCCCCCCTTGGGAGCACCCACTTCCTGGAAGCCCCTGGATGCCTGAAAAGTGTTCGTCATCACTCTGCCAAGGGTGGCGCTGGGTGGTCCTGCCAGTCGCTGTGCTGCAGGGAATGTCCAACTGACAGGCAGCCACCTGGTCACCTACGTGCAGAGCGAGGGCCCAGCAGCACGGGCTGTCACCCCAGCACTCTAGAAGGCTGAGGCAGGAGGATCCCAACTTGGACCCAGCATGGACAACACAGTGACTTGATAAGACCCTGTCTAAAAATTGAAACACTTAAGTCCGTTGTGAAGGCCCTGGGATCAATCCCCAGGACCACGTGCACACACACACACTCGCACACATGCACAAGGTTAGGCCACGTGAAAACACTCCCTCGGCCCTCCGATTGTCCCCAGCCAGGTCCTGCTTGGGCCTTGGGTGTCCATTGTGCTGTGCAAGCTCCGACAGTGTCCCATTGTTTATTTTGGGTGAGCGGGGTTTTTGCTAACAGGAAACATATTGTAAATTCAATGACTAGGGGATTTTGTAGCTCCTAAGTGAGCTCCATGTGCATCCGAGCGTCCGCCCCGTCCTCGTCCGCACCCCTCCCCTTCCCCACCTGCTGGTGACTGTACACGAACTGACCTATCTGCTCCCTTGGGACTTCTGGGAGTGGGAGCCCCAGTGCATCCGTTAGCTGGCGTCTTATCTCCCCCACTCGTTTCCCGGGGCAGGTCTAGGGGCTGGAACCCTCCCTCCTGCTACACATAAGACCCCCGTGGGTGGGCGCCCCTCATCCAAGCCCTGCGACCCCTAGCGTTGTCCTCGAGCCTTCCTGGACCCCGTTGTCCTCCTGCCTCTGCTCACGGTTCTGTGACAGGGTCCCAGTCGATCCTGCAGGACGATCACAGAGATCCCGGTGTGATGTGTCCGGTCACAGTGGCGTGTTGGTGATGCACACCGTGCTCCGTGGAAGCCATCCTCACTGAGACTTGGGACTTCGATCTTGTCCTGGGCACATATGTGGTCATCCTGACTGGATGCTGGGTGAATGCAGCGACCCCAGCCCCTGGTGACCGTGGGGAAAACAGCCAACCCTGCAGCGTCCTGCGGGCCGGCATCCGGGGTTTCGTCTGTTCCGTCAGTGGGATGAGATTGCCCATGTTTTGTTCTGAACAGGCTTCAGGCGAGCCAGTCCTGCACCCCCCATGCTGATGCTCTGAGCGCGGCTGAGGCGGCTGGGCTGCCCGCGAGGCGTAGGGGGTCAGATGGACCAACAGCACTTCTGTTTAAGATCTAATCACTAGCGCCCCCTTAAAAAATCACTGTGTTTCTGATAATTTTGGCAAAAATTTGTGTGAATTCTGAGAACTACATTTCTTCTCCCCCTACCCCCCCAAAAAAGTCACTTTTTTTTTTTTATCTTACAAATGTATACTTAGCAAATTACCCGAGCAAGCACCTCCCAAACTTTAGTGTGCAGCAGGCCTCGTGGTGCAGGCTGAGGCACGAGGATCGCAAGCTCTAGTCCAGAGGTCCAGGGTTGAGAGTGTAACTCAGCAGTTAAAGCACTCGCCTACTACATGCAAGGCCCTAGGTTCAACTTCCTAGCATCACATGAGCCAGGTGTGGTGACACCGCCTGTAATCCCAGCACTGGAGAGGCTGAGGCAGAATTACCATGACGTTGAGGCCAGCCTGGGCTGCAGAGCCAGGGCCAGACCCTGTCTCAAAACAAACAAACAAAAAGCCTAGCTCAAACTCAGGAATGGGGTGGGGATGGAGCACAGCAGGGTGAAGGCGCTGGCTTGATCTTCAGTGGGACGGAAAGGGAGGGAAGAGAGGGAGAGAGAGGGGTTTGGTGTGGAGATGAGCAGATAGACCCCACAGAGGGGGAAGGAAGCCGGGATGACCGGCAGGACCTGGCAGCAGAGGCCCTCCCAGGCCTGAGCCCGAGGGCTCCCCCGAGGCCTTTGTTCTTTGGGTCCTGTGCAGACCCACAGCCGGCTGGCTTTCATCTTATCCCCGTGGTTAGAGGATTTTACCCCCAAGGCTCTGTCACCTAGTTTACAGATAAAACCCAAACTCAAGAAAATAGAGACAAGAAGGAAAAATTTTGTCACAGGGGAAAAAGAAAAAAGGAAATGGACCCATTTGAGAAAGACTTTCATGTCAGAAGGCCTCTGCCACTGGGAGATCTCACGTCACAGTTGGGGAAACTGAGGCCCACCCGGCCCTGGAATTTGTCCGTGGGCTTTTGTGACAGAACGTGGCCTCTGTCCTGATTCTTTGGGACAGAAAAAAATCATGGAATTCCAGCTCAACCCGGAAACTAGGGGAAAGAGCTAAAGGGAAGGCAGACCTCGGGAGCGGGGCTAATGGGCACACGTCAGTCTCACAGGACACACCTGAAGCAAGCCCTGTCGTTGCCGCACTCTGGGAGGCTGAGGCAGGAGGACAGCAAGTCTGAGACCAGACTGGGCAATGTGGTAACTTAGCGAGACGTTGTCTCAAAATTAAAGCCAAAACAGCAGCCAGGCTGGAGCTCTGTGTGCAGGCCCGGGGCTCAGCCCCCGGTTCCCAAAGAGGAACCGGATCCCCAGTGCGTGAATTTCGCACTGCGCCCTGCCCCTGGCGCTTCCTGCATGTGGTTGGCTCTCTGCAGGCTGGGTTTAAATGACACTTGGGAGGAAAAAATTCTTGGAATAACTGGGAAAGAGTCTCCAGTCTGATCTGGCATGTCCTTGGGCCACTCATTTGATCCCGTGTCCCCCACAGGGCTGTGTCAGCAGATTCTGTGCTCACCGGGAAAGCGGCAGGCCCGGAGGCAGAGGTCACCGTGAGCTACCTGCCCCCGTGGTGGCGGCCACCGCGGGCCGCCCAGGCAAGATGGCACACAGCAGCTGTGCGGCCCGGCTGTGCCCGTCCTGGCACCATTCTTCCAAGCGGGCTTTCACACTGAGCAACAGCCCCAGCCCATCTTTTAGTTTTGACAGGGTCTTGCAAAGTTGCCCAGGCTGGGCTTGAACTTGGGACTCTTGTCTCAGCCTCCCAGAGTATTAGCTGACAGGCCTTCACCATCGGAGCCGAGAATTGCTATTATCTCCCTGCAGCTGGCGTAGAGGTCGCGGGCACTATGGGGTAGAACACGGCCTGGGGCTGCTCACAGCTTCATGAACTCGCTGAGGGTTGTGGGACAGACCTCCTGAGGGTGCGTGGGGGCAGCCGCGTCCCAGTCCCACAGGGACAGTGGGATTTGGAGTCTTCTCTTGCGTGGCTGCAGTGTGGGCTCTCAGCGAGGGGCGGTATCCCGGAGACAACAGGCCACACCAGAAGATGCCTTCCACTGTTGTGGTTGGGACAGCCAGGGAGGGCGTGCCTAGAGGCCGGTGGGCACGGCCTGGCATGCTGCCAGTTGTTGCCCGGAGTCCTGTGGCCCAAGTCAGCGGGAGTGCCCACCCCGAGGTCAGCCCTGGGCAGAGCCGCCCCCCATCCCTGGAGCAGCAGGCGCCCATAACGGCCTGGCAAGCTGCTGCGGGGTCCCTAGCAAGCCCCCTCCTCCCGTACCGCAGCCCGCCCCTCTCCCAGGCATCTCAGCACGTGTTTGAGTTTCTCCTGTGTTAGCCCCCACCGGTGCCCAGGAAGAGGCTGGAGGACGGAGGTTCCTGGGATCCCTGCCCCAGGCGCTGCGCCCCCTCCCCTTGCACCCCTACGTGATCTCTGGTGGCACTGTGGTGGCCGGCATGGCTCGGGCCAGCAGACGTGGCCAGCTCTGGCTGCTCGCAGGCCGTGGGGTGGCTGTGGGAGAGTGGTGCCATGTCTTGGCCGCACGTTTTCATCTGCACAGTGGTGGCAGCAATGACACTGTGAGGTCACGAGGTGTGGGAAGAGCTAACCGGGTGGGCGGGGCAGTGTTGGGCCAACAGCTTGGCATGGCTGAGCCCCTGGAGGCCGCCGATGTGCCAGTCAGCCGGTGAGTGAAGATCTGGTCTAGGGAGGACCAGCACGGCAGCCAGAGCACCTGCTTTGCACATGCAAGGCCCTGCCTCCCAGCACCACACAAACGGCATGGTGGCTTACGAATCCCAGCCTCCGGGAGGCTGAGGCAGGAGGATTGCTGTGAGTTTGTGGCCAGCCTGGGCTCCACGGTGAGTTTAGGAGCAGCCTGGACCACAGAGCGAGACCCTGTCTTAAGGAAAGAAGGGAAAAGTGGTGTAGATACACAGAGGAGTACTACTCTGCCATCAAAAAGATAAATTTGAGACGTTTGTGAGAAAGTGGAGGCGCCTTGAGACCATCACTCTTTGGGACATGATCACAGAAGTCCTGTATCCCAGGTTTCTCTAACAGCAGAAAACCGAAGTGTAGCTAAGTGAACAGGCAAGGTAACAGAGTCGCGCTGGGAAGCAGGGAGGGAGATTTTGTCACGAAGGGAAGAGGACGTGGAGAAGGAGGGACCTGAGAGGGTGGACTGGGGAAGGATGCAGCACAGCGACCCTGCGTGTCTGTGACACGGGCTGGCACAGTGTCATGTACATAACAATAGACAGAATAACTTGGGGAGGGGAGAGGAATGGACCCACGTGTGGGAGACAGTGAGCCCCCGCGGGGCCTGCGGGTCCAGAGGGCACAGGCGCCAACTCGCACCCACGCCTCCCCGCAGCCCTCCCCAGCCCTGTGGCGGCCCGTGCTTGGCTGTCACTCTGCGGCTTCCTGCGGGCCAGCCCGGCCTGGGCCGCCACACCCCTCCACACCCCTCCTTGGTCCCCGCGACCCCCAGTCCCAGGGGCCATGCAGCCCCTCCTCGGGCTGGGGAGGCCTGCGCTGGACAGGAGCTCGTGGGGCTCCGGGGGCCCCCAGGAGTGCTTTTGTTTGGGGGTTTATTGTTGTTGTTTTTCTTTTTCTTCATAATTTTTTGTGATAAAAAATTTACATGACATAAAATTTAGCCTTTTTTTGTAAATACGTGAATTCCAAGTTCTTTACTGCATTAGAACCATGGGGCTTGGAGAGTTAGCATCTATGTCCGCCCCTTTTCAGAGGTTCACCTCTTTCCTGTCTGACCATTGCTTTTGCTTTTAAGGGAAGTTAGAACGGATCTGTTGCTGGGGGCGGCCTCTCCGGGTATTGTTTCTAATCTTAAAAGGGAGATTCCCTTCTAAAGAATTCTTATCCTATATCTTTGCCTAATCCACAAGTAGTCATCAGCCATGTCTGTATGGCTTAATGTTTTCAAGAGAATGTTAGAATGTGGGGTTTTTTTTGAGACAGTGTCTTGCTCTGTAGTCCAGGCTAGTCCTGAACTCACTGTGTAGCCTCAGCTGGACTTGAGCTTAGAGCAATCCCCCACCTGTTTTTGATTTTTGATTTTGAGACAAGGTCTCACTAATTTCTCGCTTGTAATCCCCCTGCCTCGGCTTCCCAGAATGCTGGGGTCACAGGCTTGTCTTATGTATTGCACTGGGACAAGTTTACCTTTGAACCGTGAGCATGCTGCCATCGGGTTTTTCCTGGTGGCCCTCTGTCCTACCAGCACCACGTGCGTCCTGCTCTTGGGCCCCTGCTTTCCTAAGAGGAGGAGACAGATGCAGCGCAGCCAGTGCGGAAGGAGTTCCCGGATCCGGTTGCACACCACACCCAGGGAAAGGCTCTCCGGCCTATGCATGCCCAGGAGCCTGGGACAGGCCACCTGCGCTGCCTGGCCCTCTCGCACCCTTGCTCACCAGCCAGATGGAATCAGTTCTTTCTGTAGCACATTTAAAAACACCGAAGGGAAAAACACGAGCCTTGGGATTTTCTAGAACAGTGTACACCCATCTTCCGCCCGTTTCCCCCGAGAAAGGGTGTATGAGTCACGGGCTGCGAATGAGTAAGTGTCGGCGCAGGTGCCGTGAACTGTGGGGCGTGAGTCATCCCCAGCGTGCCCTCCGCTCCATCCCAGACAGCACAGCGGGGACTCCCGGCGCTGGTGCCCGGTGACAGACAAGGCCCGTGACGTCACAGGGCCCTGGTGCCGAGTGATCTCTTGTTACCACTTCCCTGATTACTGAAACAATTCCAGGTAAATCCAAGTATGAACAAAGGAGTCCAGTGGGAGGAATCTGTCACAAAAATCTCCCCTTTTTCTGTCCCTCCAGAGCCAGCTGTGGGGAGTGACGTGTTTTCCCCACGTAGGGTTCCCCAGGATGGGCAGGCTCTTCCCCAGGTTAGGGTGGATGCCTTAGAGAACAGTATAAGTGACCCGTGGAGGATTTTTCTAGGTGCATACTCAGGCTAGTAGGACAGGTTCCAGTCCCAAGGGCCTTAGGGACTGGCGTGCCGCATGGGGCAGGGCCATTTCACGGTGTCATGGGGTGTCACGGGCTAGAATATGTCCACAGGCTGGCCCCCAGGCACAGGCCTGTCATCCTAGCACTCTGCAGGCTGAGGCAGGAGGTTCACAAGTTCGAGCCTAGTCTGGGCTGCTGGAAGAAAACAGGCTGGGGCTGGAGCTCAGTGAGGAAGCCCCGGGTTGGAGCCTCGCTGCCGCGAAGCAGGATCAAACACAGCCATAATTTCTTTACTGGTTTCAACCATAAGACTCTGACTGAGAACCAACTCTACTTGCTTTTATAACCCTCGCTTTAGAAAGGGTCACATTTACAAAACAAAATCCTTTTTTTTTAAATACATGTTGAAACTTGTAGAAAGACTTCCCAGGTCCTGGGAGATGCTGGCTTCCCCAGTAACCAAATACGGTGTCCCAAGAGGGCCAGAAAAAGCCAACGGCAAACTCTTGTCATTCTTTCGTTCCTCAGTGGATGACCGGTACAAACTATTCACATTACTCATCCGGGCCAACTGTTGTGTCTAACCCGGAAGCTGCTGCGCTACAAGTGCTACTTTTTAGGGTGGACAGAGCAGAGGTTAATTAGCTGCAGTTTCATTGGATAAATATGCTGCTGGCTGCAGAATTGTGGTTTGAGGGACACTTCCGTGACTGTGTATCAGGCCAGAAATAATTTTCCTTGGGAATTTGTAGGTGGTAGGAGGTCGTGTACACTTACTAAAACAACAGCTGACGGGGGAGCAGTCCGTGGTCAGGTCCTTGCAGCCTGTCCGGCAGCAACCCTTTGGTACCAGTGCACCTGTCAGCTGAGACAGGGAGCCGCCACGCATGGGGCCACGCAGGGGACCCAGGAGAGCCTGCCACCCTCGCAGCAGTCACTGCCAACCCCTGGCCACGGTGCACAGGAAATACCGTTCACAGAATCATGGCATCTGGCAGAGGCTGTGAGAGGAGGAAGTGCAGAGCCTCGCCACGAGGGCTGCTAGGCCGACCCGACCTGGGATGGGGACATCCGGTGCGTGGACCCCACCCCTGTTGTGACAAACACCCCCAGCCCCCGGTACAGAGGAGTTAATGAAGCGGTTTGCCCCAGGGTGCAGGCTCATCTGTGTGTGTGGTGGGGGGGTGGGGCGGGGACTGAGGATCAAACTCTGGGCCTTCAACAATGTGTCACTGCTACCGCTAGGTGACGCTCACAACATCTTCTGCCCCTTTTTTTTTGTTACTTAGTGGAGACAGACTTTCTAAGTCATTAAATAGGTCAGGCTGGGCTTGAACTTGTGATCCTCCTGCCTCAGCCTCCCAGATTGCTGGGATGACAGGCCTGCATCACCAGGCCCAGATAGCCGAACAATTTTTAAGTAGATCATTTGTACAGTCCACAGATGATGTCATAAATACCCCAATGGCCATCAGCAGAAAGGTTCCCTGGTCCTGTGCTACACGCATCACATCTGACAGTGACCTTGGATAGATTTCAGAGAACATAAAAGAAAGGGTGTCCTAGGAAGGCCACTGCCCCGATGGCTTCTGTGTCCCCAGTTACCTGAGGCGGTTCTCACCTTATTGAAATACTGGAAAGGTGCCGGGGCTAAGGTGGGCTCTGGGACCCTCTTCACGTCCTTAGTTCTGTGATCTGGGCACAGACATGCCCTGTGGTCTATGAAGCTGCCCAGCCCACTCTGGCATAGGCCAGGCTGTTTGAGCAAGGCCTGGGAAGGAGCTGGGCATGAAGGCCCTGGGTTCCACCTCAGCTGGAGAGGGAAGGCGGGAGACACAGCGGAGAGCAAGGAGTAGGGAGGGAGAGGGAGCAGCCGTATGCCTCCTGGAGGACCAGAAATGGAGCTAATCAGATCTAGGAGTGGCGCCTGAGCCGTCCAGAGAACCTGCCACACACTGGCAGGCCTGGCTTTTGTGATAGGTGTCCCCCACACAAGGAGAGCTTCTGATGTGTGGGGGAGCACCCAGGGTAGCCGAGACCCAGTGGTGCTGACTGCTTGCCCCCTGTGATCCCATCCTGGGTGGCACCAGCTGGGCGGCGTGCAGGCCACCCAGGCCCAGGCGTGTTCCTTTCTAAGTATAGCCAGCTTCCGGGATTTCAGTCTGGGTTGTTCTAAATCAAGGCCGGCCTAGGAGACTCGGAGGCCAGCCAGGAGGCCAAGTCTGTAGGCTGGTGGCCGCAGCACAGGATTCCGTGACTCCTCCCTCCCAGCACCCAGGAAAGGAGTCCCCTGGGCCTCCTGCCACCAGGCTCTGACCACTGACCCTGCCCAGGCATGCTCTGGACTCGAGAGGCCCATTCGGGTCTGTTATGAAGCCCAGCTTTTGGGGTGTGGAGATCGTGTCTGCAGCTCTCGTGCACATTGTGAGGTGGGGAGAAACCCTCGCTGTTAGCAGGGCCTGGGGGTACCGGCCTGTGATCCCAGGATTCTGGGAGGCTGAGGCAGGAGGACCGCAAGTTTGAGCCCAGCTGGGCAATTTAGCAATTTAGTGAGGCCTGCTTCAAAATCAAAAATAAAAATGGACTGAGGATGTAGCTCAGTGGGAGGCCCCAGGCTCAGTCCCTGTCCTAGAGCAAAACAACAGTAACAACAGAAACGCTTCCAGGGGACCCTGTGGTCAAACCTAAGGGGCATGGGTACAAGCAAAATGCATTATACCTGCGGAACCCTCCAAAAACCATGTGGAAATGTGGGGCGCAAGGGAGGTGACGAGGAGACACTTCTTTGGTCGGTCTGTGCGTGAGGAGCTCGTCTCTGTAACCAGTATGTGCCAGTTTTTAAAAAGAAAAGAAAAGAAAAAGAAAACTTGGAAACTTGACGGTACAACACCAAAAATGGTCAGAGAGGAAGCTGGGGCCGAGTCCCGCGGGGCGGCGGTGGGGGTGGATTCCCAGGCTGCGCCTCTCCAGCCAAAGCGAGCCGCAGGTGAGTCCTGCTCTCCCTGTGGAGCCTTAGCTTCTCCACGCTGGGCCACCCGGCCGTCCTCCATCCTGCCAGGCGGGGCCTTGGCCCTCAGCCACATCTGTCCCCAGGACTCACCAGGCTGGTGGCAGCCGGGCGTGTCCCTGGACTGCAGACGCGACTGGAAAAGGGAAGGTTTCTGGAATTCCTGGCACCGCCGCCACCTCCGCTCTGCCCCAAAATCAGGCCTTACTTTTGCTTCTTAGTGGGAGGCGCACCGTGGCCCTCCCCGTGGCCCCGGGTGGGGAGACTGGGAGGCAGGAATGTGTTTCTAGAAGTTTCCGCCAGAGAGCAGCGCTTCCTGACTTTAAACAGGCCCCGTGGCAACAGGATTGGGTGTAACGGTCCAGCAAAGATCCCGCACAGACCCCAGGCCGGGTTGGCCGGTGGTTTTATTAGTGTGCAAGGGAAATGCTGCCGCCCGAGTCCTGTGTGGTGAGCCACGGTCCCACCTGCAGAGGTCTGGTGTCCTCGCTTCCCAACAAGGCAGACCCCGTGCGACTGTGGGCCAGCTGCCCCGCTGCGTCCCCACCCCCTTCGAAGTCCCCGGCCCCTCGGCTTACCTTCCGGGGCCTCCACATTCAGGTGGCGGTGCACATGGCCTGAGCTGTCCTCCCTCTAGGCCCGTGTCTCGGGCAGCTTGCGCTGCTGACCCCAGGCTGGCCCTGCCTCTGTGAGTGCTGCCCTGCACATGAGAACCAGGGTTCTTGGGGCCTGATGGGAGAAAAAGTGACCGCAGTGTGTCACGTGACTGTACAGATCTCATATGCGCGACCTATAAAAAGAGTCGTGATTTGAAAGATTAACTATCAAGAAAAGAAAAGCCAGGTCTGGTTGGCAAAGCCCTGTCATCGCCAGCACTGAGCAGGCTGAGGCAGGAGGATTGCTGTGAGTCCAAGGCCAGCGTGGGCTCCATAGTGAGTTCGGGACCAGGCTGAGCCTCAGAGTAAGACCCTGTTTCAAAAAAATAAATGACTAAAATAAAATCAGAGGACAGATAGCGACAGCAGGCGAAGCTGCTTCCTATCTCCGAGGTGCAGGTGGGGAGCGTGGGTCTGGGGGCGGCAGCGTGTGGAGGAGGGAGGAGGTGGGGTGGCGGGAGCGGAGGGTCTGAGTAGGCGGTGGCGGTTCTTCCGGCCTCTGAATGGGTGTCTACTTTGCCTGTGAAAAATGCCTGTGAATCTTCTATCCAAAAATCTACCCTCCTGCAATCGTCCCCTGCCGCATCCCCTCCCCGCGGGGGAAGGACTGCCAGCACACGGCTCCTTCCTGCCTCCCCCGGGGGATGCTGGGAAGCCCGGCTCAAGCCCTGCCGTCCTGCCAGGGCTCAGGAATCATCATTTCCGCCCCGGGGCTGGCTGTTCTTCCTGGGGCCTCCTGTCCCCACTGTTCCCTTCACTGTCACGTAGCCCCAGCATATTGTGGGGAGCTCTAGCTGGGCCCCCAAACGTGAAGCCAGGAATGGGGACCCGCCTGTACCTACAAGGCAGGCGCTTCCCTCTCAGGCCTCCGAGACTGAGGTCGGCCAGGACGCATAATGCACAGCCAAGCATTGAGTCTCCAGACAAGGGCCCACAAGTGACGGCCCTGTCCCCCACGCCTTGTGTGTCCCAGGAGGCTTTGCCCATACTACACTGGACACAGAGGAGAGGGCCACCTGGTCACGTAGGAGGTCACAAGAAACGGGATTAAGTTAAAGGCCGTTCAAGGAGAAAGTCGCACTGAAGTAATGCCTAGCCCCCTGCCAGCGTCATTTCCTCGTGCTAACATGCACTCCATCCCCGAGTCATGTCGTAAGGCTGCGGTGTACACGTGGCTGCCCTGCATGTGGAAAGCGGGCCCGTGACTGTTCTCCGTAGTAGGATGCGGTCGGTAAAAGCGGTGAGCGAGGCAGCCGTTTCTGTTGACGCATTTTTGAGTTCCCCGGGGAGGAGTGTTTTTAACATTTGGGTTAATTCCCCAGTGTCCTGCCGTATTAGGTATAATTTGAGGAAACCATTAGAGAACCACTGAAATGCAAAAGGACCTGTCACGTGACTCTGGGGACCAAGTGTCTTTTTCCAGAGGGTCCTGGAGGTCACAGGATCTGGCGGGGTGGTAATGCTGGCCACGCCCCACATCGCCCTGGCCACTGTGGGGCGATGGAAAGTGACTCTGATCTGCGCACCAGATGGCAGGGGACCCAGCTGAGAGTGGAACCTGGATGCCAGGGAGGGAATGAGCCGGTCCAGACAGGAAAGGGGAGGCCACAGACAATCCTACAGGTGGCCTTATTAGAGGCTGGGGGGCACGGATATCGGTGTCAGGCACGGCACGGCCACGCGCACAGGCGCATGCAGGGAGATGGACTTTACCTCTGGGTGGACCCACTTTTATCTCTTTATTTTGAGATGGTGTCTCGCTAAGTCACTCAGTTGCCCAAGCTATGCTCCAACTTGCGATCTCCCTGCCTCAGCCTCCCAGAGTGCTTGGATGGCAGGCCTGCTCCTTCTTGGACGCTGCTAATTCTCTCCAGAGATAACGCTGACCGTCTTACAATGAGACCCCATCCCCAATAAGCCACTCGACGTCTTCCCAGGAGTGGCCTGGTGCCCTGGTCCTCAGAGGACAGGATTCCGCATCCAGGGACACCGCTGTGCGGAGCGGCCCTCTCTTTATTAGGAAAAGCACATCTCGCATTCCGGTCCGTGCAGTGGGGGCCGTGCCAGACGCTGCGCTCGGGGAGACTTAGGGGAAGGGCCTGGCAGATGTGCCTGCGTCCTGCTGTTTCATGGTTCAGGCTGAAGCTCTGAACTCCACAGGGCTCGTGCCGCACCCCCTCAGCCCCCAAGAGCCAAGCTCCCGAGCATGACTCACCGCAGCCTGCAGCCTTACCATCCTTGGGCATGCAGTGGTGGGGCCGCCACCCGGGCCTGGTGATCGCACAGGACACAGGGAGCTTTTGGACACCCTCTGGCGGACCGGTACCGCCCCCGCTGCCGCCTGTGTGGAGATAGCCGTCTGAACTGTTTACTTACGAATGCGTCAGAAGAGCCCTGCGTTTCTTCTCCCCTGTGGCTAAACTCCAGAGCAGTGGTTGAGCAGACCCGGAGCCACCCGGCCCCTGGGCGCCCTGGCCAGCCCCCTGCCTGCTGTCCGGGGCCTGGAGGGCTGCAGGTTCCAGGGCTGGTAGGGACAAAAGCCTTGAGAGTGGCACTGTTTTTAAAGATGTGTTTCTCTTTGTGGGTTCTTCTTAGGGGCAGACGTAGTTTAAAGCGAATAAACTGTCGGGCTGCTTCATTTTTACAAGAACGTCGTAGGTGGTGTATTTCACAATCTTGGCACGGCTGGCATTTCTGGAGGCCTGGAGCGGGCTGCGCCTGCAGGGTACTGTGGCAGAAGGCATCCTGGGGACTGTGGCCCAGAGTGGGCAGCAGCGATTATATCAACCCCCAGGGGCTGAATAGTCCTTTGTAAATGACAGGGACAGCAGTGGGCCGGGCTGGACAGGGGACAGCGCCCTGGGAGAAACCACTAGTGGAGCCTCCATTCCTCCACGTCTCGGGGTTCCGGAGCTTATTCCTGCTCCTTTGACCTCAGCAAAGACGCTTGAACTCCAAAGAGTGTGCCCATGTGAGCTCAGCTCCGCTGGAAGCAGCCAGATCCTCAGCTCTGGGTACACACCTGTCATCCCAGCACTCTGGGAGGCTGAGGCGGGAGGGTTACAAGTTCCAGCCCAGCCTGGGCAACTTCATGAGACTTTATCTCAAATCAGAAATGAAAAAAGTAGCCGCAGATGTAGCTCAGTGTAACGGCGCTCAGTGGCTTGGGTGTTATTTTTAGAAAAGGCACAAAAATTTGAATCAAAGTCAGCTTTCATTTTTAGGCCTTTCCCCCCTCTGTGTTCTTCTTCCTCCTCTCCCTGGGCCATTTCTGTCACTATCTTTATGGCTTTGGGGCAGAGATACAGTGTGAAATACAGATACTCAAGCACTGCGTAAAAATAGTAATAAAATGCATATTTATTAGGAAGAAAGCTCCACCCATTGAGGCCTCATCGGTGAGTGTAAAGAGGGTGAAATATTGCTTCGCTAATGGAATAATGAAGCACACTGAGTGTTTTGGGGGGCACGTGGTGGGCACTGGGTTGAGCAAGCCCGGGCCTCTGTTCTCAGTTGCATCCTCAGCTCCAGTTCCGCCCCCGCCCCCCGCCTCCCCCCGCTCTGTAGCCCAGGCTGGTCCTGAGCTCGCTATGGAGCCCAGGCTGGCCTCAAACTCAAGGCAATCCTCCTGCCTCAGCCTCCTGAGTGCTGGGATTACAGGCGTGTGTCACCACGCCCAGATTTATCTCAGCTCTTTTGTTTGTTTGTTTTGATTGTGAGGCAGGGTCTCTCCTGTTCCCTAAACCATCAGGCTAGGTTCTAGCTTGTGCTCCTCCTGCCTCAGCCCCCCAGAGTGCTGGCACAACCGACTGGAGGTGGAGCCGGGTGTGTCCAGCCTCCTCACAGGAACCGTGGCCACGGAGAGCGACTTCCCCAATGCGCCCCCTTCTGGGCCACGTGCAGACAGGCTCCTTTCTTCCTGCAGAAGCCAGCTACTTTTTCAGGCTTCAGGCTGTTTGATCAAATGAGACCAGCCACGCATTCCTGCAGCGGGGAGTTGGAAGGACTTTTTGCTCCTCCTCGGAGAGGAGGACCTGGGGAGAACCTGCACTGCTGATGGCTTGCTGTTGACCCGTGTGCGTTCCGATGGCAGGCGGTGGGCAGCAGGGGTTGGGGGAGCGCTGGCCCAGCAGGAGCAAGACCCTGGGGTCCAGCCCCCAGCACTCAGGAGGCCGAGGCAGGAAGACTGCTGTGAGTCCCAGGCCAGCCTGGGCTCCGTAGTGAGTTCAGGACCAGCCTGGGCTGCAGAGCGAGATCCTGAGTGGCAGAGTTGTTTCAGAAATAGACGGAATGGGGAGCGAGGCGGGACAGAACAGTGACGCGCCTGTGGGGTTGTCCCCTGGGTAGCGCTCAGCCAGGGAGTCCCCACAGCAGAGGCCGCCACTGGGCAGGGTCCACCCCTCGTCCACATTCCCTGGGCTGTGAACACCTGCTTGAGAGGGACACAGGGCACCAGGGAGCCCAGCAGGCCGCGTGCTCAGAGGACCTTCTGGGGAAGGCTGGCATACACACACACACACACACACACACACACACACACACACACACACACAGGCTTCTGGGCCCAGGAGTGAAGGAAAGCCAGTTGGCCCTCTCGGGGTTTTCAGCAGCCCCTCAGGTGGAGCCGGTTCCACTGCCCCTTCCAAGTATGAACCCCTCAACCTCGTGACAAGGCAGCAGTGAGCCAGCCGTGCCGAGCTGAGCCCCAGTCTTGTGAGATACTTCCTCTCGCTCAGGCAGAGAACCACCTTGGCGATGTATTGCACTTTTCAGAAATATCTGAAAATATTCAAATTTTTCTTTCCTGTGTGTGTGCGCGTGTGCGTGCGTGTGGCACTGGAGATCCAGTCCAAGGCTTTCACACTGAGCTCCATTCCCAGTCCTTTTTTTTTTTTTTTTTTTTTTAAGACAGAGTCTCAGCTGTCCAGGCTGGGCTGGAACTTTCCATCCTCCTGCCTCAGCCTCCCAGGGTGCTGGGGTAACAGGCCTGCGCCGCTGAGCCCAGCCAGAACTTTTCAAAATTCATTTCAATGTTGGGAGATTTGCCACAAAAACATTTACAATGTAGGTTCCCACACAGCGGACCTCACTTAGTCTAATCTGATTATATTTGTACTCCATGATCTCCCTGGCGTGGGGACAGGAGGCCACCTGCTTCTCTCAGGGAAAGCTCTCTGGTGGCTGGGAGCCATGGGTCCACAGCAGTCCTTGCCGGTCAGTTTCCGCGGCCTGGTCAGTGCTGCTGCCCACTCTGTAGGATGCACCACTAAAATGCTTCACGGCTTGCATAATCTCCCGAGACCAAGGGAATCAAATGTTCTTGAGTCTGGTCCATCTTCACCGTAGCCATGTGTGTAGCAATCCCATTAACCCTCCAAAGCGCGGGCCGGCTGCGCCCCTGCCCACCGGAGCCTCCTGCTGGTCTCTGCCGCCGCGAGCCAGCCCTGTGGGCAGCTCCCTGGCCTTGTCATCGCCCACAAAGTACTCCCTCTTCTGGGGTCTCTGGTGAGTTTCTGCGAACGGCAGCGAGGGTCTTGGGCAGAGGAGGGAGCCAGAGAAACCCTGGTGGTGTCTGAACGCGACACACCTGTGGCTGTTGACATGGTGGTCCCATGGCCTCCGTGTCGCCTCCCGGGCCCCGGGTTAGTCTCCAGAATTCACGCACCTGGATTCAGATCTCAGCTGACAGATACCCTGGAGAGCGGGGATCCCCGCAGCCTGAACTCTGCCTCATCCCGGCTCCTCGAACGGGACCCCCGTTGTTTGCACTGTATGTGAAGAAGCCAAGGAAGTGGTCGCTGTGACGAGGATGTCACTCTGCAATGTGGGAGGAACATGGCAACTCGCGATACCCAGGTGATGGGATGTGGGATCAAAAATACGGTGAATCTCACCTGTTGTTAGTGGAAGGTACGTGGCCTTAACCCCTCAGCATCGCCCTCCTCACCCCACACTCTCCCCACCATCCCTGCCGCTCTCAGAAGCTGCTCTGGGCGTCTTCTCCCCTGAGGATCTGCCCCGGCCACCTCCGTGCTCTGAATCAACTCGAAATGTTGAATGTTCATGGCCATTTTGACTTTGAGGAAGGGCCAGGGTCGCACATGCCAGGTCCCGTGCCAAGGCGGCTAAGAACGCACCCATGATTACAAGCCTGCCTGTCCCTGGGATGGCACTCTGCAGGACCGGCTCCGTATTTTTGACCCCACCTCGTAAAGACGCTCGGAAAACAGGACGTCCAGCGCTGCTTCAGGAGGTCACAGGCGTGCGGGGCGCGTGTTCCACGCCAGGGGCCATTTGGAGAAGCATTAACAGCAACGTGTCTTATTGTCATAAATATTTTCATGGTAAACATTCACTGTACCTTTTGAGTGCGCCTCATGCATTTGCAATTGGAACGTGCACTAATTCCACTTCAGGGAAAAGGAAGGGTTGTGGATCAGGGGAGGGCCGGGGGAGGAGCCGCTTCGGCAGTGGGGGAGCCGGAGTCCACTCGCCTGCACGTCCTCCGGGCACCCGTGGGCTCACAGGCTCACCACCGGGCCAGTGTTCCATTTTGGAGGTTTTATTAGGGAGCAATTCAGAAGGAAACGATGACTCAGAAATAAACTCATGTTTAAAAAGTAGAACAAGACGAAGAACTAGGCCCCGGGGCTTCCAGGGCCCCGTAACAGAAAACATCTGCGGGACTTCCGGAACGTTCTGTGGGCCTTGAGAACTGGCCCACGCGTTTCCAGTCTTTTTTCCCTCCCCGCGGCCTTGGCTCGGCAGTTCCTTGTGTTCCAGCTGCTGTTCCAGCCAAGCAGCTGGTCAACTTCTCCCTTTTTGCAAAGTCATTATCTAGGCATTTATTCCTTCGATAGGCGTGGGCGGCCGCTGTCAGCCGGCCACCGGACGCCCGCCGGACGGGCCGGAGGCCGGGATCTGGGCTGCAGGCAAACAGCACCCAAAAGAAGAACGATTTTGTAGCCAGGGCTGGGAGTTCGGGCTTCCTCCTTTTGCTTTTATTTTATTTTCTTCTCTCTCTTTTTTTTTTTTAAGTACTGAGAATCCAGCTCAGGGCCATCAAACCGAGTGCCGTGGCCTGCCCGTTTTTTATTTTTTATTTTGCAACAGGGTCTCGCGAAGTTGCCGAGTGACCCGGCTAGGCTCCAACTTGTCACCTCCTTGCCTCAGCCTCCCGGAGTGCTGGGATAACGGGCTTTCTCAGCCGGCGCTGGCTGCTCAGCGACTCAGCGTGACCCACATCTTTCCTGGTAGCTCAGGTCTGCCGTCCCAGCACTTTGGAGGCTGAGGCAAGCGGATCGCCAGTTCAAATCCAGCCTCGACAACGTAGAAACTTAGTGAGACCGTGCCTCGGAACCAAAAATCAAAAATAAACACAGCCTGGTGACATAGCTCTGGGCTCATGCCTCCATGCCACGGACAATGCGTGGGTCAGAATCAACGAGCTCATGACTGAGCCGTCAGCAGCGCCGCAGAAGGCAGCTGGACCTCAGTCTGCCATGTGGACGCCCGTGGAATTGAGCTGTATGACATGTCATCGCAGCGTTCCCCGAGGGAGGTCAGCTCCCCGCGACAATGAGGCGTCCCTGTGACCCCAAGCCGGCTCAGTCCGTGACTTGCACTTGGAAATCTGGGCCTGGAGTCCAGGGCCCTCCCTGCTTTCTTGCTGCCTCATTGTGCGGCCGAGTGCCACCTAGCGTTGGCCCGCGGAACTGCAGACTCGCCCGAGGGCCGTGCCATCCCTCCTCCAGGAACATCAGCCGCAACAAGGTGACTTCTGTTGATAAAAGCTTAAAATTTTATCTCAAAATGTGGATATTCAGCAAACTCGAGGAGTCTTCCTTGCGTCGTGGCCTTATCGCCACCAGCTGCTGGCAGCGGCCCTTTCTGTCCCCAGCACCGGGGAGTGAGCCAGGAAGCTGCACCTCCAGCCTGTTTCTGGATTTTTATTTTGAAACAGAGTCTCACTAAATCACGAAGTTGCCCAGGCTGGGCTCCAGCTTGCGATCCTCCTGCCTCAGCCACCAGGAGTGGTGGGATCTCAGGCCTGTGCCACCCAACCACCACCCCTGTAGCCTTTAGCCCCGCCCTGAGTCGCCGCATTCGCCCCGCCAACGTTAGCCTGCATGGCTGTCACTAAGCCTGTCCTGGGACGGGCGTGGCTCAGACGTTGCCAGCGCCTGGCTTCAGCAGGTGGGATCTTAAGCCTCCGAGGCCGCCCGCAGCTCCGGGTGGTCTCCCTTCCGGTGACTTCATCCTGGAGGCCTGGACCGAGTTCTGTCTGGCAGATAGTGTAGACAGATAACACCAATCCTCCTGTCAGACATTCCGCGGGGCCGGGGCCGGGGCAGAGCCAGACACGGGGGCGAGGCGTTCTCTCATGTACTTGGGCTAACCAAGGTGACTTACAGCCGTGAACCGCGGGACAGCTGGGGGCTGGGCCCCCGCAGAATACCCTCCCAAAGCTGTGCTTCAGGAAGGCCACCGTAAGCTGGGCCAGTCACACAGGCCTGCCAGCCCCACCCAGCCTAGCAAGTTGACAAGATCCTGTCTCAAAAAACAAAAGTTAAAAATGGGCTGGGGATGTGACTCCGTGTGAAGCCAGTAGTTAGATCTGCCGAACCATGAAAGAGGGCTGACCACTGGGGTCTAGGAAAGAGCCCACGGCCGGGGTGTGCCCAGGAGGACCTGGCATGGCAGAGGCCTCACTCTGTCCCCGCACGGCAAAGACTTAGCAGCTCCTTCCATGCTGGGTCCCGTGTGATGCGTCAGGGCCCCGCAGAGGTCACGGCTTCATCATCATCCCCGTCACCTTCTAGTCTCTGGGACACGTTACCCGACACCCACAGCATAAAGGAGGAAAGACGGGGTTCAGCTCCCCACATCAGGAGGCTCCAGTCGGTTCACGGGTGCCCGGCAGTGCAGGAAAGGTCCGGCCTGGGCGGCTGCTCCCAGCATGGCCAGGGGAAGGGCCAGGGCCTCCATGAGGAGCTGGGCAGGCGTTCATGCCCTGCTAGGCCGCAGGTCTACGCTCTGATCTGCCCGCCACCACACCCTAGGACCCACCCCACCTAACTAGGCCCGCCGTCACAGCACATGGGGTCCACAGCATCCAGACACACAAGGCTTGTGGGGGGGTGTCACAGCTCCAAGCCATGACATAAACTGTGCTGGGGTGGGTCGGGGCAAGCCACAGGCAGATGGGTCACAGCCAAGTCCCGGAAGGCCTGTGCAGTGGGGGCACCGGGACAGACCTCCTGCCCTTGTATAGACGAGCCAGGCGGTGCCTGGGGGCCTTGCATCCTTCCCAAACTGGGGAAGTGTGCCCCGGCAGCAAGCAGTGGTGAGCGCTCACCAAGGCAGGGGTGCCGGAGGTAGAGGCCACGGCAGAGTCTGGGGGGGCTTCTCCTCTGGCTTCTCCACTTCTCCCAGGCGCAGACTGAACCCCACCTTGCCCAGCCTGCTGCTCCAGGCTCCTCCCACACCCCGGACCAATTTTGGAGCCCAAAAAATCCCTCAGGCCCCCCCAGTGACACCAGGGCCAGGCCTGGACTAGGGAGCAGCCAGGACGGCACACTCGCACTGGGCCCCGCCAGGAGTCACCAGGAACCCTGGTAAAACCCAGCCTCAAGGCTGGGGGCCACTGACCCCACACAGCGGCTGCCGTAGCCCTGATGCAGTGGGCCTAGGGCTGGCTTTGCCAGGCCCGAGCCGCTTGCTCGTGACCCAGGAGGACACATGGCTTTAGGGCCCTGGTACCTGAGAAAGTAGAGAGCTTTGGAGCTGGCAGCGCTGTACGGGGAAGAGCGGCGGCTTGGGACCTTCCCCGCTCCCGCGTTAGCTGGTGGCCACGTGCTGGCCACGCAGACTGTCCTCGCTGGACGACGCCCAGGCCTCCCGCCGCCGGTGCTCCGTCCTGTCCCTTCTAAAGACAAGCTGCATGTCGCCATGGTACAGGAAGGCACAACGGGACCGCAGCTCTTGCAGTCTGCCTCTGAGGGAGCCGCCATGGGCAGGGACACCACTAAGTCTGTACCCCCGTGCCAGCTGCGGATGGAAACCCTGGGCGCTGAGCCAGGTCTAGGGTTGGCAGGTGTGCAGCTGCCCCAGGAGACCCAAGGAAAGAGGTCAGAAGCCCAGAGCTGCAGAGCCCAGGCTGGCCTTGGACTCACAGCAGTTCTCCTGTCTCAGCCTCCCGAGTGCTGGGATTACCAGCGTGCGCCATCTCACCCAGCTTACGTGTTGGGGGGGAATTGAACTCGGGTACTTAGCACTTGCTGGGCAAGCACTTTAACCTCGCAGCCATTCCTCCAGCCCCACAACCAGTTTTTAATTACCAATCGCCGAGTTGACTTCTATCCCAATTGTTCTTGTGTGGCACAAGCCGGAGAGACACCCTCTGTCTCATCACCATGGCCAGGCACCAAATTAGAAAGGGCATCTCACGTGCCCACAGTCACCAGCCCTGTCCCCGCCCTGTGTCCTGTCCCTGAGTTCCTCGCTGTGCCCACATTCCCACCACGCGGCCTGCAAGGGACCACAGTGCTTCGGGAGCCAGGCAGCCCCTTAGGCAGCACTCGGCATTCAGGCAGATGGGACGCGTCCGTGGCTGGGGCACAGAGGTAATGGAGGGACTTCCCAGTAAACCAGCATCCCAGCACACGCTGGGTGCGGCACCCCTGCCCATGAAGGCAGACGCCTGGCACTGCCACTCCGCCGGGAAGATTCTTGGGCTGTTGGGCTTCTGGCCACAAGCAAATGCCCAGGGTCTTGTTTGGAGACTGAAAAGCAAAGTTTCAGGCTCACGTGTCCTGGGGGACACATGAGGGGTGGCTCATGGCTATCTGCTTTTTGTATTTATATTTGTGGTACTAGGGACCAAGCCTAGGACCTCCACGCTGAGCTGCATCCCCCAGCCCGCTGTTCAGTCTTGATGTGGGGACAGGGTCGTGCTTAGTTGCTAAGTTGCCCAGGCTGGAACTTGGGGTCCTCCTTCCTCAGCCTCCCTGGGTACTCGCGAGCAGGACCTGCACTCCCAGGTGTGGCTTTTCTGTGCTTTCTAATGTGAGTGTATCCGGATTGTCTCAAAGTACAGAATAACAGCTTAGAACTCCAGGCAGCCCTTCTGCACGGTTGGCTTCTTACAGCCATCAGGCCTGGTGGCGTCCAGGGAGCCCCACTGCCTTCCCCAGGCAGTTAGTGTCCGACTCGCTCCCACCCTGGCTCAGCTCACGGCCCCACGGGCCAAGGCCCGTGCTCCCCTGGCCCAGCGATGGCGTATACACTGGGCGCATTCCCGTTATCTGATCTCCCTGGGAGACTTGTTTGAAAGGCCTCCGGGTCCTGCTTTATAAATGTGTCATTCTGAAATGCATGCGCTCTGTTTGCAAGCGTTTTCTTCGTGTTCTTTTCGTTTTTCTCTCTTGCTCTGTCTCTATTTTGTGTGTGTTTGGTGGGGGGTGGAGAGTTGCTGGAGATTGGGCCCAAAGTCTTTACACTGAACTGCATTCCCCGCCCATTTTTATTTTTGATTTTGAGACAGGGTCTTGCTCAGACTTGTGACCCTCCTGCCTCAGCCTCCCAGTGCGCTGAGATGACAGGCTTGTGGTCCTTTCTTCTGAGCTCACCTGCAGGGCGGCGGGGACAGGGCTGTGGTCGTGACGTCTGGCATGTCCTCTCGCTGTTGCCCTCACCTGACCCTTCTGCGGGTTGTATGCCTCATTCACTGATGTGTAATTCACATGACGATCAGTGAGCACCGACTGTCGGACGCGGTCCTCCGACCAGCGCATCCTGACGAAGACCAGGTTGTGGGAGCCGCCTCTGCCCAGCCGGCAGCCCTCTGCAGCCAGCCCGCGTCCGCGCACGCAGGACCACACGTCCCAGGGTCTGCGGCTCCGCCTGCTATCGCTCGGCAGAGCTGGGGTGGGGGATGCTCTGGCCTTGCTGTTGCTGGTGGCGGCCTAGCTGCAGCCGAGTCCGTTCGTCTGTTCATCAGCTAATGTCCACCCGGGGCCTGCCTGGCTTTAGCTAAATTGCAAAAGCTGCTGCGACTGTCCCCACGTGGGTCTCCGATGGGTCGCTCCTCCTGTAGACTGAGTGTGCTGGTGGGTTGGGCGGCCTGTGAGGAGCCAGGCTGCACAGCAGGGGGTGAGCACCCCCCCCTCCCGTCCCCGTATGATGGCCCCAAGCTCCGCCTGCCAGGTCAGCAACTGGTGGCGCTAGACCCCCACAGGAGCAAAAGCCAGGAGCTGCGCTGGGAGGGGTCTGGGCTGCGCACTCCTTGTGCAAACCTGTTGGCTGCAGATATGAGCTGGGGCTCGGGTGATGACGTCAGCACCGAGGAGCAGCTGCAAACGCAGGTTCACGTGGTGGTGAGTTGCGTGACCAGCTCATCGTATGTGACGGCATAATAACAAACATAAAGTGGACAGCAGGGCCTGGAGGGACGGCTCAGCAGTTAAAGCGCTTACTAAGTACCTGAGTCTGATTCCCCAGCACTACATAAGCCGGGTGTGGTGGCACGCACCTGTAATCCCAGCACTTGGGAGGCTGAGACAGGAGGATAACTGTGAGGCCAAGGCCAGCCTGGGCTCCACAGCGTGTCCAGGCCAGCTGTAGACCCTGTCTCAAAAAATAAATAAAAATAAACCTTGTACAGCCAGCGAGGTGCACTTGAACCATCCCAAAGCCATCAAGCCCCTCCTGATCCTCGGGAAGGAAACTGTCTTCCATGGCAGCGGCCCCGTGCCAGGAAGACTGGGATTGCCATCTTAGGCACACACCTAGGAGCGGCCCGGCTCCTGTGTGAGGCAGGGGCGGAACCTCTAAGAAGCTGGGCAGACATCTCCCAGCATGCCTGTCACCCATGGCGGTGAGCGGGAGTCCTGAGCTCACTGCGTTCTCCGTGGCTCTTGGCACTGCCAGCTCTGCTCACAGGCTGCTCTGGTTCCTTCCTGTCACCATCAGCCAAGCTCAGCGTCTTTCCATATGGCATCTGCTATCCGTATTTCCTCCTTGATGAAGTGTCTGCGCAAAATCCTTTACTGAATTTCCAGCTCAGTCGTTCATTTCCTTTTATTGAGTCATGGGCGCTCTTTGCATGTTACGGGTAGAAGTTACCTGTGGAATATGTGGTTAGCGACTGCTTCCCCAATACAGGGCCTGCCTTTTTCCCCTTTGGCAGTACCCTTTGAAAGACCAGCTGTTCCATCTTGTCCACGGTTGTCTTTGATGGTCTGTGGGCTTTGTGTCTGGTGTAAGAAATCTTTACCAACCTGAGCTCTCAAAGGTTTTCCCTGTGTTTTCTTCTACTAGTTTGATATTACAGTTTCAGTGCATTTTCTCCAGGCTGTGGTTGGTTTCGGGTACATGCCTGGCCGTAGAGCGAGGTAGGGGCACAAGCTGGTCTCTGTGCACAGGAATATTACTTACGTTATACTGAGCCTGGTGCTGTCATCTGTCACATGATTGGGAGAGAAGGCAGTGTGAGGTCACCCTACCCCAGGTAGTGAAATCCTCAATCTGGGGTAGTGCCTGGGTGTGGTGTAGTAAGCAGTGAAGCGGCCGAGGAGGCGGGTGCTTGGGGAGCAGGGGTGGGGTGCAGTGACTGAGGCAGGGCCTTCATGCTAGCTCCATCCCCAACCTGTTTTTTAGTTTTGATTTTGAGATGAGGTCCTGTGAGGTTACTAAGCTGCCCAGGTTGGGCTCCAACTTGTGACCCTCCTGCCTCAGCCTTCTGGAGTGCTGGGTGGCAGGCCTGCGCCCCTGGGCCGGGCTAAGGAAGCAGCTTCAGCCTGGGCTGCCTGCATTGGCAGTTGCAAGCTTGCCATGGCCGTCTGAGAAAGGCACTGCCCAGCCGTGACCTGCACCTGCATGTTCGTGTGGAGTCGTCTGAAGTCACTGTACCAGGGGGATTGGTGTGAATCCGTCTCCTTAAGAACCACGTGTGTTTCTAGGATTGGGGTGGAAGGATGGTTTCTGGGGAATCCCGAAGCAAGCCGGCCTGGGGCAGGGGGACGGTTCCACGTTTTCTGACTTTGGACAGAGAGCTCGCAGAAGTCCACTGGGCCGCAGGCTGGACCGGCGGGAGGATGGGCGCATACCCGGTGGTGGGAGCGGACGGCGGCGTCCCTGCGCGCGGGTGCCCGGGAAGGCGAGGCAGGAAGAGCTGCCTTCGCCAGGAGTGGGATTTCCTCACATTCAGCCGCAGGCCGTGCGTCACTGGGACCAGGAAACGCCAGCCCTGTGGCATGGAGGCCAGGCTGAGCAGAAGCAGGGTTTATTCTTGGAAACTGTTTTTATGCTCCTCTGATAAACGAGCCGTTCTCGCTTCCTTTCCAGGAGTGTTTGAAGGTTACTAGGCCATGAATGGAAGCGGGCCTGGCCGGGGGCGGCTGGAGCCCGCGCTGCTCTCGAGGCCTGGGCTGAGGGTGACCTCCTGTGTCCAGGAGCCATGTTCCCCCGGTTGGGAAGGCTCTGTCCGTCTGCCCCGCACATGCCCTGCTCCCCCCGCAGCCGGGGTATCTCAGCAATGTGGCCCGAGGCTGGCCGCACCCTGTCTGCCGCAGCCCACGCACACTCAACGAGGCCGTCTGCAAAACTGGCCACAGAGGCCGCCCTGTGTCCTGCCTTGTAGATGTTACCACGGAGAACACAGCCAGGCAGGTGTCAGCCAGCGGGAGACTGATGATTCCTGCCGTGAACTCAGCACCCCAAACTCTCTGTGAGTTCCAATGCTTCCCCGTCGAGGCTTTTTTCCTGGGGAGGAGGGGGGGCGGGTCACAGACTCCTGCCCTGCAGGTACCACCCAGTGACTCTGAGAGGTACAGAGGAACCCCGAGGATCCTGGGGAATGCAGCTTCAGGGGTTCTGGGGCTCCGCCTTCCAACAAGAGCAGACGAGGCTGTGCGCTGCCCCTAGGGGAAGGCCGTGAGGCTGTGGCCAGGTCACAGCTTCCCCACGCAGTCGTCTCGGGACAGGAGGGCAGCATAACCAGGCGTGGTGGCATGAGCCTGTCGTCCCAGCACTCTGGGAGGCTGAAGCAGGAGAATCCCAAGTTCGAGCCCAGCCTGAGCAGCTTAGCGACGTAATGAAAGAGAATCAAAAGTGAACACATGGGGTCGGGATGGAGCTAGTGCGCTGGCGCTGGGTTGAACCTCGGGACCAGAGAGAAGGGGAGAGGGAGGGAGAGGAAAGAGAGGGGAGCGTGGGCAGTGGAAGAAGCGCAGCACGAAAGGCTGCCGTGAAATGGTTGTCTGATGTTTACGGAAGTTTCTGGAACCCGGGATCTGTGCAGACAGGAGGCGGGCAGCTGTGAGGTCAGGGAAGCGTGGCCGTGGCAGGGGGCCGGTCACTGTCCCGTCCCGGGAGCAGGGCAGCCAACAAGCGCACGGGGCCTGCGGCGGCCTTCCCGAAGGCCCACAAGGCTCGTCGCCCTTTCTCCTTCTTTCGGTACTGGGAACGCGCCCGGGGCTCTGCCACGGATGGGACTACGTCCTCGGCTCGTATTTTAGTCTCACCCCGTGGTGCAGGATTGCGATCCTCCCGTCTCCTCCTCCCACGGTGCTGCCTGACCGGAGCACGCCCGCGCCCAGCCGGGACGACCATGTCAAGGCTGAGTCACCCCGCGCGCTGTGCTTACACCACGCTTTGCGCATCTGTCTGCGGGAAATCTGGGCCATGCGCGTGGGCCACTAGGGGTCGTGCTGCTGTAAGGTGCGCCCGCGCTCACCTGCTGCCCGCCTCTCACGCCTTTGGGTCCGTGCCCGGGGTTCTGTCAACAGCCGGCACGTTGGTTCCATAGCAGCTGCTTCATGTTACGGTCCCGCCAGCAAAGTGCAAGGGACCCGACTTCTGCGCAGTCTCCCTCAGGTGGAGGTTTCTGTTTTAGGGATAGCCGTCCTGCTGGGCCAGCGACTCAGCCCCCGAGTCCCGGCACTCTGGGAGGCTGAGGCAGGAGGGTGGCAAGTTCAAGTCCAGACTGGGCAACTTAGCGAGTTCGTGAGACCCTGTCCCAAAATCAAAACTGAAAAATGATCTGGGGGTGCAGCATAGTGCAAGGGCTCGGGCTGCACCCCAGGATCTGAGGCAGTGACGCCAGTGGTCACAACGGCCCAGTGAGCGTGCACGTGACCTTGACATACAGACTTCTGTGTTTTCTGTGCACACCAGCAATAAAGATACAGTCGCTTAGGCTTGGGAGCAGCTTGGGATCGGGCACCTGGGCATTGCAGTGTGGATGTCCATGTGATGGTAAGCATGGTGCTGAGAACCCAGAGGAAGGATTGCACGAATCTGCTTGGAACTTTTTTTTTAATACTAAAAAACTTGGGAAGAAGCCAGAGAGGTGATCGCGTTCTCTCGACTCCTCACTCTCCTTTCATGGTGACATCACTTCACTTGTTCAACGAAGTGTTTTTTGCAAGTTTAATATTTTTCCCCCAAAATGCTGGCGTCTTCCTTTGGGCCCAAGTCCCCTCCAGCTGCAGGGGTAGGCATTGGTGGTTTGCTTGATGATCTCTCATGATACAGCCCTTTGAGACCCAACAGTACCGTTGGGAAGCAGTGGTGACCAGACGCAAGCCTGTCGGATTAGGGGAGGGTATTCGGCAACACTGGGAGGCGAACCCCAAGCCTTTGCCCTGTGCCCCAACACTGGGAAGTGAACCCTGAGCCTTGCCCTCAGCTGCACCCCAGGGCTTAATTTTATTTTTGATTTAGGTACAGCCTTGCTGAGTCACTGAATTACCAGGCTGAGCTCCAGGCCGCCACCCTTCTGCCTCAGCCTCCCACAGCGCAGTGTGCATCTTGTTTTCATGGTGGCGGCATTAGATGTGTGTTCTCCCACAGGGTCTTCCTGGGCCACTGGGCCCCCAGGGCTTCAGTGGGCCACCGGGACTGCAAGGATTTCCTGGACTGCAGGGACGAAAAGGCGACAAAGGCGAACGGGGTGCTCCCGGGATCACAGGACCCAAAGGAGACGTGGTGAGGAGACGCCGCTGCCCCTGCGTGGTGCCGGGGAGGTGGGGGGAGCTGGGCGTCGTGAGGAGACGCCGCTGCCCCTGCGTGGGGCTGGGGGGCTGGCTGTCTTGGCCCTCAGTAACTCTGTCTCCTTCTTCTCAGGGAGCAAGAGGTGTTTCTGGATTCCCTGGTGCAGACGGAATTCCCGTAAGTTGTGTTAGAGGTTTAAAATCTTAAAACATCGCGGGCACTCTGGGCGCTACATTCAAGACGTGAAGAACCACTTGGAATAAGACCTCCTTTGCAGCTTAGGACGTAAAACTTTGGAGCCTCGCCCTGCACCATTCCTTCCTGGATGGTGTGTAATTACCACGCGCAGGTGACCAAGAGAAGCACGTGGCGTGGCCATGGGAAAGGGCCGACATGCAGGGAGTGTTTTCGCAACCTAGGTCACTTTACTTCTTGTGGTATAAAAAAGTAAACAACACGGCTGACACGCAGCCCCTCCTCCCACGGCAAGGCCACTTTCCCAGGAGGCTTCCTGCCCCATTCTGACCCAGGGTCAGTGTGGCCGCCAATCTCCAGACATGACTGCCCCCCACTCTGCCAGACCCCAAAGACAGCTCCTCATGAGCCACACATGCATGCACAGACACACATACTGCTCATAGACAGATATGCACATGCTCACACACGTGTGCATAGATGCACACACTGCTCATAGACATGCACACACTCACATGTGTGCACAGACACATACTGCTCATAGACATGCACATGCTCACACACATGCAGGCACATACTGCTCAGACATGCAAATGCTCACACATGCACAGACACACATACTGTTCATAGACATGCACATGCTCACACACACGTGCATAGATGCACACACTGCTCATAGGCAGAAATGCACATGCTCACACATGTGTGCATAGATGCACACTGCTCATAGACATGCACACTCACACGCGTGCACAGACACCACACCAGGAGAGACACCACGCCCCGGCCCCCAGCTGCATGGGCAGGGCTGCCACGGGCACAGGAAGGACAGAACGAGAGAAGGCCACCGCAGAGGTCAGGCTCTGCCTCCGGCTGCTGGCCCCACAGTCAGGAACATTTTCCTGAGCACACCTCCATGGCCGGAAACCTCAGCGTCACCTGGCCGGCTGGTCCCATCCCCCAGTGAGGAGTGCAGACGGGAATGGCAGACGTGTGGGGATCTGGAGTCACGGGCGAAGTAGAAAATCTGCCTGTTTCCAGGAAGAGGAAAATTAAGGAAAGAGTTTTTCTGTTGGTGGCTTAAAACAAAAGTCCCTTTTTAATTTTTACTCCTTGTTTTAAATTCTGGGGACCCGGCACTGGTTTAGTCTTTGGGAAGCTGAAGCTCCCGTTGCACGGGACGGACTCCTGTGGGAAAAGGGAAGCCCGTGGGCTCTCTGGTCTCCTGCGTCCTCCTGCAGGCAGCTTGTTTGACGTCGGGACGCGGTGCTCACAGAGCAGGGAGGAGGGACCCCGCGACAGGGTGGCGGGGCTGAGCAGGGCCTGAGCCTGCGCGGGGGCACACTCTTCAGCCACAGAGCCACCTGGCACAAATTAGGTCCACGACGGCAGGGCTGAGGGGCCCACAGAATCCCAGCTTTTAGAAGACGTGAAGACAGTGTATAGGAAGCGCTTAGCGGGTATCCTATCAAAGAGTATCTAGACCCGGTGTGATATTACACACCTGTAATCCCAGCACTCGGGAGACTGAGGCAGGAGGGTTGCCGTGAGTTCAAGGCCAGCCTGAGCTACATAGTGACTTCGGAGCAGCCTGGGCTGTCGCTGGAGGCCCTTTCTCAAAAAAGAAAAAAAAAAGTTATATCTAATTATATGTTGGGAAAGCCAACATGGATATTTAGCTTGACGTAATTTAGGTTTTCCTTCAAAGCTCCGATGCGCAGCTGCAGGCGATGTGGCTCAGGTCTAGCAGGGAGAAGGCAGGCACGCAGGAAAGGACATATTAGGCCAAAGCGTGACAAGACGCAGAAGATCCCTAGCAGATGTCCAAGAAACTGCTCTCTCAAGCTGGCTTTGAGGGACCAGCTTTTGTGGGACTCTGGTTGCTTTATCTCTGAGGTGTTAAGTTGTGGTCACAGGTTCATAGGAGTGGGGGGACCTGTGACTCACCACCGTGTCACTGTCTGCCAGGAGCAGTTCAGAGATGTGACTTCAAACATCTGAACCAAAGAGGAGGAAACGCCTGCTCCCTGATGCGCTCAGAGCCCAGGGCCCTTGCTGTGGGCGCTGGGCAGGGCTCACAGGAGCTCTTGAACAGTCTGTTAAATCACTGTGAAATATGTTTGCTCTACGGTTAAAAAATCCAAAGCTTCAAAGAGCTGGGACCCCAGGGCTCCAGAGCAGGCTGTGGCCATGTACACAGCACACGCACCGACTGAGGATTATTCCCCATACCACGACGCCGTGTTCCCTGGGACCAGATGGTACTGTGGACACGTCCACACATCTAGCCCGGCCTCCCTAGTCCTCCAGCAGTCACTGGCCACGTTGGCTGCCCTGACGGCTCAGAACACCTGGGGGTTTATACTTGGGCATACAGCCTAAAAAGTGACATTGCCAAAGAAAGAGAGTCACCCGAGGATGCAGTCCTGGTGGCGGCATGGTAAGGGTAGGGGGTGCAAGGACTGCATGCCCCTCTGGGTGCAGGACACGGTGCCGGCTCGCCGTCTGAACTCCAGCCGGGCACTGCTGGTGGTAAGCAGCTGCCTATGGCCAGGACCGTCCGTAGGTTTTTAAGATCTGCCCTTGCCTCCCCACCCCTGTGCTTATACCCCAGGGAGCCAGGCAGGCAGCCCCAGGCCACCAGAAGTAGAACCCGCTGTCAGGGCCTGGCTTCTGCTTAGGACAGCAGCTAGGCCTTCGCTCGTCTGGCCTTTTGCTCCCCGGCCCCTTGGGGAGCTGTCTTTTCCTGGGACTCATGCATGGATATGCCTGTGGCCTGAGAGAGTAGTTACAGGTGTTGCTCCGTGAACACGGGGCACCACATACGAGCTCGGCGGGTCTCACATGCTGTAATTCTTCCCAGGGACACCCAGGGCAGGGAGGGCCGAGAGGGAGGCCTGGCTACGATGGCTGCAATGGAACCAGGGGTGACACAGGCCCACAGGGACCCTCTGGCTCCGATGGCTTCCCTGGTGCACCCGTGAGTATGAGCGTCACAGGGCGGTTCACTCAACCTGGGAGCCTGGGAGGTGGGCGCCTGGGATCCTGGGAGGTGGGAGCCTGGGAGCCCAGGAGGTGGGAGCCCTGGAGATGGGCATCTGGCCATGCGCATGGACAAAAGACACGGCAGCCTAAGCCCTGTTCTCTGGGCGCAACCGCCCAGGGCCAGCTCTGCAGAGACCCGTATCCTTCAGCGCCCTCTAGATGGGCAGCACTGCTAGTTACACCTCGGCGGGCGCGGCCACCTGCCCCAGCGCATGGGAGAACCCCTCCTGCTCCCTCCTGAGTGAGCTTCCGCCAGCTTACCTGGCTCCCGGACTGTCTCTGCTGTCCTTCTCCTCTGTGAGGCAGGACATCATGGGCAGAGTCGCCCCCCACAGGCCCCGGATGTCACTGCACTTTCTCCCCTTGTCTGTTTCTACTCACTGTAATGGTAAAACTGAAATAGAAAGGCTTGTCAGGCTGGTAACACAGGCCTGTCATCCCAGCACTCTGGGAATCTGAAACAGGACCGCAAGTTCGAGCCTAGCCTGGACTACTCACTGAGCCCCTGTATCAAATCAGAAGTACAAAATGGGCTTAGGATAGACCTAGTGCAGAGGCCCGGAGCGCAACCCCCGGTACCCCGAAGAGGGAAGAACAGAGGCTTTGGGGCTGGTGTTGCGGTAACCTAGGGAGCCCCGCAAATGACCTGGCTCTGCCTGCACGAGCCACTGCTACCAGGGCTGCGCTGAACACTCACGGATTATTGTGTTTCTCTTTTTTTACAAAATACCCACTAATTTAGGGACCCCAAGGACCCAAAGGACAGAAAGGTGAACCTTACGCTCTGTCGGAAGAAGACCGCGACAAGTACAGGGTACGTGGCTGGGGAGGAAGGCCAGGCTCAGCGGCCAGCGTGAGTTCTCCCCGGAGCCCACGCCGAGTGCGGGCCGAGCGCAGGACAGGAAGGGTGCAGCCGGAGAGCCCAGGGCCCTGGATGGCGCAGAGTCAGCCCTCACTTAAGGCCCGCCTCTCTGGCGTTCGGGCTTGTTGGGGTCAACAATCTGCCGTGTTCGCATGGCTCCAGGCCAGTTTTAGGTGACTGTGACATCTCGCAGCTCCAGGCGAAGGTGCTTGAGTGTGCCAACCTCTAACTGTGTCTCCTGTCTCCCAGGGCGAAACCGGAGATCCCGGGCTGGACGGGTACCAGGTAGGTTTGGAGTTCATTAGAGACTGTTCCAGGCAGCGAGTTGAGAACCTCAGGCCCCGCCTGGTGGTGCGGGCAGGCCCATCATCCCAGACTCTCTGGAAAGCTGAGGCAGGAGGACCACAAGCCTAGCTTCATGGGCAACTTCTTGATTTGACAAGATCCTATCTCATAATCAAAACAAGGAATGAGCTGGGGCACAGCTGTGACACGGGCCCTGGGTTCAACTCCAAGTGCTATACACACACACAACCTCAGGACTCCACGCACCAGCAGCCTCTTTGAACGCGCTCTTGCTTCCTGTCCACAGGGGCCTCCTGGCCGCCCCGGGCCTATGGGGCCTATGGGTCCAGTCGGAGCTCCCGGAAGGCCGGTGAGTACTAACTCCATCTGTGCGCTGTTGGGCCCACTCCCTGCCGGCAGCAGCAGAGCTCTGCAGATCGGCCGTGAGCACGAGGTCCTCGTAGGTCCTCCTGGGCCGGGCCGGGCCGTTGTCCACGTACATTATGTCATTGCTAAGGGTCAAGAGTGAGGACTCAGGATTTGTGGTCAGCATCCACACTGACATGGCCCCAGTCCTGGCCAGGGCCCTGCTGGGCCTGGGTAAGCTGTCCTGGCTTCAGAGGCCCACCAGTCTTAGGCAGAGAGGACAAAGTCTCACTGGTCATAGGGAGAACTGGGCTCTTCATGACAAGTGTGTCACACCTGGTCCGTGATCACTGCAGCCGGAGAGATACTGGACTCCCCTCGCAGCATGGCCCAGGCCCTGGGAGCCGGGCCTGCAGGCACGTCGCCCTCCAAGGCTGGAGGCAGGGACAGGCGAGGCAGGATGTGGACGGGACTCAGGAGGGGTGCTGGAGAGGAGTAGAAGGTCACCAGTGAGCCCACAGCCCTGGGCCCCCCAGCCACCACGAGAGGACTTCTGACTCCCCGCTACCGGTCCATGAGCAGTAACACAGCAGGCCTTCTGTTATGCAGGGGAGATTCAGGCCATAGGAAACAGAGACCTCACAGCACAGCCTGGTCCCCGGCTGAGCTGGGCCACCAGCAGATACTGAGGTCCCACTTCCTGACGGGTCCTGGGGAAACAGGGGTCAGGGGTGTTTGGAAAGCAGCCACCTTACTGACATGGGGGAAGCAGGGCTTCGACTTCCCACACACCAAAGCAAGAAGCGAGAATGGCGACTCGCGTTCTACAAAGCACGCTTTCTCAGCACTGGAAACGTGATTGCAGGCTGCGCCCAGTCTGCGGAAGGCTCACCCGCATGCGATGAGGCAGGATTCAGGGACCCACGGCCTTCGCGTCAGCGGTCCCAGGTGGCGGCCTGCCGATAACACAGTTCTCACCCCCTGAAGGATGTGTTACTGCCCCAGTAGCCTCAGGAGCCCCATGACAGTCCCTCACAGCCCCCCCCCCCCCCCCCCCGCTGCTCTAACACGCCTTAAATGCCTGTGTCCTGTGATTGGGACCTTCACTGGGACTTTGGGCCTGCAGGAAGATGCGCCGTGACACTGCAGGGGCCACTCAGCACTGTGGCAGTGGGCCCTGCATAATTCTCCTGAGCATTTGATGACCCAGCCCCAGCCCTGGTCGGTGTTGGAGCTGTGGCTACAGTCAGTGGGCAGGGGCCTGGTGAGGCCACGCACCCCAGGAACGGCTGCTGCAGACAGTAGCAGGTCCTGAGAACCGCGACCCCCCATCTCCAGCTCCCCAGCCCGCCAGGCCGGACGCAAACACACCTTGGCACCAACCACCTGGCGCTCCGCTGGGCAGCAAATGGCTTTCCCAGGGCTTCGAGCAGATGTCAGCAGGGTCCTGGGATGGAGGAAATAGCGTAAAATACCTTTGTGTTTGTGCAGGGACCACCAGGACCCCCTGGGCCGAAAGGACAGCCGGTGAGTCGCTGGGGACAAGGGAAGAGGGGGATTAGGAGTCTCTGTGTGTTTTCAGAGTCTTTGGAGTGGCGGGTTTGACAATGACTCATTTAGATTATTATGAAAACCAATTTGCAGATTGTAAGAATAAATGTTTGACTCCAGGCAGGGCAAGTGGTGGGGGGCACGTAGCCAGCGTCCGCTCCAAAAGTGCCCATGGCAGATGGACGGTCGTCTGCAAGTTCGCCAGTTGAGTGATGAATGCTCGATTGAAAACGTAGCACTGAACCACATGCAGACAGTGTGCCAGCCCAGGCACACAGAGCTGCATCCCAGCGCAGGACGGGGGGCCAGGAAGAAAGGAGGCTGGCGCTCACCCAGGCCACTGAGTGGCTTTGTGAGGCCCTAGCTCACAATCGAAACTGAAAAGGGTCTGGGGATGTAGCTCAGTTTGAAGGCCTGGCCTTGACCCTCAGGGGTGGCGGGAAAAAGAGGTGCCTCGTGTTGGCTTATAGGGCCAGTTTATGAGAATGAATGGGCTCAGGCCTGTGTCTCACAGGGACACCTGCGTTACCTGTATGACCTGAGTCCACTCAGAGTACTAGCTCAGGCAGGACCCAGAGCCAGCCTGTCTCAGACGTGTGAAGTCAGAGCTCAGCCGGGCACACGACTTGGCAGAAGCTTGGAGAGCGGAGCTCAGGCTCAGATAGGAAGGGCCACCAGGAGAGCACCCACTCTCGAGGGCAAGGTTGGACTCACCTGGACAGAGGTCAGAAGGCCACGGGAGCTGTAGGAAGCCCCCTGCACCTGCCCCCCCATAGGCCTCCATGTTCCCGCGCCTGCCCCACGCAGAGTCCCCAGCTGTGGCTCCCTCTTCTCCAACATGGCTTCCGGCAGGGCAGGTGGAAACTGCCTGACCACCGTCCCGTGCAGCCCAGGCAGGCGGGAGGGTCCCCACACCAAGGGCAGCGGAAACCCAGGGCAGCCCGGCCGGCCACGAAGCAGTGGCCTCAGATCTCCACTGGCCGCTGCAAATGCAAACAGCCCCGTCACCTGGGCAGGTCCCTTCCGGTGGCTGTGACAGCCCGCTCAGGAGGCAGCCCTGTCCAGCCTGCTGCTCCTTTCCATTCAGCCCCGGCCAGGTGGGCAGGGAACAGAACGCAAGCACTTGGCTCCCGGGCCGGGAGGGGCGGGCAGCCCTGCGGGTGTGTGGGGTGGTCCTTCAGGACCCTCCACACCGTGGGAATATGGGAAGCGTGGGAAAGCAGCCCTGCCAGAGCCGGACTACACTGCCTGCAGCGGGGCCCCTCCCGTGGCTGACCCACCCCGGGGTTGGGGGGGCTGCTCCTTTCTTAGAAACATTGAATTCTGTTGGGGGTGGGGCAGCTCTGGCTGGCAGGCAACTCGGGCCGGAAGCTTGGACAAAACCCGAAGAAGCATTTAGACCACGACACTGGAAGGTCTTTAAATCCCCAGAAATCGCTCGAAAGATAGGAAATGTTTGTGCCAGAGGGAGGGGGTTTATCAGAACCGAGGATGGGCCGAGACTGGGGCTGTTCCTAATAGGCAGGGCCTAGAACCAAAGGGTCCCCTCTGTCCCCACCACACGGATGCGAGAGTCAGTGCAGCTGGGACCTGTCCCCGCGACCCCCTGGTGTGGCCTCGGCCGGGACCGGCCATGCTGCCGAGCCCTGCAGCACAGCCTGGCAGGTTGCCAGCGTGGGGTTCAGTCATGCTGGGGTCCGGGTTTCTTTATCTGTGTTTCTCGCCACGACATACGACTTTCACAAACTCACAAAGGCCATTTCCCTCTTCAGGGCAACCGAGGACTTGGTTTCTATGGAGAAAAGGGTGAAAAGGTAAAGAGACCTGAGAGATTCCAGAGTTCATGAAGGGACAGACCGGGGCGCGTGGTGGTGGGGAAGCGGACTGCCGTGGTGGCGGCCATGGTCCATTTAGGCAGCAGGATATGACTTGCAGGGACAGCCAGGTGCGCCTTGTGGAGCAAGCATTAAGTGACCGTCGTGGGGCAGGAAGACATAAGTGGTCGGGCCTGATAGTAGAGGCCTGTCATCCCAGCACTCCCGGAGGCTGAGGCAGGAGGCTCACAAGTTCAAGACCAGGCTGAGCAACGTAGCAACTGGGCAAGACCCTGTCTCAAAAGAAAATATAAGCAGTGCCGGGGTTGTAGCCCAGTGTGCAAGCCCTGGGTCCAATCTCCAGTCCAAAAAAAAAGAGAAAGTCATCATGGGAGTTAATTTTGTGTGGATCTGGCAATGGGGCCCAAGTTTGGGAGCATCTCAGTGGCTTTGACACATACGTTTTAAACAATTACTAAGTAAATTCAGGCACAAAGAATTTCAGACGGTGACTCGCCTACCCGCAGTTTTTTTCTCGTTACGATGCGAGGCGGTACCTGTGTCCCCAGTGCGGAAGCCACCCGCAGCACGGGTGGGACTCTGCCGCTTCCCCGGGTCTTGGCCTTCCCGCCTGAAATGACCGCTCTTGCCGGCGATTCCCAGGGCGACACGGGGCTGCCCGGACCCAATGGGATTCCATCAGACAACCTGTACCCCATAGTGGGGCCCACGAAGACGACTTTCCACCCAGACCTGTACAAGGTGAGGAGGCCGCCCCACCCCCCCAACCAGGAGGGGCGAGGAAGAGGTAGAAGGGGGCGGGGTTCAGCGTCGGCCTGACCGTCACACCTCAAAGGAAAGGGCCTCGCTGCCCACTCTGCAAGTGACACATGGCACACCCCTGGGTCTCCTCCCTGCATGTCCCCACACGTCCAGACAGTTTCCTGATCCCCAGTGAAAGAGCTTCGCCAGTCCACACTCTGAGACAGTGGGAGGATCTGGGTCTGGGGGCGGAAGCCTGTCATTCCAGTACTGTGGGAGGGTCACAAGTTGGTCAACTTAGTGATTTAGTGGTGCCGTGGGTCAGAATAAAATATTGGCGGGGGGTGTCGCCCAGTGTGAAAGCTCTGGGTTTGATCCTCGGCACCACACACCTGTGCATACACACACACAGCAGCAGCAGCCACATGCCGTGGTATGATGTGGAAGGCACAACTTTGCTGTCCTGGGTGAACCCCGGCCTGTTGCCTCCCTGCTCCGGCAAGGCGCTCTCTCTCCTCCCGCTCCCTCTCCCTCTGTCTGTCTCAGCCATCCTATGCCCAAAGGTCCCATGGAGGTTCCCCGTGGCTCAGAAGACCAGGGAGTGAATTCCAGGAGCTCGTGTGTAGGGGTCAACACACAAACACTCCACCTGCCCCTCACCGTAGACGAACCCTTCAGAAGCACTGCGAGGGGCTGTCGGCGTAGACACACGGGCCGGGGGCTTCATGTGTGTCAGGACGACCTGGGAGAGGGAGCACTTTCTTTCCCCATTCTAATTTTGAAGCTGCAGTATTGAGGAGTGGTTGGCTACCATTAATTTCCAGGGATGGTTTAGGTGGTTTTTAAATACTTTTCATCCCTTGTCATAAATCCTGATCAATGTTTACATACTGCTGTTGTCCCACGAATGAGCATTTCATGTTTTTTCTTGTCGTTCACAGGGTGAAAAGGGCAGTCAGGGAGAGCCAGGGATGAAGGTAAGCGGAGCCGGGGAAGCCTTTCTCCTCCGAGGCCCCTGATCCCGGCCCGGCGGGCAGCGGGCTGCGCCGGTGTCCCCGCAGCCCAGTGCATGGCTTCCCTGGTCCCGGCGGGAAAGGGTGCCTGCCCGCGACAGTCATACCTGCTTTCAGAAAGGAGTTTTAGCTCGCCCCTGCCTCTGTACCATAGACGCTGGCTCATCAGTGTTTTCTAAAGTTAAGGACCCAGTGGTAGCTGGGCCCAGTAGCCAGCGTAGGCCTGTCATCTCGGCACGCTGGGAGGTTGAGGCAGGAGGATGGCAGGTAGCAGCACTCTCTCAAAACCAAAATGAATTTTAAATATAGCTGCAGGTGTAGTTGAGTACAAAGGTCCTGTGTTCAGTCTCCAGTAGTGAGAGAAAAAGGGTGCATGTGGGAAGGGCTGGGAAAGGGAGCGCTGGCCTCGGGCCTCTCTGAGCCCGCCCAGCCAGGCTCCTGTGTTTCCGGTTCTCCCCCGTCATCGCTTGCCCTGGGACAGGGGCCTGTGTTCCCTGGGTGGGGGATCCGGGCACACGGATGGCCTCTTCCACCCTGTGCTGGCTAGGGTCACCAAGAGGAGGCAGACAGAGGCCGAGCCGGGGGTGGGGGCGGTGTAGGGCCCCTGGCCTCGCAGGACCCTGGGGGACTGCCCATTGCTCTGGTCTGCCCTAGGGCATCTCCTGGAAAGGGGAGGAAGGCATCGTGGGCTTCCCAGGAACGCGGGTAAGCCTGATTGGCTGGGGGTGATGTGTGAGTTTTGCGGAGCGTGGTACTGCCTTCTCGCTGCAGACCCAGCACGCGTGCGCGTAGCGTCCTGCTTCTGCGCCCCCCTTCCCCGTCCGCAGACCCCTCCCAGCTTCAGACTCTGCCTCTCTGCGTCCTACCCTCTCTCTTTTACTTTCTTCAAACTGTTTTTGTTTGGGGTTACTCCTGTAAGAGCAACCGTGCAATATGGAAGCTTCTGTGTCCACTTTCCTCATTTAGAATGATGGTCACATCCGTTTTCCTGCACCTGACTCACGGTCACCCTTCTTTACAGCAGAGCAGTACTCCCTTGCGCACACACACCGCATTGTCCGTATCCACATAAAGCCATGCACTTTGTAACTGCGTTGACTTGTTTCATTTTGCTTTTTAAATAGCTTCTCTTCCTCCCTCCCTCCTTTCCTCTGTCCTTCCTTCCTTCCTTCCTTTCTTCCTTCCTTCCTTCCTTCCTTCATTTCTTTCTTTTCTTTTAGAGTAGTTTCAGGCCCATAGCAAAATGGACCAGAAAGTCCAGAGGCTCCCCATGGTCCACAGCCCCACCCTTGGTGGCACAGGATGCCCGCTGCAGACACCCTGTTCCTGGGCTCACGTGTCCACAGAGGCCCGTGAACCTCATGGGCCACGGCACACGGATGTAGATCAGCGCGCTCAGCTCAGAGGGCAGGGAGACACATGCCCGGGCCTGCCTGGGGCCCACTAGCGTTGAGTCACCAAAGCCTGGCATGCCTGGCACACGAGTGGACAGCGGTTGCCCCCGAGTCCCAGAAGTGCTGACGCCCCCTTCCCAGCCGTGGCCACCTGCCACCTGCGCCCCCAGCCCTGGCCACGCCAAGGGCTCTTGGTGGCCATACGGCGGTCACTTCCACTTAGGGACATGGCGAGCAGTGTGATGGGAAGGGGACTCTGGCACGACACGAGCGCCAGCCTTGTGGAGCTTCTCGCTGTGTCATCTCTGTGGGTTTCTCCAGTGGGTGAAAGCGGCATGCGTCACGGAGCGCAGTAGACACGGTGTCCCTCCCCCAGGGTAGCGGGCTGCAGCTGGCCGCGGGTCCCAGCTCCCCTGAGGAAGGGCCGCTTTCTGCCTGCCTTCCTGTCCCAGCACCTCCCTCAGCCTAGCTTCTAAGGGAGAACTGATTATTCAGGTGGCTGGCCTTGGCCTTGAACACAGCTGTTTGTTACTTCTGTGTGTGTGTGTGTGAATGTGTGTTTGTGTTTGTACGTGGTCCTGGGGATGGCACCCAGGGCCTTCACCCTGACCTGCACACCCAGCCCCATTTTAATTTTGAAGCAGGGACTCCCAGGATGGGCTCCGAGTTGACATCCTCCTGCCTCAGCCTCCCAGAGTTCTGGGATGACGGGCCCTCCAAGATCATCAAAGCGGAAGACCACTCCAGTCCCTGTCGGATACCATGACCTGGCCCTGTGGAATATTTCATTGCATGTTCAGAGCAGTTAATCACTGTTGTTTCCTTTCCCCAGGGGACCCCAGGCTCAGACGGAGAGAAGGGAGACCCAGGACCGAAAGTATGTTGGCCCCCAGGACTGGGTCAGCGGGTGGCGCTGGATCGAGGGAGGGCAGCAACCCAGGGAAGTGGGGTCCTGAGCAACAGGCTTCTCCCTGTGCTGTCATGTGCAGTCACAGGGTGCGCAGACACCCGCCTTCCCACGGGCCCGGCAGCCCCGCACCCCTGGGTAGTCCTGTGTATGTGTGTGCCGCTCCTTCTGTGAGCTGCAGGTCTCAGGCCGCGTACACTGCATCTGCCGTCTCAGGATGGCATCCAGCGGCCCACACGGGGCCCGAGCGTGGGTGTGTGTCTTGGCTCCCCGGCCTGTGTTCCCACCTGCCGTCTCAGAAACGCCCGGCAGTTGGAGCTTCTGCACAGACCCCATCAGCCTTGGGGTGGCAGCCCCACACCTTGCTCTTGGCCACGTGGCAGGTGCCTCCCTCCCGGCTCATGCTGGGGCATAGAAGACTTGCCTCTCAAGTGCAGTTCTGGCCCCCACCCAGCCCAGGCACAAGCACATGACCCAGAGTCCTGGTCCTGACCCCTTACCGCCCATACCAGCCCCAGCCACTGCCTGGGCACTCAGTGGGCCCTTATCTTCTCACTGCTGTCCTTGCCCCTAAACTCGGGCTAGTGGTCTGACTCTGGGCCTTGCCCTGAGGCACCCAGCTTTCTGTAACATTTTTGTCTGTGTAGTGCTGGAGATCCACCCCAGGTCCTTTGCACTGAGCTACAGTTATAGCCATTTTTTATTCACTTTTTTAAAATATATATTTCAACACAGGGTCTTTCCAAGCTGTTAATTTATCTCCGCTGGGCTTGAGTTTGTGATCCTCCTGCCTCAGCCTCCTAGATTGCTGGGGTGACAAGCCAGCACCATCAGGCCCAGCAATAACTGAACAATTTAAAAACCCTTCTTGGGGAAAAGTTTTAGCAGAGGCTGTGGTGTCAACATTGGAGAAGGAAGCCTGGGCCTAGGCCCAGGTAGCAGGGGCAACTCAGGAGGGGATCCGCCCTGTCCCCCACGGAGCTCTTCTGTCACCCACATGCCCAGTTCTCAAAACAACAGTGGTGGCAAAAGTGGCACTTAAAAATATAAGAAGAAACTGTCGTGAACCCACCGAGAACGGAGAACGGAGCAGCCTGGCAGACAGATGCCATCCCTGGGCGTTGGCTCCTGGTGCCAACAAGGCTGATTCCAGGAGGCATTTTTAGGTCCACGTGCAGGAAGCGGGGCTTGCGCTGGTCCCAGAACTCCCAGGAACGGCTGTCCACTTTGCTGCTGCTGTAGTGGCAGTGCTGTGGTCACGGCTTGGCGTTACGTGTCAGAGATGGAAAGGTGAGCACCTGTGTCTCTCCTGCAGGGAAGCAGAGGTCTGGACGGCTACCAAGGTCCTGACGGGCCCCGAGGACACAAGGTGACCTTTGCCTCAGCCCTTCCTTCTGACGTGGCCTGCCCACCCCACTGGGGAAGGAGGCACCCCAGCCCAGCCATAAGGGGTGCAAGATGCCGGGTCACGTGCCGCCAGCCCAAACAGAGGCGGGGTGGGGGCCAGAGCTGCATCCACCACGCAAGGAGCCTGTGTACCACGTGCGGCGCCCGGGCTGTGCTGACCCCTGAGCCAAGGGCCAGTGGAGCTATGGGGGTGGGCTTTACAGCTGTGGGGGAGGGGTGCCTGACTGCCCCAGGACTGAAGGTTCGGCACCAGCGTCTGTGCAGCCAGTACCCACATCCAGCTCTTTCTGGGGTCTTATGGAAATAGGTATGTGATGAAAAGCTTCAGAAGGCCACTCTCACATTCTTCTGTCCCTTCTCCAGGGAGAGCCAGGTGACCAGGGACCCCCGGGACCACCTGCCTACTCACCGCATCCTTCCGTGGCAAAAGGTTTGTACAGAAAGCACCACCCCCATGGCGTGGCACCAGACACACGTCCTTCTGCTGGGAACTTGGGGCTGGGGGCTTTCAGGGTACAGCTAGGGGTTTTTTTAAGCAAAACCAGACAAAGCCAGAGTTTTCCAAATGTGACCTGAGGGGACAGGGGGAACGGCCTCCCTGGTGGTTCGGACGCCAGAGCTGGGCTGTGCCTGACAGAGGACTCACTACCTTCCAGTGAGTTCCTGCCCCGTCCCGTGTCCCAGAAACACTTCACACCTCTGTGACTTGGTTTTTCCACCTTGAGTGTCACTGGGGAACACCCCCCCCAGGCCTGGCACAGGCGCTGCCCGTGCCTCGGACCTGTGCCTCCCCCGAGAGCCCGGGTGCCACCTACCACCCACGGTGCCCACTGTGCCTGAGACCCCCAGGAGAAGACCTGGAGTCTGGAGACCCTCAGCCAGGGACACGGGGCCTCAGAACCCTGGAGACAGTCCCTCTGCGGCAAGGACCACGTCATTGTTAAGCTAACATCGGGGCTGTGTCTTCACATCCTTTAAAGACCGGAGCCCAGAATCCGCCGCCGCCGGGTGTGCGGGCCCCTGGAGCTGTCAGTCCTCCCTTCCCAGGGAGGAGGGCGCTGTGCCCCCTGGCATGCTCTCTCCGTGGCTGGGACACATTCCAGGTTAGGTTGCTGGGGTGCCCGGAATGCAGCCCAGCCGCATTCCGGGGTTGCTGGGAGGCTGATGTTGCAGACCTCCCGAGGAAAGAGAAGGAAATGTGGGCTCCAGCAGGCAGCCAGGGTGGGCTGGCCCGAGGCTTGGCGGCGGGAAAGCAGCCCGGTGCCAAGAGACGGTTCCTGCCACCGGGTGGCGCAGGCCTGTCTTCCTGGCACTCTGGGAAGCTGAGGCAGGAAGATCACAAGTGCAGCCCAGTCTGGACAACTTGGCAACTTAGGTACCACCTAGAGAGGGGGGAGAGAGAGGTCTCAGTGTTGCCCGCTTCTTCCGTGTTCGTGACCGTGGCAACTGCCGTGTGTGGCCGGGCCGAGCCGCAGGCTCTGGTGTAGCTTAGCTCTCGGTTTGCCCGCTGTCCTGCGAGGGGAACAGTGACCAGCCTCACCCTCTGAGGGAGAGACTGAAGCCCAGGAGGTTGAGTCACGTGCCTGAGGGCCCCTGAATCCCCACAGAGGAGCGGCGGGACCCCAGGCCTCACATAGACCCCTGGGCATGGCACCCAAGACCCTTGCCCCGTGGGAAGGGGTTTCTTTGGAGATTGAGCTGCTGACGATCCCACGGGGGCGTCACTTTGCCCACAGCCCCTGGTGGCCATCCCACGCAGCCTCGGGCCTCTCCTGTCTCCTCTTTCCTGGGCATGCCAGGTGTGATGAAACGCTATAGGCGATGTTTAGATTTTTAAAAATTCATTGCAGAAAGAATGGCTGCCATGGCTGGCCGCTTCGCGCGCCCCCGCCGGCCCTGCCACTCTCTGGAGCTCCTTTCCCTGAGTATCCAGTTGTGTGGTCATGGCCGCCTCCATGTCCTGCCTTGACGCACAGCACCGACCTTTCACGGTCGTTGTGACTTGGGGGAAGAGCCTGAGGCCACACGGTGTTGATCTGGTGGCCAAGGCGGATGGGGTGCAGTGCCATGCTGTGGTGCGCCTTCCTGCCTGTGGGGTGGCCCCTGCCAGCCCTCGTCCAGAGCTGGTACTCAGGAATACTGTGTTACACAGTGACATGTCGCGTGTGCATGGCCAAGGCACGGGGCCGCCGCTTAGCAGCCGCTTACCAAGGGAGTGTCAGAGCTGCATGCTTTTTGTGTCCCCTCTGTTGGTGATGGTGACTGGAGCCCCGAGGTGCAGCCAGGCTGGAGTCCCTCCTGCCGGCCTGCAGGCCCCGTGGGCGCAGCACGAGGTCTGTGCTGGCCTGTCGCTCCGGAGCTCTGGACTCAGCTTCTCCCGGTGGCTGGCCCCCTGTGCCGCCGGCGGTGTGCGCTGGCCTGGGCTTCTCTCCCTCGGGCACCTTCTGCCGGTCCTGACACAGTGCCCACCACCCGGTACGGACAGCCTCCTGCACGCGGGAGGGCTCACGCGAGGCCCCAGCCTCTCCTCACCCTCCGGTCCCTCGAGATCAGATTTTTTCCTTCTTACATGATCTTACCTTTTGTGTAAACTTCCGGTATCTTCTTGGCATCCTCGCCTCTGTGCTGTTGGGGCCTTATTTTTTTCTCCTTTAGAGTCTCGCTGTGTAAGCCAGGCTGGTCCTGACTAAAACTTAAGCAAGTCAGGCCCGCCCATGTCCAGCAGTGCGCAGAGAATCAGCGTCCGACTGTTTCATTGTCACGTTGGTGTGTGTCTGCCTTCCAGGAGCCAGAGGTGACCCGGGACTCCCCGGGGCTTACGGCGAGCCAGGAAGCCGGGGCGAATCAGGAGACCCCGGCCCCCCAGGCGCCCCCGGCCTGACCATCGGAGATGGAGGTAAAGGAGTGTTGCAGCTCCAGACCAAAGGGGCTGCCCAGCCTGCCACACCCGCTTCCCCACTGGTCCCAGCCCTGCGCTGCTCGGTCTGGGTCTGCGCAGAACCTTGCGTGCATGGCACTGACTCACTGCCTCAGCTGGGATGCCAGCAGTTACACGTGTGACGGCACCAGCAGGCTGGGACAGGCACAGGCTCCGGCAGTGTTGTCACCAAGGGCTGACCCCAATACCCGGCCATGGGTGAGGGAAGGAGGAGGCTTTTTATGCATTGTTTTGGGGGGAGGGGTGCACAGGGTCGTCCCCAGGGACTGGAGCACGCAAAGCTCCTGCTCCACCAGCCTCCAGCTGGAGTGATCAAGTATCCGTCCAGTCGCAGCTGCGCCCTGTGCTGCAGGCTTATCATCTCTGGGCTCTGGGAGGCTGAGGCAGGATGATCACGAATTCCAGCCCGTCCTGGGCAACTCTGCAACTTAGCGAGCAAGAATAAAAAGAAAACCTGATAGTGTAGCTCAGTGCAAAGGCCCTGGGGTCAATCCCCAGTGTGGCAGAGAGAAAGAAAACATCCCGGTGGTGCACACCCCTTCCGGGGCTGGCTGGCCTGGGAGTCCCACTGGTCCTGCCGGTGGCCTACCAGGGACCCGGATGAGAGTGCTAAAGTACTCTAAGTGTCAGAGTACTCACGCGCTGTGATCGCTCCTGGGTTTCAGATGACAGGAGAGGCCGGCAGGGAGAGATGGGGCCCAAGGGCTTACGGGGAGAGCCAGGCATCCCTGCACGCTACCCTGGCCCACCAGGACCGGACGGGAGGCCAGGTTCCCAAGGACCCCCCGGCCCAGCTGGACCGCCCGGACCAGATGGTAAGTGAGAGAAACGCTGGGGAATGCAGCCGGGTGACAATGGCCGTAGGACAGTTTCTATGCTGAATGATTGTGAGCCAAGCCAGTGGCCCAGTGAGTGAGGGTGGGAGGCTCCCTGGATCCAGTGAGTGAGGGTGGGGGGCTCCCGGGGCCCAGCAGGGGAGGGTGGGGGGCTCCCTGGGTCCATTGAGTGAGGGTGGGGGGCTCCTGGGGCCCAGCAGGGGAGGATGGAGGGCTCCCTGGGTCCACACAGAAGAAACTGTGGTGGCTGAGTGTGACAGCCCCGCGTCACGAGATGGCCAGGCGTGTCCCAGTTGCTGCTGATGGCACCCTAGTTTCCCTGTCGGGGCTCAGGTGCGATCTGAAGTCACATTCTCTATGTCCACGGGACAGGCTGGGGTGCCGCTTTGGAAGTGGGGGCCTCACCCCTGGCCCACCACACTTTTCCCAGCCCAGACGTCTGCGCCTTCTTGGTCCTGTGCAGAGCCACAGCCACAGGGGTCCTTCTGGCTGGCAGGAGGTGGCCACACTGTGTGTGATAGGAAGTGGTGGCCTTGGCCACGACCAGGCAGGGTGGCATGGCCAGCCGCCCAGCAGGCTTCTGTGGTCAGCCTGGATGGCCTCTCCTGGTCACCGTGGTGCAACTGAAAACATTCTGGTGATCTGGGAGTGCTGCACGGCGGTTAGAGCGCTTGCCTAGCGTGCACAAGGCCCTGGGTTTGATTCCCCACCTCCACATAAAGGTTAGCTGGGCATGGTGGCTTGCACCTGGAACCCCGGTACCTGGGAGGCTGAGGCAGGACTGCCCTGAGTTCTGAGGCCAGCTTGGGCTACGTAGTGAGTTCAGGACCAGCCCGGACCAGTGAGACCCTGTCTCAAAAAGACAGACAGAAAGAGAGGCAGAGAATGCCCTGTCCGGGGCGGCCGGGAACTGCCGCTGGAGAGCCCCGTCTGTCCAGCCCAGTGTCCCCAACGGTGGGAGACCTAAGAGCATCCCTAATGGGGACGTTCTGTCCCTCGGAGAGATGGGTGGGTAGGCCCGGGGTAGCAGGAACTCACTCAGCACTCTCTCTGTGACACTGGCCAGACTTCAGCAGCCCCCTCTTGCCAAGGCCATTTATTGCGAGTTCTCTGGCGTCATTCAGGAACAAGGGACATCCACCACATTGAACCACAGTGTTTGATTTTGGTTCAGTACCAGACCTAACCATGGCCAGCGCTTTGTTTTGTGGGAGATAGGTAGAGCCTCTCTTGGTAGTCACACGCGGGGATGACCGGCGAGTGCCGCTGTGCCCAGCTCATGCTCCCATAGCGCTGGGAGCCAAGCCCAGGGCCTTGCGCTTGCCTGCGAGCAGCTAGCCGGGTAGCTGAGCCACCAACGCAAGTTGCCAGGGGGTGTGGAAGGCCCTTCCTTCCGTTAGAAGAACCCAAAGCCGCGTCTCTATCTCGTGTGTGAATCTCTAACCTCGCGTGCTTCTCCTTCCCCTGTTTCCTTTCAATGAGGAAAACCACGGATTCTCACTTTTTTTATTTTTTTGAGACACAACCACATTCCATAGTCCAGGCTGGTCCTGAACTCGCCGTGTAGTCCAGGTTGGCCTCAGACATAGGCATCCTCATGTTATCTTGCAAAGCTGGGAGAGCAGATCTCCCCAGGTCACAGATGTGCCAGGGTCTGAGCAGGGTTGTCCCACATCTTCTGTCATGCAGGTGGCAGTTGCTCTGACAGTCACTACGTGGCTGAGAGCTGTCACTCCTAAATAGTACCTATTGCAGTTTCCTTTAAAAAAAAAAAAAATAGAAGCCGAAAGACCCCGGGATGGAGGGGAGCTGAGCCATTGTCGCCTTAAGTAAACTCTGTTCTGGTAAAGTCAAAGCTGGCACCGGCTGGTTCACAGGAAGCCTTGCTAGCAGGCCTGATTTACCATAGTCAGAGGTCAGCTGCGAACAACCTACTTCTGATCTGTATTGGAAACTGACCAGGGCACGTATAAGGCAGAATAGGGCACTAGGTACGGTTTATTAAGTAAGAGTTCTTCACGCATCCAACTTTAAGTACTCACATACATGTGCATAGATATGCGTAGACTTTGCTCTGTGAGACCCGCTGTTTCCAAAGAAACCACTCCCCCCCCCCCTTTTATTTAACATCTTATTCAAAAACTGGCCAACCACCATGGCCTTTGAAAAGTGTCTGTGTGGCCAGGCATGATGGCACACGCTTGTAATTCCAACACTAGCCCAGGCAGGAAGATTGTCATGAGTTCAAAGCCTGCCTGGGCTACAGAGCAAGACTCTGCCTCAAAAACAAGAAAGACAAGGAGAAAGAGAGAGAGAGAGAGAGAGAGAGAGAGAGAGAGAGAGAGAGAGAGAGAGGAAAAAGGCGGGCAGGAAGGGAGGGGCCCTGCGTAGTTGCAGTTGTGTCCCTTTGGTTCTGCGCCAGCTCCCCACCCTCCCCAGGAAACCGCTGGACTCTCTTCCCGTTAACCGCGTTTCGCCTCGCCTTGCGGACTGCCAGGGTGGACACCAGGATTGTCAGTCCGCGGCAGGTCTGGGGAGACCAGCCTTGGCGTGGTTTCCTCTCTGGGTAGAGCACTGTGCCAACTCCCATTCCCAGTGTCACTAGCTGACCTACGTGTGGGTGGCTCCAACCTGCGCTGGCGTGGCTCAGTGGGTGCTTTCCAGAGAACGTCAGTGGGACTCCTGGGGGACAGTGGCGAGGAGCTGTGGCCTATCCCAGTGGTGGGAGCACTTGCCTGTCGTGTGCAAGAAAGAGGGAAGAGAGTCTGTGCATCATCGTGGCTCAGCCCCATGGCACCACACAAGCCACACGTGGCAGGCCCAACTAATCCAGCAATCAGGAGGCTGAGGCAGGAGGATTGCCGTGGGTTGGAGGCCAACCTGGGCCACATAGTGAGTTCCGGGCCAGCCTGGACTACAGAGCAAGATCCTATCTCAAAAAAATAGAACAGAATAAAATAAAATAGTGACTGGATTAGATGAAGGAAGACCATGAGGACAAGGCCAGGAGGCCACCACCCTGCATTTGCCAATGACCAGACACTTCGCTGAGGGATACCCACCACCACCTCTTGTCCCCGACGTGACTCAGTGTAACTGCTCGAGTCTACATGAGTCTACACGAGTGGCCCACGTGTGTAGCGAGACCACTATGCATATGGTGCCGGAGCCTCCGGACTCACTGATTCCGACCTTGGAAAGTGTGTGGCCTTGTGTCCACTGCCAGGTGGCACTCTTCTTCAGGTCCACGTTAAGGCTGTTTTATTTGTTTTGGGTTTTTTTTTTTTTTTTTTTTGAGACAAGATCTTGCTCTGTAGTCCAGGATGGCCCCAAACTCACAGCAGTCCTCCTGCCTCATCCTCCTAGGATGCTGGGGTAACAGGCCTGTGCCGCTGGGCCTGGCCATTCAAGACTTTTGCTGGTGTGGAAGCCGACACGTTAACCTATCGTGGACTGTCCCTGCTTGGGATTCCCTGGGGCACTGGGACAGTGGTGACTTTGGAGACCCAGATCTTTGCTGGCGGGGGAGGGAAGATCAGGACCCTCCAATGAGGTTGACCACGATGCCTGGGGTCATGAGGGATCCACGTTAATGGCACTAAACCTCTGTGTGGACATGAGGATGTGTGTGTGCACATGTGCATGCACTAGGCACCCAGTGCACCCCTCACAGAGGAAATGGGTCCCCCTCTTTCTGCCCAGGCAGGGAGAGCCAGTGGCGGGAAGCCAGCGCCTCGGGAGCCAGCGGCAGGCGGGCACTGGAGGCCTTTCTCACTCAGCCTTTCTCCCAAGGAGAGTTTCCGAGTCCAGAGTTTAAGGGGAAAAGTGAAGTCGCAGGCTCTTGTGTTTCTTTCCAGCCCAGCAGTGCTGGCATCCGAGTCTCTGGCTTCAGGGAGCTAGGGGTGCCGCCAGGGCAGGGGCTGCGACACGGTGGGCCCGGGCTGAGGACCGAGGCTCATGTCCTGCTCTGTGGACTTTTCTCCTCAGGTTTCCTGTTCGGCCTTAAAGGAGCACCCGGAGGTCGGGGCTACCCTGGGTCTGCCGGCCTCCCCGGGGCACCAGGGCAGAAAGGATGGAAAGGTGAGGAACGCGGGGTTCGGGGGAGGGCCCCCACACAGCCTCCTTGAGGTGGATCCATCCCCACCCCCAGTGCGTGTGGAGTGTCCCGAAGCCAGAACCTTTGTTCCTTTTGGTTCTGCGGTCCTGGACATTGGGCCTGGCCCTTCACACTTGCGCTGTACCCTTGGCCCATTTTTATTTTTTATTTTGAGACAGTCTTGCTTGGTCACTAAAGTGCCCAGATTGGGCTCAAAATTGCCGTCCTCCTGTTTCAGCATCGCAAAGGGCTAGGATGACAGGCCTGTGCCACCAGACCTGGCTTCCAAAAAAAAAAACAAAAGTAATAATTTAAACCCTTCTAATCCCAAGCATTTCAGAGAAGGGATACCAGGCTGGGACAGTGATGACGCCTGTCCTCCGAGCTGCCCTTCTCAGTGGCAAGGCCATCAGCCATAAGGCAGAGGTGGCTCGTGTTCCAGGCAGCCGCCCTGGCCCAGCTCCCCTCCCCTGCTCCCTCCTTCCTAGCACTACACAGCCGGCTGGGGTAAGAAGCGGCGGCCCTAGCTCGCGGGTGTCTGGGCACAGCACAGGGCCAAGTGGACCCCCGCTGAGCCAAGCTGGCAGCCATCCCGTTCCAGCTCAGCCTGAGAGGGGAGTGCTTAGCCACCTTCCCGTTGCTGGGACAGAATACCCGATACCCGCACCTTGATGCCCGCACCCTAAAGGAGGAGAGGGCCCGTTGGCTTGTGGTTTCCATCTGATCAGCCCGCCGAGAGGCAGACATGGCAAGGAGACCGGTGAGGCCTGGGTGAAGTGGCAGCTCAGCCGTGGAGCCCAAGGAGCTGGGGCCAGAGCGCCCAACCGCCCCACCCAGGCCCCGCCTCCTCACCTCAGGTGGCCAGAACGGCCCATGAATGAATGAATCCCGGCATGAGCACAGCGCCCGCCGGGTGATCCAGCCACCATCCACACTCAGGAGACGGGACATTTTAGATCTAAACCAGGCTGCCTGACATATGTCCCACTGCTTCTTCCCCCTGCCTTTTTTTAACGTTATAGTGAAAATTTTTAAAAGGAAGTTTTAGCACTTATGATACATTATATCCTATGATATATGTTTTTGTTTTTGCTTTTTGAGATAGAGTGTTGCTCTGTAGCCCAGGCTGATCCTGAACGCACTGTGTAGCCCAGGCTGGCTTTGGACTCGTGACAATCCTCCTGCCTCAGCCTCCTGAGTGCTGGGTTTACAGGCGTGCACCACCACACACGGCTTTATGTGGTGCTGGGGAATCGAACTCAGGGCCGCTTTGACAGCTGTGCCATTTCTCCAGCCCCATATGTATATTTTATAAGTGGCCCGAAACGGTTCCTCCTCACTCAAAAAAGACAAAGGCAAAAAAATGGCAGGCCAGACTTTGGACACCTGTGAGCGCTAAGACGTAACAGGCCGGCCCTCAGCTCCCCCCTCCCACTGCTTCCCAGACTCCTCCCCGGGAAGGCTTGGCCAGCCAGGGACACCTCCCCGGTGACACCACCTGGACCATAGTCCCTGCTCAGCTCCCTGCCCATGAACTCCAGCAGCACAACTGGTTGACCCCTTGCTGGCTTTCTGGAGCACAGGGAGGGGCGGTATGGCCAGCACCCCATGGTGGACACAGCCAGGGTGCAAGGCAGGGATCACGTCGCCTTGCACACGCGGGCAGCAGTCCCAGGGACGAGTGTCCAGCCAGGCCCCACTGTGCGTGCTCCACGCCCCAGAGAGCCAGCCCCACAGCCGGTGCTGTGCCTTCTGCCACCCGGTCTCCCAGTGCGCCTGGGACAAGATGGAAGGTGAGAGGCTGTGGGCTTGACCCTGGCTCCTGGCTGCACTCCGGCCAGGGTTCCCAGAGTCCGTCCCCTCACCCCGTGAGGGCAGCAGCGCTACCCCAGCGTCGGGGTCCGCAGCCTCCCTCCCGGCCCCTCGCCTCCAAGCCCCTCCTGGTTGGCAAGCATCTCCTGTAGCCATCACGGAGGCCAGGCTGGACCCTCCACCGCGCTCAGGTGACTTACCAGTCAGCCTCACTTTGGCCACCTGAGAAATGGCCCAGTAGCTCCTCCTGGACTGGTGACAGACCCACAACCGACGGACCGGCCAGAGTGGCGCTCCCTCCCTCCGGCAGCCCTGCTGTCCTCTCCCGCCCCGCTCCCGCTGAGGATTTGACAGACAGCCTCTCCCGCACAGGCGATGCTGGGGACTGCAGGTGTGCGGGCGATCAGTTCGTCGCCAGACTTCCTGGACTGCCCGGACCCAAGGGTCTCCCCGGGTTCAGTGGGGCCACAGGGAAGAAAGGAGAGCCAGGAGACCCCGGCCAGCACGGCATTCCCGGCTTCCCAGGGTTCAAGGTGAGCAAACCACGCCCCTGGTGGCCAGCCTCAGCAGGAGCCCTAAGGAGCGGGCGACCTGGGCCTAGCGCCAGCAGCCCACGCGCGCCGTGAACCTGACAAAAGCCACTGGGCACCGGTGTGGTCCTGAACCTCACAGAAAGCCACTGGGCTCAGTGGCACAGGCCTGTGATCCCAGCACGCTGGGCAGGAGATGCCACAAGTTGGAGCCCTGTGTGGGAAATCAGTGGCTTAGTGTGCAGAGCCTGGGCCCCGCCTCCTGTGGGGGTGTGAAATGTGGCACAGCCACTGGGGGGGACGTGAGGCCTGGGCTAGCGGCAAGCCCGAAATCCCACATCTAGGTGCAGCGAGGGACCGGCAGCTCTTCCCAACCCGGCACGGGGGCTGGGCTTCAGAGCGATGTCACTCGCAGGAGTCACATGCTAGAAACGGCCGCGGGGTGGGCAGGCGTGATTCGGTCTGTCCCCTCAGTGGGGTGGACTGTGATGCAGGAGAGGGTGCCGGTGCCTGGCGGCCGTGCAGGAGCCTGAAGGCATCGTGTGCAGTTAAACAAGCAGACACCAAAGAACAGACAATTACATCTTAATTATTTATAATTTAAACAGCATTTAGGATCCAGTCCTGCAGCCCCAGTAGCCTCAGTTCCAGGGCTTGCTGGCGACTGAGGCTCATGCCACCGGCCAGCAGCCCACGCACGGCATTTCTGGCACCGGCACAGCCCCCAGGTGGGGTTAGCTGAAGAACCGTCTCCTCCTGCTTAGCAGTCTATTTTTTTTCTCCAGGGAACCCCCGGCCTCGTGGGACTCCCGGGACCCAAGGGAGCCAAAGGAGATTCCAGGACAGTCACCATCAAAGGTCAGTTCTTGGTGGCCAGACCACTGCCAGCCGCATGCCTTCTTGTGGGACCCCATGGGAGGAGACCCACATGTGCTTTCTTCACCAGGCGAGAAGGGGGAACCAGGCACCCCCGGTGCACACGGACTGCAGGGTGAAGACGGCTTCCCCGGCCGCGAAGGGCTGGACGGCTTCCCTGGCCTCCCGGGGCCTCCTGTGAGTAGCTGCGAACAGCGGGGTCAGGCCCCCCTGTGCCTTGGCCGTCGGGGTCTCGGCTTCCGGAGGCAGGTGGTGGAGGCCTCTGCACAAAGGCTGCCCAGCGTCCAGGACAGGCAGCGTCTACTTCTATGGGTCCAGTAAACATAGGGGAAGCCATTCTGCTTAGGGAATAGTCACAGTGGCAGCCACGCTCGGTGGCACTGGGAACTCTGTGGTCAGTTACCGCAATAAATCTTGTCTAAGCCGGCATGGGAGTACACACCTGTAAGTTCATATACGTGGGAAGCTGAGGCAGGAGGATCACGAGGGTGAGCCGGGCAACAGGGTGGAGCCCTGTCTTGGCACTTAGCCAAGGGCTGGGGTGCCAGGCCGCAAGGGCCAGCGGGGATTCCCTGGTCCCTGGAGATGCTGGTTTGCCCAGCCAGCCAGGCTCCTTGATCCACCAGGCCCCGCGGTAGAGTGCTCACCCGGCCTCCTGCCTTCCTGCCCTTGTCCTCAGCTCCGAATTCCCAGGAAATGGGTGGGTAAGGGCCATCTGTGACATTTGTAGTTAATTTAAGAGGTAACTGGATTTTCTCGCAGGGCGACGGCATCAGAGGCCCTCCTGGAGACGCGGGGTACCCGGGAGCACCCGGAACTAAGGGCATGCCAGGAGAGATAGGCCCTCCAGGACCTGGCCTGCCGGGCCCCAAGGGCCAGCAGGGATACCCTGGAGATGCCGGCTTGCCTGGACAGCCGGGCTTTCCTGGTCCACCAGGTCCCCCAGGCACCCCGGGAAAGACAGGTATGGTGGGCTTCACCCTTGTCTTTCCAAGTCATGGGTGCTGGCGAGAGTTTCACACCCACTGCTTCTCTGCCAGTGTGGTGTCCCCACGAGAAGTCAGATCAGGGGGTGGCACTGCCACCTTTGTTCCTGGCACATAGGTTGTGCCCACCGGGGACTTCCCAGCCCCCGCACCGTGCCTCTCCGGGAATGGGGCGTGAAGCCACCCTCTCAGGACGCAGGATCAAAATTAGGTCTTCTGTGCCCTGCCCCGAAACAGGGCTCCGGCTCCCAGCCTTCCCAGGACCCTGCATATGCGCACACACGCACACACATGCACACAGGTACAGCGTTACCTCATTTGCTCCTGTGTCCTCCCTAGACTGTGACACAGGCGTGAAGCGGCCCACTGGAGGTGACACGAAGCAGCCCGTGCAGCCAGGTACGTGATGACGGGGATGCGGCCTGGGTGCAGGACCCCACCGGTAGCTCGCCAGCTCGGCAGGTGGCACTCGCTACACTTACATGGCACACGGGTGGAAGCAGCCGTCCGAGCAGAACCCGGGCCTGTGCCCTGTCTGCCTCCCCTAAGAATGGAAGGACAGGTAGGAGCGAAGCTCAGCGTCCCCGAGCTGTGCCAGGAACAGAAAGCGCACTGCACCGGCTGGCCGGATGGCAAGAAGCCAGCTGGTGCTTTCCTACCGGCAACCTGCACGCATCCGTCTCAGCCCTGGGAAAGTGACATCAGGGCTTCCCGGCCTGCTGTCCTGGGCAAAGATGAGGCCGATGTGGTGTTGAGGGATGACTCGGGCCTTGAGGGAAGGCACAGGGACCGAGGAGACACAGGACAGTCCCTAGCCGTGGCTTAGTGGCAGAAAGTTGCAGGAGGTCAGCATGGCACACAGATTGGGGAGCTGCCAAGGAAGCCAGGCAGAGGCAGGTCAGGCACGAGAGGGCGTCCAGAAGAGATGCTGGGACGTTTGCTAGCCACAGGGAAGGTAAGTGGAGGTGTGACCTGGTGGAAGTTGCGGAGGCCTGGGCGGAGGAGAGGGAGGGGCCAGGGCTGCGGAGTGGGAGGGGCCAGGGGCCAGCTGTGCCTGGGGCCAGCCCCACACTGGTGCCACTAGACTGAAAGACGCTAGGTTGGCTGTGGCACAAGCTGGTCACGCTCAGTAGGGCTAGGGGTGTGGAAGCCAGGGACAGTAAGGAAACATTGATCCAAAGCCACAAGTCTGGGACACACAACGACACGGAACCACCGGATCTGAGGAGTGCCCAAGCCAGGGGCCAGTGAGTAACAGTGGGCAGCAGTAATCAGATCAGGAAATCCAGGCTGCGGGCATAGCTCAGTGATAGAGCGCCTGCCTCATCCCCCAGCACCACATAACTGCTGGGCCTGGTGGCACACGCTTGTAATCCCAGCACTCAGGCAGCTGAGGCAGGAGGATTGCTGTGAGTGCCAGGCCAGGCTGGGCTCCATAGTGAGTTCAGGACCAGCCTGGGCTACAGAGCCAGACTTTGTCTCAAAAAAAAAAAAAAAGAGTGGAAAACCATGACACTCCACAGACACCTAATGGCCGTGTGGCCCCAGCCCCGGCACCCAGTGGCCAGCTGCCTGGAAGCAGGCGCAGGAACTTCTGAAGTCAGCCAATCACCCTGGTTTCCATAGGCCGGGAGGATGGCTTGCACACATCCAGCCTGATAGAACACAGACACACACAAGGCCACCCCTGTGGCCACCCTTCTGCTTGGAGAACACTGCAGTCTGGGTCCAGCCAGGAAAACTGTGGCACCAGGTGCAGAGTGAAGGGGAGGCTAAAACCCCATCAAATCCCTGGCCACCCCATAGGGCCACGAGAGGCTGGCCACATTCTCAGATAAAAGGGAAGCAGGACAGCTCCCTGCTGGGGTACCCAGCAACCCCGCTGCGGTGCCCCCACGAGTCTGCCAGGAGACACTTAGATTTTGCACCACTCGGAGCAGCTCATGACGGCGGTCAATCTGAAAGTGCCAAGGAGAGGCCCAGACTGCCTCCACCTGCCGAGACTTGTTTCCAGATTAGGGGGAGGTACCCTCAGTGACTGGCTGGAGCCCACGCTGGTCAGGGTCCAGCCAAGGCTGATGTCCTCATGAAGGGTGCAAAGCTTTCATCAGCATGGACTAGTTCTTAGGAGACCAGTCTTACGTCATCAGCACCTTGTGTTAATATTCTGATTTCAGAGCTGGGGACACATAGCTCAGTGGGTAGAGCACTTGCCTGGCAAGTGCAAGGCCTTAAGTCAGGTGTGGTACATACCTGTAATCCCAGCACTTGGGAGACTGAGGCAGGAGGATCATAAATTGGAAGCTAGCCAGGCAATTTAGTGACTTAGTGAGACTGTCTCAAAAATCAAAACGGGACTGAGGTATAGCTCAGTGTGAAGGTCCTAGGCTTCATCCCCAGTACGCGCGCGCGCGCGCGCGCGCGCACACACACACACACACACACACACACACACACACACACACAAATTAATGGGGCTGGAGGAATGGCTCAGCAGTTAAAGCACTTGCCTATCAAGCACTCAGTTAAGCACTAAGTACCCTAGTTCGATTCCCCAGGACCACATAAGCTGGGGATGGTGGTGCACACCTGTAATCCCAGTTCTCGGGAGGCTGAAACAGGAGGATTGCCTTGAATTCAAATCCAGCCTGAACTCCATAATGAATTCAAGACCAGCCTGAATTCAGGACCAGCAGGAAATCCTATCTCAAAAGGAAAAAAAAATAAAAAAGTTGTTAAATTGCTTTTTGGGTTTCACCTGGCCCCCTGAGACCAAAACTCAAGCAGGACCAAAGCTCCAGCCCTCTCCTCTCTCCCCAGGCTGTGCTGGAGGACCAAAGGGCTCGTCTGGCCTGCCCGGCCCCTCTGGCCCCCAAGGTAATGTGCTGCAGAGGGCCCCCTGTCCCCATGTGCCTGCCTTCTCTGGACAGGTGGGTCCCACGGCCCTAAAGCCACCACCAGCTGTGGTCACTTCCCAGGCAACTGATTCTTAACTCTGGGAATGGGCGTGGGTGATTATGGGCACTGGGTTGAGTCCTGGATGAATAAACAGGCCCTGCCACAGAGGCCTCTGCCTGACAGTGCCCCAAGTGGGCCCCCAAGAAAGTCCCTCTGGAAGCCGGAACGCTACTCTAGGCCTGGCACCCAGCCTCTCCCTTTATCAGTCTCCTAGTGACAGATTCTCGAGGCCAGGTGCCAAGCAGGCCCATGTGTCCTCACCACATTAACCTGGCTTGTATTTTATTTGGGAGTCTAGGTACCAAAGGCCCCCGAGGGGAACCTGGGTTCCCAGGAGCCGATGGACCCCCAGGACTGAAGGGCCTCCCCGGAGAGCCAGGACGTGAAGGCTTCCCGGGACCCCCAGGTGAGTCAGCAGGGCCAGGACCATGTGAGGACCTTCCGGGCCACCAGCTCCATTACCTTCCCGTGTGGAGAAACACACATGAGAGCCCTTGTCCCTGCTGCTGGGAGACTTGGTATCCTCTGTGTGCTCACCAACAGGGAAGGGACCCGAGCACCAGGGACACTTTCCTGGGTTCCCACCAAGCCCTGGCCACCCCCAGCCTCGCCCCACTGTTGTGGAATGTGATCACCCTGATCTTTGCCTTTTAGGGTTCATGGGACCCCGAGGATCTAAAGGCGCAGTGGGCCTCCCAGGCCCTGAGGGACTTCGAGGCCCTATTGGCCTTCCAGGGCCTGCGGGCCCCCCTGGAGAAAGGGGTCTCCCCGGAGAAGTTCTGGGAGCACAGCCCGGGCCACGGGGAGATGCAGGGCTGCCTGGACAGCCAGGGCCAAAAGGCCCCTCCGGAGAAAGAGGACCCCCTGGATTCAGAGGTGAGTCCCGCAGCAAGTAGACGAGGTGTGGGGGTGGGGGCCTGTTCCTGCTGGGCTCTGCTGCCTTAGGAGAGGCCCAGAGGCCCCGAGACTTGGTGAGACAGGGCTCCTCGCTGCGCTGTCAGTTGAGCCTTGCCTCACCCACTCAGTCCTGGCAGCCCGTGGTTTTGTGCCCTGACAGTTCGCAGCCAGCAGGGGGCATCCCTGAGGCCTCGCCCAGGCAGGGACTTGACAGTGCTCACATCCCACAGACCTTTGGGGTGGGCGGAAAAGGCCAGGGCCTGGCTGCCGAGGCCCCTCCCACCAGGAAGATGGGGATAGGCTGGGACACAGTTGATTGCTTGGTGTGAACTGATGCACTGAGCTGGACCCCAGGCCATTTTTAGTTTTGGTTTTGAGACAGGGTCTCACTGAGTCTCTACGTAGTTGCCTAGGTTGAGCTTGAACTTGGATCCTCCTGCCTCAGCCTCCCAGAGTCACAGGGCCACAGGCCTGTGGTGGCATTCATTCTATATGTGGTTCAGCCTCATGCAGACACCACCCTGGGCTGACCTGCTCAGGTCCAGTCGCCCTGACCTCGCTGTCCCACCCCCACAGTGCTCTCGTAGGTGGTCACAGATGTCACGGGGGGGGGGGCGTCCAGGCTGCAGGGCACCCTGACCCCCATCAGTCCCACACCCCCAGCTGTCCACGCTGAAGACGGGAAACAAGGCCCACGTGGCCTCACATCCGCAGTGTGCCCTCAGCTGCAGGTCCATTTCCGGCCTTCCCAGACCCCCCTGCTACCAAATGCTGGCACGGCCAACACCCAGTGTCAGTGGCTGGGTCACAGGTTCTGGGTTGGTCCCAGGCCGACCCAGTGCCTTCTGTGATACCCCTCCCCTCTGTGTTCCGACACCAGGAAGGACAGTGGTGCCTAAATGATAAAGTGCCAGGAGAGGCAGCCCAGTGGCCCCTCGATGCCCCTGACAGCTAGCACCGTGCAGGCCGGACACTCCTGAGCAGGAAGCCAGGGAGGCCTGACTCTTAGCAGTCAGCAGAGTTAGGGCTGAAAAGACAGCAGGGACTTTGGGCTTGGTGGCGAGGCCTATAATCGCAGCACTCTGGGAGGCTGAGGCAGGAGGATCACAAGTTCGAGGCTAGCCCGAACAATTTATCAAGACCCTGTTTCAAAATCAAAAATGAATAATAATAATAAAAGGACAGAGATTGATTAGGGTTAGGATCGGGAGGAGATGTTACCTGTTTGCTTTGACCCAGTGGTCCAATTTCAAGGGATTTTCCCAGAAAAAATACCTACAATGTGGCATGATGCCTGGACCAAAACAAACCCCCTGCCCAGTCCCCGCGGCATGGCCCTCAGGGAGGCCAGAACACAGGTGTCGCACGTGGCCACACCATGGTCAGTGAGTTGTCATCAGTGTTTGCAGGGAATATCTTCATATTTATGAATATCTTCATAAAGGAACCACATTGCAATGGTGGCCTTGGTGCGCTGCCGGCCGGCCCAGCGCCCAGCTCTGGGCACACTCCAGGACGAGAGGAGGCAGGAAGGTGGCATGCCCAAGTGTGCGTGACCGTCCGCAGGGCAGTCCCCACGCCTGCTTTTGTGATGCCCAGATTGCGTGTAGTCTAGGAACGTTCACCATCGTCGCGGCCCGTGACCGGGGGCCGCCACTGCCTGAACCCTCTCACCGTGCGTGTCTCTTCTTCTGGCAGGAAGCCAGGGCATGCCCGGGATGCCAGGCCTCAAGGGGCAGCTGGGCTTCCCGGGACGCTCGGGCCAGCCGGGATCGCCCGGCCTTCCCGGACAGCATGGATTCCCTGGAGTTCCCGGCCCAGAGGGCCCCCTGGGGCTGCCAGGTTTACCCGGCAGTGAAGGTAAGACTCCACCATGCCACCCCTAGAAAGGGCGGTCCTCAAACGGGGTTCCGAGGAATCCCTGCGAGCGTAGGGTTCTAAACACAAGACCGGCGGTCGAGCAAGGCCTTCCCAGCGGCGCTGTACTGTGAAAGGTAGAGCCTGGGGCCTAGCAGGGGTCCGTTGGGAAAGAAGCCAGGAGAGGGGTCTGCAGCACTGAGGGTCAGAGCAGAGCCCCGAGTCCCGACAGGAGGAGGGCAGCGGGAGGTCCGGGCGCAGGCGTCCCGGCAGCAGCACGCGGTGGCCACCAGAACGCAGCCTCTGAGCTGCAGCCACCAAGTCTCTCCTGGTTTTCTTTTTCTTTTCCTTCTTTCTTTTTTCTTTTTTTTTTTCTTTCTTTTTGTGAGACAGGGTCTCGCTCTGCAGCCCAGGCTGGTCCTGAACTCACTGTGGAGCCCAGGCTGGCCTCGGACTCACAGCAATCCTCCTGCCTCAGCCTCCCGAGTGCTGGGATGACAGACATGCGCCACCAGGCCTGGCTCATATGGTGCTGGGGAATCGAACTCGCATACTTAACGCTTGTCTTAGTGCTTGCTAGGCAGGTGCTTTAACCGCTGAGCCGTTCCTCCAGCCCCTTTCGTGGTTTGTTTTGGTTTAGGCAGTGGTAGGGGTGCTTTGGCTTTTCAGGGGTTTTCTGTTTGTTTTAGCTTTTGGTGTAGCTGGAGATTGAACCCAAGGCCTTCGCACCTGGCTACACCCTCATTCCTTACTTTATTTTGAGTTTGAGACAGTCTTGCTAAGTCACCCGTCTGGTCTTGACCCTGTGATCCTCCTGTCTCGCCTCCCAGAGTGCTGCATAGTATGGTCCGTGCAGGGAATCCACTGTGCACACGCAAGCAGCGCACACACCGGGCACTTAACCCCGTGCTTGCCTGCGGGCTCCCGTGCCTTGCCAACCGTGCTGGAGCGGGACTCACTAGGGACCATCTGCCTCCCGGCGAGCCACGCTAGCCTAGGAAGGTGGCAGGCGGGGCCTGGCGGAGGCAGAGCCTGCCTGGGACTGTCCCTGTGTCTTGGCTCCCCGCACGCGGACCCCAGTGACCCATGCAGACAGCCAGGCACAGGTGTACAGGCCTGTCGCCGGCGCTCTGGCCCACTCGAGCCCAGCCTAGCAACCCAGCAACTTAGAAAGACCCCACGTCCAAAAAGTCACCAGCTACTCAAAATGCCTGAGGATGTAGCTCAGTTGAAGGCCCTGGGTTCAATCCCCAGGGACAGAAGAAATTTCAAAAGCCCATGAAGAGCGTATGAAGATCCCGTCTGAGAGGGCCTGTATCGTCCTGGGCAGAGTCACGTGCACAAGGCTGGCTCAGATCTAGGCAGGGAAAGCGAGCAGGGCCAGACTGAGAGTCTGTGGGTTTCAGAAGAAACTGGGGTCTCAGGCCGTCAGAAAGGTCCCAGGCACAAGGGGCTGGCATCAGGCGGGGAGGCGGGTGCTATGAGCGTGGGCCGGGCACTTCCTAGGCGGCCACAGCCTGAGCAGGGCAGCAGCGTCCAGGAGAAAGCTGGAGTGCAGGGCTGGGTCTGAGGTGAGGTGGTGGTCTTGGTAGGCAGGTGGGACCAGGTAAAGTAGGCATTGAGTGCCAGGCGAAGGGACTAGGGGTCTCGAGGCAAAGGGAGCTATTGGCAGTTTTTAAAAGAAGTACAGGAAGCTGACCTGTCACTCTGGGAGGCTGAGGCAGGAGGATTATGAGCTTGAGCCCAGCCTGGGTAAGTTAGCAACTTACTAAGACCCTGTCTCAAAATCAGAAATAAAATGGGCTGGGGATGCAGCTCAGTGTGAAGGCCTGGGCTCCACCAGTACCGCAGCGCAGGAGTGGGGACCATCAGGGAAGGACTTTAGGAACCCGCAGGCAGCTTGCTGCGCGTCAGGTGTGGCCAGTCAGGGCAGCGTGGGACCCAGGGATGGGAGCGGCCGTCAGGGGACATGGAACTCACGCAGGATGGGCAGGACTGAGGACCCACCGACTCCGTCCATTCCCTGCCAGGCTGGTGCTGCCCCTTAATTTTCTCAACGAGAATAAAGCATTGGTCCCGCTGCTGTCCGGGCACCCAAGAGACTTCTCACTGTACCCCCTTTAATCTGACTCTTCTTTCGGCAGGTCTGCCTGGAGACAGGGGAGATCCCGGTGACACAGGCGTGCCTGGCCCTGTGGGCATGAAAGGTTTCTCTGGGGACAGAGGTGATGCTGGCGTGGCGGGCCACCAAGGACACCCTGGAAGCCCTGGATTTAAGGGGATAACAGGAATGCCTGGAGTCCCTGGGCTGAAAGGTACGCGTGTGCCCGTGACCTAGCAGGGGCGGGAAGGCCGCGGACTCTCCAGTGGGGGGGATCCCCTCGGCCTCCCGTGTCTGCAGGACCCTGCAGAGACGGGCTGATGCCACCAAGACTTGGGGGGACACACATGGGGACTCGCGACACCCTGTGCTCCTTCCCTGGGACGGGCGCCTCTCCCCAGTGTCAGTGTGGCCACCGCTCCGGGAGGTAGCGTGGGGTCCCTTGAGAGCCCCTGCACGTTGGGAGCCATAGCTGTGGTTTGGCTTTTGAGTTTTCATTTTTGTAGCTGCTGCTGCTGTTTCTGAACTAGAGATTGGGCCCTGGGCCTTGACACTCCCAGCCTGCGTTTGATTTTGCGACAAGATCTCACTAAGTTTCTCAGGCTGGGCTCCAACTTGCCCCTGCCTCAGCCTCCAGAATAACGGGGTGACAGGTCTGCACCACCGGATCTTTATTTAACCCATGATCACGGGGACCACGGTCTTGTACCCACTGACGCCAGTCACATACCAGCCCTCTGGCCCCGGGACATGGCTGGGGACACACCAAGCGCCTCCTCACGGCCTTCGGACGCTATCCACATCTGCAGGGCCCATCCTGACCTCCCGCGGGCTACCGGCCTGTGGGACCCAGCCTGCCCTCGGACCTTCCCGCCTATCTCCGTTGGGCCTACCCTTCTGTCCCTGGTGGCCCGTCCCCGGTGGCCCGTCCCCAGGCAGGCTCACCTGTTGCCTCTGCCTGCACACTGCACCATGTCTTAGAACAGTGGGCCCCACCTCAGTGCCACCAGCAGCTGCTTCCCGAGAGACACTTTCCCCCGGGAGGGGAGCCCCGGGGCTCGGGGTGCTCTGAGCACATTGCTGCATCCCTTGCGCTCTCTGTTGCGGTCACTGCCACCTGTGACATATGGTGACGTCGTTAGGCAGCTCTCCACAGCCCAGAGCTGGGGCGCCTGACACGAGGTAGAGCTCAGGTGGTCACGCGAGTGACGGCGAGCGGTTGTCAGCACACGGAAAGCTTCGCACACTGGCCTGTCGCTGTCCTCCTGCCCGGCGGCCAGTTCCTAACAGGCCACAGAGCAGCACTGGTCCACAGATGAGGGGTCAGGGCCCGCCTTACAGAGCAGTGCCCGGGGGGAGGCCTGTTTGGGTTAAGGATGGTCACAGCCTCTTCTCAGCTACTTGACGCCCATGCACCATCACACGCACGGGAACAGAGCAGCCCGCACCCCTGACTCCTGCCGAAGCCCTTCTCCTCTTCCTCTGCAGGGGACAGGGGCTCGCCAGGGATGGACGGCTTCCAAGGCATGACCGGGACGAAAGGAAGGCCGGGGCTCCCAGGCACCAAAGGCGAAGCTGGTTTTTTTGGACTGCCAGGTCTGAAGGGCGTGGCTGGAGTGTCGGGTGTGAAAGGTGAGTGCCCTGTCCCCAGGTCTCCCCGATGCCAGGGAGTGTGGCAGTGCTCACAGACCCCTGAGAACCTTCCATGCCCCAGAACCCAAGACCTAAAAGCTAGCGGAAGAAATCAGCCAGTCAGCCACACCCCAGCCAGCTCTGTGCAGCACGCCACACACAGAGGGCACCAAGCGGGGCCAGAGAAATTGCCACCGCAGCCGCCGGAAACCAGACTCCAGCAAAACCGGCCCAGGCAGCGGGCGGGGGCCACAGGGGCCAGAAGCAGAGGGTGCGCTTGCAGGGGAGGGCAGTGCCCCTCCCCGCGGGCATCGCAGGACCCCGCATCCTGCTCCTTGCTTGTGGTTTTGTTACCCACCAGACACATGTTCATCCTTATTGTAAAAGAACCTCAGTGATCTCTGAGCACACGGTCACAAACACAGTCGGTGACAGTGTGTCACAGTGGGGCATGACATGCCACAGCCAGCTGGGCCGACGGCCAGCAGTCTGTTCCAGGGTTAAACATGAAGCAACCCAGAAGTGTAACCCGGGCACCCGTAGTGGAGAACCCAAGTCCGGGGGCCATCAGTGTATGAGTCTTCATGGCACCACAGTTCCTGCGATCCCCAAGTGGACGCGGAACACGTCACTCCACACGCAGAGGGCCCAGTCCCCGTCAGTGGGTCCTGAGCCGAAGGCCCCCCACGCAGGACTCCCCACGCCCCTCCGCTCCCTCCACAGAGGAGCAAGGGAGGGCCGGCGGAGGAGAGGCATTCCTGCCCAGCCTCTGGTCTCCACAGGCCGGGTGGTGCCACGAGGGCACCCGGGACTCTGGAGGGAAACGGTGGGCGCTGGGCCTTCCCCTCTGGCCCCCACAGTCCTGGAGTCACTGGCAGTGATGTCACGCTTTCCTTCCAGGCAACCGCGGAGAGCCCGGCCCCCCAGGACCTCCGCCTGTCATCCTGCCGGGAATGAAGGACATTAAGGGGGAGAAGGGAGACGAGGGGCCCATGGGGCTGAAGGGCCACCTGGGCCTGAAAGGTAAGGCTGGTTCCTTGTGCCACCCCTGCTGCCTGTCCCCAGGGCCACCCCCACCCAGCTGACTGTGCCCCATGCCGCCTGCATCCAGCGTCCCCCCCCCCCCCCCCCCCCCCCCCCCCCCCCCCCCCCCCCCCGAGCCTCACCAGTGTGACCTTCGGTGCCCGAGTGGCTTCACGTCCTGTCTTCCCAGTGGCATAGCTTTTCATCCTAACACTCTGGGAGACGTGACGCTCACAAGTTCTAGCCCAGTCGGGGTAACTTAGCAACTTAGTGAGACCCTGTCTCAAAATTTAAAACTTAAAAATAAAAAGTCTGAGGCTGGAGGAATGACACAGCGGTTAAAGTTTTTGCCCAGCAAACACAAGGCCCTGAGTTGATTCCCCAGGACCACATAAAGCTGGGCACAGTGGCACACACCTGCAATCCCAGCACTAGGGAGGCCGAGGCAGGAGGATTGCTGTGAGTCCAAGGCCAGCCTGGGCTACAGAGTGAGACCCTATGATAGAAAAAAAAAGTCTGGAAGGCACTGGGCTCAATTTTCTATATGGCAAAAAATAAATGAAAGATAAAAAAGATTCACAGCCCCGGGACGACAGGACAGCCTAGACTGCGCTTGGCTGTGCACTACGGGCAGGTGGCTGTATGGCCAGGGTGTCAACATGGGTGTTCCTGCAGGCATCCAGGGAATGCCGGGGGTCCCCGGGGTGGCCGGAATCCCGGGCCTACCTGGAAGGCCTGGCTACATCAAAGGAGTCAAAGGAGACATCGGGGGCCCCGGCACACCTGGCTTGCCCGGGTTTCCTGGAGTGCCAGGCCCACCTGGAATTATTGGATTCCCAGGGTTCACAGGAAGCCGGGTGAGTGATGCCCCTGTCAGTATGTCCTGGGAGCTCCTTGTCCCCTTGCTGTGGCCTGGTGACCACTGGGGGAGGAGAGGCCAGGTGACAGGCACGGAGCCAGCCGTTGGGACCACGAGCCAGCCTGAGGGGCACCGTGTGTGCATCATCGCTGCCTCAGCAGGTGGGCATCCCTGGGCACGCCCTCTCGTGGGCTTTTGGCTCCTGGAGCATGGCAGCTGCCACAGTATTTCACAGGAACCTGAAGAGAACAGAGCCAAACTCCCATAGCCCAGAGTTCACGTGGGACCAGCTCAGCTGGGACATGTGGGGCACAGTCATGTGCCCACGCCCTGCTCAGCAGGTGTTTTTGGAGCTCTGGGACCAGGCGCCCTGCTGCAGGGTGGCAGTGGTGCGGCAGACCCTGGGCCAGGTGCCCTTTCCTTCCCGGCACTGCCAGGCCTCAGTGGCACAGCCTGTCATCCCAGTACTCTGGAGGCTGAGGCAGGAAGATCACAAGTTCAAGCCCAGTCTGGGCAATCTAACAACTTAGCAAGACTCTGTCTCCAAAAAAATCGAAACTACGAGTAGGCTGGAGAAATTGCTCAGTGCAAAGGCCCTGGGCTTGACACCCAAGACAGGCAAGCAAAGGGCAGAAGAAGCCCAGGCAGAGTCCGCACACCAGCGACTTCCCAGACGCTCAGCACGCTCTCAGCTTGGAAGTTAAACACGTCAGCTCTCTGCTCCACGCTCTGTGTCCCTACTGTCCTGCTCAGTCACTTTCCCCGGGGGCTCCTCCATAGGGTGACAAAGGTGCTCCGGGAAGAGCCGGCCTCTACGGCGAGAGTGGCCAGCCCGGCGAGTTCGGTGAGTCTCACTGCCCTCAGCACGGGGCTTCAGCGGGGTGACATCTGGCACACAGCTGCAACACGTCCTCCAGAAGCCACCTGTGCGTTAAGTGATAGCCCAGCCAGGCCCAGTGGCGAAGGTGTTGCCCTGGCACTCTGGGAGGCTGAGGCAGGAGGATAGCAAGCTCCAGCCTGGCAACATGGCCACTTAGAAAAGCCGTGTCTCGAAATCAAAACCAGAAATGTTCTGGGGGCAGCGGGGAGCTTAGTGCAAAGTCCCCAAGTTCCACAAAAATAAGTGAATGAAAGACGCCAGCATGAGAGAAGGCGCCAAGCTCGCTGGCTCCCGGAAGACAGTCAGCTCCTAACCGTCCTCCCATGCGTGACAGGTGACACCGGGGACACCGTAGATCTCCCAGGAGCTCCAGGCGTGAAGGGGGAGCGTGGCATCACCGGAATTCCAGGTACACAAGCCACGCTCTGTTTCCTTGGACCTGTCAGATCCCACAGCCAAGCCCACGAGCCACGTTGTCAGAGCTTGGAGGACTCAGAGTGGGTGGCAGGGTCCGAGCCTGAGGGCAGGAGAGACCGAGGCTTGCTGTCCGCTGACTCTGCGCACGTGAGCAGGAAATCTCTGTTCGGCCCTCTCTGTCAGTGCAGGTGGCCTTGCCGGGCGTGCTGCCACGTGCCTGTAATCAATCCCAGCGTGTGGGAAGCTGAGGCAGGAGGCTTGCCGTGAGTCCAAGCTACATAGAGAGTTCAGGGCCAGCCTGCACCACACAGCAAGATCCCATCTGGGACAACAGTAAAACAGTACAGGTGGCCAGAGTCACCTCTCAGGGGCCGAGGGGGGGGGCAGGACCAGGTAGAGCAGGAGGCGCTGTGCCTTGGCATCTCGGGAGGGCTGAGCGCCCCCAATACACACACCTCTACTCTTAATGTCATTGAAGGTCAAGTTCAAACTCCTGCCGTGGTGATACCCCAGGGCTGGTGACTGCTTCCTGGTTTGGGGGCAGAGTCACAAGGGTTTTGGGGAGGACCCTAGCAGGAGGGAGGAGGCTGTCTGTCTGTCTCTGTGGCTGGCCCAGGGGAGAAGTGAGGCAGGTCATCCAGTCCAGAAACAGGTCCTCCTGGAGAGTGGCCAGCCTAGCGCAGGACCAGGGCCCTGCCCGTCAGCAGCAGGCAGCCTCGGCACCTTCCCCGGCCTCGGTGAGAGGTAACATGAGGCGGAGCGTAGGCCGCCGTGTCCACGTGACTGGGCTGTGTCATCCGGCCAGTGCCCCGAGCACTGCGCCCCCTCGTGTCACAGCTTGTGGGGCCTGTTCCGAGCTGTGCATCTCGCTTCTAGGGCTGAAGGGACTTTTCGGAGAGAAAGGAGCCCAGGGAGAAATCGGCTTCTCCGGCGTCACAGGCTTGGCCGGGCCCCAGGGTCCCCCAGGGCTGAAAGGACAGACTGGTGAGACTCTTCCCAAGCCCTCCCTCCTCGGCCCCAGTCACACTGATATTCAGGGAACCCGCCGTCCGTGCACCATGGAGCAGGAACACAGACAGGCCCCTTCCCGGACCCCCTCGGTGACAGGGAGCACCCCGGACCATTCGCCAACTTCCTGTCGCCTGTGTAGAACCAGCCTGCTTATTTTAAAGGGTCCTTTTCATACGGCTGACCACACAGAATCGGTCCGAGAGCCCCATGTCAGGGACAGGTCACAGGAGGTCGCAGGAGCAGGTCCCTGCCCTGGGCACTCATGTGCGGCTGTTCCTTGGCTCTGTACGGGCTTAGGGCTGCAGGACAGGGTGTAGAACCATACTCCAGTCTGGAAGGCTGAGGCAGGAGGATTGCACATTCAACCCCACCCTGGGCAACTCAGCATCTTCACGAGAAAATAAAACACCAGAGTGGGCTGGGGATGTAGCTCAGGGCGAAGGCACTAGGTTCAAAATGTGCTGAAGCACACTTGTCTCTCTTCCACAAAGCAGAGCTGATCTTGTGCGAGGGTGGGGTCTGGGCCTGAGGCGCCCCAGCTGTTAGACATTCCCTTTTCCCACGTGAAGCTGCAGCCCCGCCGCCCCCCAGTCCCTCCCCCCCACCCAGGCCCCCAGGGCCTCCAGTGCTTGGATCGAGCTTCCTGTTTCTCTCCAGGCTTCCCGGGACTCACAGGACTGCAGGGGCCACAGGGAGACCCCGGGCGCGCGGGGCTACCTGGACGAAAGGGGGATGATGGCTGGCCCGGGGTGCCAGGACGGCCAGGTAAGGCCACCCGCCCTCCCTCGGCCGGCGGCCCACCTCTGGGCCGCCTGTGAGCACTGAGACAGGAAGGTAGCAAGTTTGGAGCCCAGCGTGGGCCACTGAGGGGCCGAGGAAGACCCTGTATTCAAGTCAGAACTAAAAGTGGGCTGAGGGTGTAGCTCAGTGTAATGGCCCCAGGCTCAGTTTCTAACACCACAAAAAAGAGAGACAGAAAGAAAGGTAGGTGGACACAGGTGGGCAGAGAATGACACCACCCTGTCCTTGGGCAGCGCCCCCCACCAGGCCCATCCCCGGGAGGTGGCAGGAGGGGGCCTCAGCCCGGCCCCTCTGGCTCTGCACGGCCCAACACCGGCCTGCAGAGAACATTTCAGCGTGTGGGCTCCGGCCCCAAGAGAGTGGCCCGTCCACAGGTCAGGAGGGGACGCCACACTGTGGGGCCGACGCCCCCGCAAGCCCCAGTGTGGGACAGGTCCTGAGGGCCCCTCTGCCCACTTCCCTCACCTGCACAGCTGACAGCGACAATTCCCACAGGTTTTCCGGGGATCCGAGGCATCGGCGGACTGCACGGCCTGCCAGGCACCAAAGGCTTCCCAGGATCCCCCGGTAGGAGCTCAGATGCGGCCCCATCACACCCCGAGGGGTCCTGGGGTGGGGAGCCCCCCTATCGGCTGGTTTCTTTTTGATCTACGAAAGATACCTACATTCAGTGGGGAAAAATATCTTAAATCCGTTTACACAAGAGAAAACCTCACCCGTAATCCCACAGCAGCTGAGGGAACACGTTTCTTGTAGCTGGTTATGTCATCAGATGCTTACCTGCAGGGCTGTGTGCGTGCATGTGCGTGCGTGCGTGTGTGTGTGTGTGTGTGTGTGTGTGTGTGTTTGTATATGCGTGCGTGAACTCCCACACTCGCACTCTGGGTCGCAGCCAATCCCAGGGCGCAGCCGTGCACGCTAGGCCACTGTCCGTCCCTCTGAGAGCCCGGTAGGCAGACAGGCACAGTCACAGATGGACTGAGCATGGAGCAGCCACCACGGCAGGAGGTGGGCAAGGCCCTGCTCAGCCACCTCGTCCTGCGTGTGGGCCCTCATTGGGCCTGCTTCCCTATCTTTAAAGTAAAAATGCCCCAGTCTCTGCGAGAGCCCTTCCAAGGCTCAGATACCGCCCAGAGCTCAGGGCCAGGTGCATCCTGGTAGCTGCCTGTGCCTCAGCTTTTGAGTACTGGTCACGGTCTGCGCACTGAGGAGGGTCGCCTGTCTGTGGCTGTGAACGTGGCCGTCAGCCACTGCTTTTACTCTGCTGCAGGTGCCGACATGCCGGGAGACCCGGGATTCTCAGGTCCCACCGGAGACAGAGGTGACCCAGGGGAGGCGAATTCCTTCCCAGGCCCCTCAGGGGCGCCTGGACGGAAGGGCGAGCAGGGAGCCCCAGGTGAGCAGGGTTCTGGGGACAGCTGTGCTGGCCAGCAGCTACCGGGCTGGCTGTGACTGAGCAGGGCAGGGAGGGGCCGGAAGCAGGGGCAGATCTGGGTGGTGCAGACCCCCGGCGAGGCTGCTGCAGTGAGGATAGTCCCACGGTGGGTGCCTGGGGCCGGGCCTCAGCTGGTTGCCACCTCAGGGGAGAAGGGGCTGCTGGGAGAGGGGTCAGCCGTCCCCGCCGTGGGTCACAGGGCTCCCTCCTACTGGGCCTGTGGGTCCCTGTCTCAGCCTTCATGACTGGTCCTCCAGAGGTGACACTGTAGGAGGAAAACAGTCGGTCTGAAAAGCTGAGCCGGGTCCAGGTCACTGTCATCCCAGCGCTCTGGGAAGCTGAGGCAGGAAGATCTCAAATTTAAGCCCAACCTGGGCAATTTAGCAAGACCCTGCCTCAAAGTCAACACTAAAGGGAAAAAGGGCCAGGTGGCATTACTCAAACTAACGCTTCCATTTCCCAGGGGAACGAGGTCCGGCTGGGCAGCCGGGGCTGCGGGGCTTCCCTGGCATCAGCCCCATTTCCAACGTCTCGGGGCTGCCGGGTGACACCGGGGCCCCAGGGATCTTCGGCCTGAAAGGTGAGCAGGACATCCACATTGGGGCAGAAGCTTGATCCCACACTGTGTCACCTCGGCCAAAGGGACAGGCCCCGTCCCAGCTTGCCCGCCACCTCCCTCCCCAGCCGCGGCCACACACTCGGCCCGCAGGGCTCAGCACTGTGCGGAGTTTCTTCTCCCTCGCCGTGCTGCACTTCAGACTGAGCTTACGTTGCCCAGCCCATGGCGCAGGCCTGTCATCCCAGCACTCTGGGAGGCTGAGGCAGGAGGATCACAAGTTCAAGTTCAGCCTGGACAGCTGGGCAGCTTGGTGAGACCCTGCCTTAAAAATAAAAGTGGACATGGGCCGTGGCTCCGTGCTGAGGCCCTGGGCTCGATTTCTGGTATCGCAAAAAAAAAAAAAAAAAAAAAAAAAGATAAACACAAGTATAAATTAAACTCATTCAGCGTTACAGACTCCCCAGAGGCTGGCCCCTACACGTGACTTTCTGCCCCTCTCTCCTTGACCCACAGTGAGTTCCCAGGGTCCATTTCAAACTCTGCTTTTCCGTGACACCCCCAGGTTACCGAGGCCCCCCAGGGCCCCCCGGATCTGCTGCCCTTCCTGGAAGCAAAGGCGACGAGGGCACCCCAGGAGCTTTGGGAGCCCCTGGGCTCAAAGGACAGGTCGGGGACATGGGCCCCCAGGGGCGGCCTGGGGTCTATGGCCTTCCAGGAGAAAAAGGTAACCACGGTGCCCACACCAAGGGACAGGTGCCAGAGGTGGGAGATGCCCTCGCCAACTCCGGCACATCCGACTGTTGCCTTGCACTGCAGGACCCCGAGGAGAGCCAGGATTCATGGGCACCCCTGGAGTGGCCGGGACCGTGGGCGACAGAGGCCCCAAGGGACCCAAAGGAGACCAGGGATCCCCTGGTGAGTAACATCTGTCTGAGCCAGCCAGACCTCCTGGGATGTGCAGGGAGCTCTGTGTGTGTGTGTGTGTGTGTGTGTGTGTGTGTGTGTGTGTGTGTCCATCCGTCCGTCCGTCCCCGCCGCTGGGCACAGTCCCCAGGCGGGTGGCACAAGCCGTGCTTCCTGAGAGGCAGAAAGAAGCCACAGCAGCCTCAGGATCTTGTTGAAGGAAAGCCAGCCAGGCCCTGGTGACACGGGCCTGCGATCCCAGCGCTCTGGGAGACTGAGGCAGGAGGGTCCCCCATCCAAGCCCAGCCTGAGCAACGTAGTGACTCTGAGATCGTGGCTCAAATTAGGAAATAAACGTCGTCTAAAGGGGTAGCTCAGTGCGCAGGTGCCGGGCGCCATCCCCACACCTGGAGGGAGGGAAGGAAGCCAGGTCTGGGTGGCGGCACCGGGCGGCCTCTCAGGTGGACTGGCTCCTGCTGGAGGAGGAGGGGGTGGGGATACTCTGCAAAAGGCGGCCATGGCTCTGCGTGCTTATGGGCTTTTCTTTCCCTTGCAGGTGCTCCCGGCTCTGTGGGGTCCCCTGGGATTGCAGGAGTGCCCCAGAGGATTGTGCCCCACCCCGGGCCGATGGGTCCCCAGGGCAGGCGGGGGCCTCCCGGAGCTCAGGGTGAAATGGGACCCCAGGGCCCTCCCGGGGAGCCAGGTAGGAGGCTGAGCTTGGGTTTGGTGGCTGCTTTTGTCCTTTTCGGGGTGAGTTACGGTCGTGCTGCACACTGTCACCACTCTTCTCTGGTGTCTTGCAGGTTTCCGCGGGGCGCCAGGGAAGGCCGGACCCCAGGGCCGAGGTGGTGTGTCTGCCCAGCCGGGCTTCCGGGGAGATCCAGGTCCCATGGGACACCAGGGCCCGATTGGCCAAGAAGGTACATGAGGAGCACTGACTAGAGAAGGATGGGCCTGCAGAGGCGTGGCCAGAGGCGGGCAGGGACTGCAGGGGGCGTGGTCAGGAGGAGGGTGGGGACTGCAGGGGTGTAGCCAGGAGGAGGGGCCCGCTGTGGGTGTGGACAGAGGTGGGGTCCCTGCCAGGGGCATGACCAGTCTCAGGGCAGCGGGGAGGGACAAGTGCCCATCCAGGATCCACAGGGACACTGCCATACCTCCTAGCCCCGCCCTGGCACAGGCTGCAGTGTCACCCCTGGGCAGACACAGTGACTGAGCATGGGGACAGGCCACCACCCCCTGTGGGTCACCTGACCACTGGGCGACCAGCAGGCTCAGGAGTCAGATCCCCAAGGATGGTGACAGCCCAGGATAAGGAGCTGGAAGATGGGAGCTCTGGTGGCCTCGGATTGCTGCTTTTTACAAGGATCTGTGGGGCGGGGGCCGCAGCGCAGGGGCCAGAGCACTTGCCTAGCATGCCCAGAGCCCTGGGTTTGATCCCCCAGCATATGCCAGATATGGAGGTGTAATGCCTGTAATCCCAGCTCTCAGGAGGCTGAGGCAGTAGGATTACAGTGAGTTCCAGGCAAGCGTCTGCTACATGGTAAATTCAGGACCAGCCTAGACTATAGAGACAATGTCTCAGAGAAAAGAAAAAGGAAAGAAAGAAAGAACAAAGGCTTTGTACAAGTAGACCAGAAGTTACACAGAATAGCACAGAACAAAGCCAGGTGGCTTCCTTGGTGACCTCAGCAGCCATGCTGAAAATCCAGTGAAATCTGCTTTCCCAACATCCAGACCGAAGGAGGAGCAACCGCCACCTGCCTGGGGCTGGCCACGTGGGGCTCACATTTAACAGCAAACAAGGCCGGCCAGGCCCAGAGACACAGGCCTGTCGTCCAGCCCTTTGGGAGGCTGAGGCAGAAGGAGCTCAGGTCCCAGCCCAGCCCCAGCAGCGTAGCAACTTCGTGAGACCTTGACCCAAGATAAAATGAACTGGGCCTGAACCTTGTGCAGAGGCCCAGGCTGAACCCCCACAGCCACAGAACCAGGGACATCTGGCCTGGTTGGACTCCAAAATGGGGTCAGCGGAGAGAGGAGTCCCGGGGGTGGGGGGACAACAAGGCTTGGAGAGACAAGGAGGGGTGGGGGGGATGGAGCCAACAGAACATTTGGTTTTGAGCGGCCAGAGGGTGGCCGGCATGCTGGACACTGTGCCTGGGGCCCTGGGTGGCAGGTACACGCAGCTGGTTGCATTTCTGCGCAGCGGACACTCTAACCCCGAGACCGTGGGCCACCTGTCTCGGGAATGTGCCCCAGAGACCACACCCATTTGCTGGGGGTCGGGGCGCACTGTGGATGTCTCCACACCCTGGGGAAGTGCCAGTGCCCCCTTGGGATGGTCCCTGTGCCTGGCTGGGTGTTCTAGTTCCTCCAGCCCATACCATCTCCATCCGTGAGGTCGTGGTCACATTTCCCCAGGGTAACCAGCCAGAGACCCAAGCTTGGGGGAAGAAGAGGAAAACGGTTCTGGAAGGTTCTGTGGGCTGTCCTCTGCACAGGCAGCTGAATCAGGCTGCTCTCTCTTGGGCCCTAGGGGAGCCTGGCCGGCCAGGGAGCCCAGGCTTGCCTGGCATGCCGGGCCGCAGCGTGAGCATCGGCTACCTCCTGGTGAAGCACAGCCAGACAGAGCAGGAGCCCATGTGCCCAGTGGGCATGAACAAGCTGTGGAGTGGGTACAGCCTGCTGTACTTCGAGGGCCAGGAGAAGGCGCACAATCAGGACCTGGGTAGGCTCTGGGTCCCCCAAGTGGCCGCGGTGATGCGTGTGAGGCCATGCGTCATTTGCACACCCTGAAGCTGGGTCCATGCCGCTGGCAGCCCCTGCCAAGTGGCCGTCGTGACGTGTGTGAGGTCGTGTGACATGGCGGGCCCTGCCGCCAGGCCCATGGCACTGGCAGGGAGGTCCCCATGGCTGGGAGCTTTTCAGCCCCTGGTATAAAGAGAGAGCTGTGATCTCAGTGCCCCTCCTTCCCCGCTGCTGGGGGATTAGCACAAGATCCAGGAGGCAAAGCCCTCACTTGGGATCCAGCCTGGGGGTCACTGGGGCTGGTCCTGTGAAGAAGCCCCAGTATAAGCCAGGCTGAGTGGCCTAGGCCTGTCATCCCAGCACTCTGTGAGGCTGAGGCAGGAGGATTGCAAGTCTGAACCCAACCTGGGCAACTTAGAAACTTAGCAGGAACCTGCCTCAACATCAAAAATTAATGATAAAAATAGACACGGGCTGGGGGTGTAAGCCAGTGTGAAGACCCCGGCCTTGATCTCAGTGCAAAGAATGAAAGGAACCAGAGGGCGCTAGCTGGGTCCCCTGCAGATGGGGTCTCCCGCCTGCCCGCCCAGCTGAGGCCCCGTGCCCCTCCTGCAGGTCTGGCGGGCTCCTGCCTGGCACGCTTCAGCACCATGCCCTTCCTCTACTGCAATCCGGGTGACGTGTGCCACTACGCCAGCCGCAATGACAAGTCCTACTGGCTGTCCACTACCGCCCCGCTGCCCATGATGCCCGTGGCCGAGGACGACATCAAGCCGTACATCAGCCGCTGCTCCGTGTGCGAGGCCCCCGCCGTCGCCATCGCCGTCCACAGCCAGGACGTGTCGATACCCCACTGTCCGGCGGGGTGGCGGAGCCTGTGGATCGGGTACTCCTTCCTCATGGTACGTGGTCCTTCCCTCTGCCTCTCTGGGTGGAACCAGGAGGCCCTAGCAGGGGACAAGCGCGCCTTAGGGAGGGTAATTACACTGGGCAGCTGTTCAAGTTGCACCCTGCACAGGGCACCTGGCCCACGGGGGGAGTGGGTCCTGGCACACAGTGTGCACCCTGCTGACAGATCCGGGCATCCAGGGATGGGACTGCTCCCCCCCCGAGTGGAGCTGTTAATTTGCCACCAAACCTGTGCACAGAGTGTAATTCCGATAAATTCGGCCTCTTGCTTAGTAGCGTAATTCCAAAGGCGTTTTTACCAGAAGGCTGAGAAAAGTCCAAAAATCTGACAGTCGCCAAGGCGGAGCTGGGAACCCCCCACCCCCATCCACACACAAACATTGATGCCAGGTTTCACCAGCAACTCCAGACTGAGGACCATGTTTTAGATGTGTGTGGGTGCGGTACTGGGGATTGACCCCAGAACCTTTTCACTGAGCTATACTCCCTAGCCCCGTTTCTTATTTTTAAGGTAAGTTCTTGCTCAGCAACCTTTTTTCTCAGCCTCCCAGCGTGCTGGGATTACACGTATGTACGACCACACTCATGTACTGATTTTTAACTTTTCATCCCTTCTGCCTGGCATTTTTCTTATAATGGATAATGAGGTGAATTTGGGTTTTGGTTCTAGTTTCTGCAGAGGGACAGTCAAGGCTGTGCGCTTGCGCCTGTCCCACACGCACAGTGCCCTCTAGTGTCCGGGCTGTGCTCTGCACCCCCAGGGGGCATCTTTTAACAGGGAGGGAAGTTACGGGGTGGGAGCAAACTGCATGGTCAGTGCTTAAATTTAAAAAGTTCATCATAGTAAGCGCTGCTGACCGCACAGATCGCCCCTCGCGAGTCCTACTGCCCCAGGGTCTTCAGCGGCGCCATCCTGGCCGCCTCGATGTCCCAAATAGACTCAGAAGGTGGACTCTGGGGAAGAGCCACGACCGGCAGGTGGCCGCTCGGGCAGCCAGGTGGCGGAGGACGCGCCGCCGGGTGCTCCCAAGCTGCCTGGGGGCGGCTGGCACTCGGGCAGTGCTCGCTGCGTGTGCCCGCACCGAGGGGGCTGCGGGGCATGCGTGGTCCTGGGGCTCTTCCCGTAACAGTCTTTAATTTAAACCATGACCGCGTGCTCCACTCGTCCTGGGCGCGCACGAGCCGGGCCCGAGACCGGCCCTCACCGGCTCTGCGTCCACCCCCTTTGCAGCACACAGCGGCCGGGGACGAGGGCGGCGGCCAGTCACTGGTGTCGCCGGGCAGCTGCCTGGAGGACTTCCGCGCCACACCCTTCATCGAGTGCAGCGGGGGCCGGGGGACCTGCCACTACTTCGCCAACAAGTACAGCTTCTGGCTGACCACCATCCCGGAGGCCAGCTTCCAGGGCGCGCCGTCGGCCGACACGCTGAAGGCCGGCCTCATCCGCACGCACATCAGCCGCTGCCAGGTGTGCATGAAGAACCTGTAGGCCCTGGGCCGCTGGGTGCTCGCCCCGGCCACTTCCCGTCCCTGCTAGCCCTCGGCGGAGCAGGCTCGCCACCAGCGCTGCGCGAGGCTGAGGCGGGAGGATCTAAGTTCCAGCCCAGCCTGGGCAACCTGGTGACTTAGCCCCGTCTGAGAAACCAAACTAACAAGGGGCTGGGGGTGAAGCGCACGGCAAAAGCCCTGCTTCGATCCTCAGTGCCACCAAAGAACGGGAAACACAGCAAAGGACCAGCCCCTGGCGGGCTCACTGTGCCTTACCCGCCCTCCCCAGCTGCTGGGGACCAGGGTCAGCAGGGGAGAGACACACGGGCCCTGTGGACTCGCTGCCCGGTTCCCAGGCCGGCCACAGCATGGTGCTCCTCAAAGCCAGGGCAGCCCGTGTCCTCCCAGACGCGCGCCCCGCATGCTCCACGGCCGGGAGGGTGGGGGGGGACACACCTGTGCTAACATCCGGTGGGCTGGGGCGGGAGGACAGCAAGTTCAAGTCCCGCCTGGGCAGCTGAGCGAGACCCCGGCTCACAAGGTAACAAGGGCTGGGGGTGCAGCGCGGCGTCAGGGCCGTGGGCCCCATCCTCCACACCACAGGATCAATAAGTACACACACCCCCGACGACGGCACGCATTCTCCCGCTGCATCTGTGGCACAGGGCGCAGCCAGCCGCACATGGCAGCTGGGTCCTCCCGGTGCCTCGCGACGCCCACCGGAAGGGAGCTTAGAGCAAACGCGATGCCCCCCCATCCAGGGGCCCTGGAACCCCAGCCCCGTCCCCACAGCTGCCGTCTTCTCCCGCCTGCCCCCATAACAGCCACAGAATAAACACTGAAGATTTCTAACCTCAGTGTCGCTGCCTGCTCCCCCTCGCGTCCTCCTGCACAGTGGGCCAGCACCCCGCCCCAGGCAAAGTACACAGCTCCACCCCGTGGACTTGAACCCATAGCCACAGCGTCCCTGCTCCCTCTTCAGGGGCCCCTGTGCACAAGTTCCTCATGAGCACAGAACACGACCCATAAACCCATCAGGCACCAAGGTCACTCAGTCCTAATGTCAGCTTCCAGGGACCCGCACAGGGTGTTAAAGACACTTATGCCCAGGACAAGTCAGGTGGTGGGCTCTGTCATCCCAGCACTCCAGGATGCCAGGCAGGACCTCAGGTTCCGTGCCAGCCTGGGCCACTCAGTGACTTACCGAGACCCCATCTCAAAATCCAGAATACAAAATGTGGGTATAGCTCAGCATGAAATCCCCGGGCTGGATCTCTGGGACCACAAAAAGTAGGGATGTGCCCGACACAACTCACCGCCTGAGCGCCTGCGTGTGCAGAGCAGCCCGTGGTTAGGCTTGGGAAGCTGATCGCCCCTCCAGGCCCTGAACTGCCCAGCCCGGTGCTTACGTCAAGGGGACAGCACCCTGAAAATCACCTGTGCTGAGGACCCCGCTCCTGACATCCCAGTGTCCTGGGGTAAGAGGCCCACACCATGGGCAGCAGAGGGCACTTGCGCCCCACCCAACTCCAGCTGCACCCGCCCAGCCTACGGACGGGGTGACTCAGGATGCCCTCCTCCTCCCCGGCCGCAATCCGGGGTCAGACACATGGAGTGGAGGCAGGCAGAAAGGACAGGGTTGCCACAGCCCTACTGTACCCACCCCCCCCGCCCCTGGGGGTGCAGGACGTGGCCCCGACATGTGGCCTCACTCCAGTTCCTGGTTCAACACGTGGTGTTTGTGTGCGTGCGTGCGTGCGTGTGTGTGTGTGTGTGTGTGTGAGAGAGAGAGAGAGAGAGAGAGAGAGAGAGAGAGACCGCTGAAGCAGGGGCGGGAGGGAGAGGGAGCCAGGAGAGGCTGCTCCAGCCCCCAGGGACCTTGGAGGCAGGCGCCCCAGCAGCCCCGTCCAGTCCGGAGGACACAGGGCGGGCAGGGTATGCACAGGGGGCTGACTGGGCATGTCGTCCTCTGCCACCTGCTCTGTGGGTCTTGAGTCTCCATCCTCCACAGGAGCCTTAGATCCCCTTCCGTGGGACAGGCTGAGAGCGCCGGGGAGCTCAAAGGGGCAGAATTAGCTGGACCCAGCCATGCAGGCCTGTCATCTCAGCATCTGGGAGGCTGAGGCAGGAGGATTACAAGTTTGAGGCCAGACTGGGCAACTTAGCAAGACATCTCAAAATCAAAAAAGGGAGAGGGACTGGCTTGATCCGCAGGACCACAACGAATAAAAGAAAAAGGGCAGGAGGAGAGGGCAGGGCAGAGCCGCAGGGAGCTGTGAAAGCCACCGCCAGGCGGCACGCTGAACAGTGTGCAGGGCACGAGCCTAGGGGCCACATCCAGGCACTCCCCCAGCTCCGCCCAGGGGGTACGAAAGGCAGCAGGGCATATGGGGGCACGGTGTGCTGCGGGAGGCCACCAGGAGGGCGAGGGCATGGAGAGCTGGCGGACTTCCGAACCACAAAGAACAGGTCAAGTCCATGGGGGCAGGCCCGTCATCCTGGCTTCTGGGGGCGCAGCCAGCAAGGTCACAGGTGCAAGCCCACACCAGGCAACGCGGCAACACAGCCAGGCTCTGTCTCAAAATAACAGCAAAGAAAGGCCGAGCGTGTAGCTCGGGTGATATGCTTGTGTCCAGTGCGCAGGAAGCCCTGAGTCCCATCCCCAGCACCAACAGGGACAGACAGACGGACGGAGGGAGGGAAGGAGGGAGAGGTAGGAGGGAGGCGAGGACGGTGGGTGGCTGGAGAAGGGCCAGCCATCACCAGCCAGTGTCGGGATCCTCAGGGCTTCTAAGCGACCTGTGGCCAGCCGTCGGTGGGGGCGCTGACATTAGGGTCCCCCGGTACACAGAAGCGAGGACACTCGCTCCTACCTGCCCTTCTGCCTGGAGCCTCTGAGTGCCCGCGAGGAGCAGCAGTGTTCTGGGAGGTGTAAGGGACCATGGGAGGCCCAGGGGACCACAGGAAGGAGACGCAGGGGACCAGGACATTGACCTGGAACAGTTTTCCTGGCATAGTACACGGCTCAGCTTCAGCCAGGAAGCCAGGTTCAGAAGCGACAAGAGAGGGTGTCTAGGAAGCCAGGCTTGGGGGGCTGGAGGAATGGCTCAGCAGGTAAAGCGCTTGCCTAGCAAGTGCTAAGTCAAGCACTAAGTACCCGAGTTGGATTCCCCAGCACCACATAAACCGAGTATGGTGGCACACGCCTCTCATCCCAGCACTCGAGGCTGAGGCAGGAGGGTTACGGTGAGTCCAAGGCCAGCCTGGGCTCCATCATGAGTTCAGGACTGACCAGGGCCGCAGAGCAAGACCCTGTCTCAGAAAAGCAGCAGCCAGGCTTGGGAGCTCAGGAAAGCAGGGCCTGCGTATAGCTGGTCACAGCAGATGCCACCCCAAGATGTCCCTGCACCCCTGCCCAGCAGAATGCCCCAGGAGCACCCAAAAACATCCAAGAGCTGCCCAAGGAAAAGATGCAGCCATGGGCTCCGAGACCACATGCGCATGTGTTGCTAGCCAGACGGCAGCCTAGTGCCACCCCAACCCTTCACGGGAAATTTTTTCTAAGGATAGGAAGCAGGGGAAGGGGTGAGCACACCGCCCCACCTCACATCACCAGGCATTGGATGCTCCTACGGGCAGAAGCCTGGACCTCTCACGTGCAGCCCAGTGCGTCCACACTCCTGTGAGAGTCTCCACACGGCCCCACATGGGCAGCTGCGGCTCCAGATGGGACCTTAACAGGCCACCAGCTGGGGCAGTGGGAGATGCCATTCCAGGATACCCCTTTGGGCCACGTCCCACTGAGAAGTCTGCACCCTCTGTCACAGCAGTCACCTGGCGGAGCTCACGCTGCCCGAGGACGCCTGGCTCCCAGGAGGAGCGGCCGTGAGTGGGCGCCAAGACCGTGTCCCAGGAAGGCGGGGTCCAGAGGCCACCAAGGTGCCACCCAGAGAGGGACAGCAGCAGTGGGCACATCACCACTGTGTCCCTCCCTGGGGCCAGTGCCAGGCGTGATGCGACAGCTGCCCACTGCTCAAGGGCGTTTACAGGGAATGAACCCCCCCCCCCAGAAGCCAGTAAGGCAAGAAAAATGACACCCCAGAAGAAATACTAGAATTCACACTCCATAATCCCAGCACTCTGAGAGACCGAGGCAGGAGGATCCTAAGTTGGAGGCCAGGCGGGGCAACTTCCCAATTTAGCGCGACCTAGTCTCGGGATCAAAAACAAAGGAGGAGGCAGGCCTGGTGGCACACATCTGTCATCCCAGCACTCTGGGAGGCTGAGTCAGGAGGACTGCAAATTCAAGCCCAGCTCGGGCAACTTAACAACTTGGTGAGACCTTGTCTCAAATAAAGATAAAAATGGACTGAGGACAGACCTCAGAGCACAGGCCCTATGTTCAATGCCAGTATCATCAGTAAATAAAATAGGGCTAGTGATAACACTGTGAAAGCCCCAGGTTCCATCCTATTATTTTAAAAAAGAGAAAAAAATGTCCGCAACTCACTAGCCCCCTGCCTTCCAGCACGAGGGGCAAGTGCATCTGAGGACACCTTTTCTCCCCCCGCAGCTTCACAGAGCGGTGCCAGGGTCCCTCTGCTGCCCCGCATCTGGCACGTGTCCCTAGGGCAGACGCACATCCCGGACAGTGACTGTGACTTCTGCCCCCGCAAATCCATGAGCAGGAGCCAGAGTGCGCCAGTTCTCAGTCTTCCACGGCTGCTGTCACAGAGCTGCAGTTTGGGCTACAAGGTCCATGCCAGGGCTACACGTGAGCTGGGCAGCTGCCTCCACGCACCAGGCTCCGCCACAGTGCGCGTGCCACGCACTCGGCCAGCCACCCACGCAGGGAGCCGGCCACCTGCCTGCACCCTGCCGCTCTGCCTTCGTGAGCCCTGCCTCCTGCACGCTGCTGATCAAATCCCTGAGAAAACGGGTATCACCATCCCTCCCATCAGGCAGCTGCTACTACAGTGTCCCAGTCGTCTCTCTACATATAGGAATCATTAAAAATACAAAACATAGTGTAAACGCACATTTGTCCGGAATTAATCTGTCATAGTACTGGAAGTAAAGCTGGGCCTAGAGGTATGTGTCTGTCACACCAGCTCACTGGGAGGCTGAGACAGGAGGATCGCGAGTTCCAGCCCAGCCTAAGAAACTTGCCCAGTCTCAAAAAGCAGAAAAGGCAGAGGTGGTAGGGGGAACGGAGGAATGGCACAGCGGGTAGAGCACTTAACTGCCAAGCACAAGGTCTTGAGTTCGATTCCCCCACACCACATAAGCCGGGGGTGCAGGCCTGAAATGCCAGCACGCTGGAAGTTGAGGCAGGAGGACTGCTGTGAGCTCAGGCCAGCCTGGGCTACAGAACGAGATCCTGTCTCAAACAACCAACGAAAAGGATCAGGATTAGCTCAAGCCCTGGGCTTGATCCCCAGTTCTATGACAGAGAGAGAGATTTAAAGGAAAAATAATGCTATGAGAAAAACTATACAAGCACGAAATTCAACAAGGTGCGGAATGCCACACACCGACCACAGCAAAACCTTACGGGCCACTAGGACTTGGCTACCCGGGCTCCAGATGGGGCGGCCCACAGCTGTCATCAGGGCTCCGCCAGAATGCATGTCCTTGAGACGCCTCGGCAGATGGCCCGAGAGAAGGCCGGTCACCCCAGCTGTCCAGAGGCTGAGGAGGGGACAAGCGCCAGCCCAGCCTGGGCAGCTGGCTAGCCTGGCCAGACCCTGTCTCGGAAAGTAGAAACGGGCGGGGACGCAGGCCTGTGTGAAGGGTTCCCAGCGCCACCCAAAAGAGGCGGAGAGAGAGACAGGTGTGCCGAGGTCCCTGTCACAGCCCCGCACCTTCCCTGGCAGGGCCCCGGCGGGTGCTCCAAACAGAACAAGCCAGCCCAGATGCGCCACATCCCGGTGCTTCCCAAACTCACCTTTAATAAAGCACAGTCCAGGCAGCTTCTGCTCAATATAAAAAGGTATCGTGATTTGTATAAATTAATGTGGAGAATTATGATGACATTAAGGCAGCAGGCACAAGAACCCCAGGGAGGGCCAGGACTGGGAGGGTCAGGGTGTGGACGGCGCTGAGGACCAGCACAAAGGTGCACAGGGAGGTGGCCACCAGGGCGCAGGGTGGGGTGGGCCAGAGGTACAGCCCAGCCGCCGGCTCCACAACACCGAGATGACTGCCACTTGGAAGCCTGGCAATAGGGACACAGAGGAGGTGGCCGGCGCCCAGCATCCCCGTGGCTGGCCTGGCCAGGGAGAGGCGCACCTGCCTTCTAAAGGCCAGCAGGCCCGGGTGGGTCAGGCACAGCACCCCGCCGTGGCCCGCTTGGGCAGCGTGCAGGCCGCGATGTCCACGGTCGGTGCCAGCCCCTCAGCCGTCTGCTGGGACACCACAGGCGCCACCATGTCGAACAGGGTCTCGAACAGGACATCCACGTTGTGGCCAGTCTTGGCGCTGGTCTCGAAGCACATGCGCTCGGCGGCCGGTGCCTCCCTCTCATCCAGCATCCGGTACCTGAGGATCTTCTTGTACAGGGCCAGGGCGGCGTCCTGGGGCACCCTGGGAGGGGCCCGCCGGCCCTCGGTCCCGTCCTCCTCCACGAGGTCCACCTTGTTCCCCACGATGGCAAACAGGCAGTCTTGGCTGGCCGTGTCCGTCAGGCCCAGGAAGCGGTCCTCCAGCTCCAGCAGGCTCTGCGGCTGGCTCACGTCGTAGGTGAGGATGACGGCGGCCGCACCGCGGCAGTACATGGAGCCCAGGCCGTGGAACTGCTCCCGCCCTGTGGGGAGAGGGCAGGCACTGGGCATCTCGGGCATCACCTCCCACCCGGGCCTCCAGCACTTTGGGAGGCTGAGGCAGGAGGATCACAAGCTTGAGCTAGCACAGGCAACTTAATGACTTGGTGAGACCCATCTTAAAATAAAACCAAGACAAAACAGGCTGGGGACACAGCTCACTGTTGCCATCTCCAGCACCACACACGCAAAATAAAAACTCTCAGCAATGCTCCTGGCACGCATGCCTACTCCTGATGTCACAGCCCACACCACGCCTGGAACAGCGCCAAGCCACCCAGCCTGTAAGGCCGTCAGGTGACCTCGCCTGTGGCACAGCCCTCTGGCGGCTGGGACGAGGCGCACTGTTCCACGAGGGACCATCTGGGCCCAGGGGGGCGCCCCAGCGAGCTGTCCCTGGTCCTCAGCACCGCTGTACCGCAGGCCACTCTAAGGAGGCAGCCATACACTGAGAGGCCGGGGTGCCACCACACCTGAGGCTGGATTTCCTTCGATTACCAACACCAGCCACAGATCATGGGAACGGCCCCCAGGCCTCATGCCACCCCCGGGAGTGACAGGCCCCCCCACCCCCCGTGACGGTTGCCGCCAACACTGCCACCAATTCATGACCACATCGGATTCTGAGTGACCACAGAGCCCAGCCTGCCACTGGGCCTCACAGTCATCGTGTTAGCAGGGACACATGCCAGGCCGGTGGCACAGGGAGATCGGAAGTTCGAGGCCAGCCTGAACAACTTGGGGACTTGTCTCAAAATCAAAAATAAAAATGGGGTGGAGGTGCACCTCAGTATGAAGGCCCTGGGCCTGACCCCTAATACCATGTGCACACATGCACATACACACACACATGCACACACACGCATGCACACACAGCAGCTTATCAGCTATAACATCTAAAAATCTTTCTGTGACTACATCTCAGTCAGCTCAGCTGCGTCTGGGTGACAGCACGGACTTAAACCCGGGGTCTGGGATGGGGCGCAGCTCCGCGGCTGAGCACGCACAAAGCCATGGTTTCTTTTCTTTTCTTTTCTTTTTTTTTTTTTTTCTTTATTGAAACAAGGTCTCACTCTGTAGCTCAGGCTGGTCCTGAACTCACTCAGCTGGCCTTGGGCTCAGGACAATCCTCCTGCCTCGGCCTCCCGAGTGCTGGGATTACAGGTGTGCACCACCATGCCCGGCGTATACGGCGCTGGGGAACTGAACGTGGGTAGTGGGTACTTAGCCACTCCTCCAGCCCCTCCTTTATTCTTTTAACACGTACTTACAACACACAGTAGCAGCCATGGGGGAAGCCGCATCTGGTCACTGTTCCCCTGTTCCCCTCCCTCTCCAACCCTCCACCAGCCCCCCATAGTCCGGGGTCTCGCTTTCTCCCATTTCTCTCTCACTTTGTCACGGTTTGGTGTCCTCATAGAGAAACCGTATGCCGCCATTTCACCTCCTGCGCCTGACTCGTCTCGCCAAGTGCAGGGCCCCAGGGTGTGCCCGCTGTCCCATCCATCACTCGGGCTCCTGGGCGCAGGCGGCCCTCCTCCGAGTGGGGGCCATACCAGCTGCTCCCAGGCTTTAGCTACGTCTGCTGGTTTAAGCAGAGGACCGCGTGGATCTCTGTGGGAGATCTCCAGAGCGGGCAGCTGTGTCAGATGGGTCACAGGACACCCTGCCACATTCTGATACAGGGTGTGGGCCTGGGGTGCCGCCTGGACTCCGCAGCCCGGGGAGGGGGCCAGCCTGGGAGAAGGACAGCTGGGAGGACGCGCAGGCGGGGCCCTCAGACCTGTCCCATCCCGCTTCTCCCGCAGCCCAGCCCTGTGTCCCCTGCCGAGCCTGGGAAAGGGGAGCTGGGGAGAGTTGGCCCTGGGGTGGGGGGCTCCCAAGGCCTACCTATGGGGACGTCAGGGTCCCCAGGGTGGCTTCCCCCTCAGGGAAGCACCAGCCTAGGACAGAAGCAAGCGGTGGGGGTGGAGCTTGTCCTGCAACCTGGCTGCAGCTCTGGAATTCCACCCAGAAGAACCAAGCACCTCCGGCGGCCCCTGGCAGCGTGCTCCTTAACCAGCTTCAAACAGGGCCCTTATGGGGCGCCTGGCCCTTCCCCCACCAAGAACCTAAGAAAGCTGGCAAGCCGGGCCTGGGGGCACACAGGCCTACAGTCCCAGCACTGGCGGAGGCCGAGGCAGGAGGACTGCACGCTGGGCCCACCCTGGGCGACTCAAGGGCTTAAGAACTCAGGGCTCAAAATCAGAACTAAAAAGTGAGCTGAGGACACAGCTTCGTGCTCCAGCAGGAGGAGAGAGGAAAGAGAGAGACTGGAAGGGAGAGGAATGTGTCCCCACTGTTAACACAGGCCAGGTCACGCTCAGGCACACCGGGCAGGCGGGTGGCACCCAACACCGTGAAGTCCCTGGCCTTGGAAAAGCTCCCGATTGCACAAGACAGCGACCAACCGCAGGCCCAGATCAGGGACATTCCAGTGACCCTGGATGCACCGCAGTCCCTAGGAAACAATAACCTGGGGACAAAGGGAGACCTGTGCTGATGCCCGGGTCCAAAATAACTTCCTGTTCGCCTTTAAGATCACACTGAGAGGCCGGCCATGTAGCCCAATGGTTAGAGCGCTTGCCTAGAACAGACGAGGCCCGGGTTCGATACCCCAGCACCACATGCTAGTTAGTCATCCCAGCATGTGGGAGGCCGAGGCAGGGGACTGCCCGAGTTCCAGGCCAGCCTGGGCTCCACAGAGTTCAGGACCAGCCTGCGTTACAAATCAAGCCCAGTTTCAAAGAAAAATAAACTATAAGACAAAGTGATAGTTATACAAAAAAAAAGATCTGCCGCAGCCTACGCAGGCAGGGCTTGGCCCCGAACGCCAGCGAAGACAGACAGGCAACTGAACAATCGCCCCTTCTCTGCTCAGCGGCAGAATCAGCCCCCCCCGTACCCCCCCCCCCCCCCCCCCCCCCCCCCCCCCCCCCCCCCCGCCACACGGCGAACCAGCACAAACACACGGAATGTGGTGAGCCCGTGAAAGAATTTACAAGCAGGTGGTTCCCAAGTCTGAAAGCTCAGATACCGTCTGCGATACTACGGCAGTGGGCAGGCTGCTGGAACAAGGTCACGGTCAGGACAAGGCGCGCTTGTGCTGAGGAAAAAGGCCAGGCTTTCGCCCCAGCGCTCTGGATTCGCCCAAAGCCTTCACAAAAGTCACATCTCCAACACCATGAGTTTGGTTTTCTTTAGTTTTAGTTTTGAGACAGGGTCTTGAGAAGTTGCTGAGTTGCCCAGGTGAGGCTCAAACTTGCACCCCTCTCCCCAGCCTCCCAGACCACTGGGGCCACAGGCCTGCGCCATGCCAAGAGAGCGGAAGTGGGAGCTCTGGTTGGGCTGCCGGCATGCCGAGGCAAAGATGAAGCCGTGAGCTCAGGCTCGCTCAGGACCGAACCCAGGACTCCAACTATGGCTCCCGGGAGTTTGTTTGTGTGGAGTTTTTTAAGGGTGGAGCTGTTCTGTTTTGAGACGAGGCCTCAACCCTGCGGTCTGGGCTGGTCCTGAACTCCCAGCAGCCCTCCCATCTCAGCCCCACACACTGGTGTGCGTCACCATGCCTGGGACCATGTGGACTCCCTGCACAGCCCTGCCACTCAGCCTGCAAAGGGAAGCCTGACCCGGTGCACCAGGTGCCCCCCATGGTGAAGGGCCCGGCACCAGTATCCTCCACCATTCCTCCCAGACCTGAGCTCCTCATCCTCATCCCAGCGCCGGAGCCCCGGGAGCCCCGGGAGCCGCCTTCCTGTGGCGTCAGCCTCAGGGTCTGACTCCAGGGACCAGAGCCCTGCCGACCCCACGGAGGTCAGCCAGCCACAGCAGCAGATCAGGATGTGAATCCAGGCTGCCTGCACGCACAGCCACTGCCCATGGAGGACCTGTGATCTTGCCACCAGTCCAAGACCAAGGGTCACCATTCCACATGACCAGGAAGTACATCAGACCCGACCTGCTGGACCTCACACCGCCAACAGTTCAGCATGAATACCAAGTGTTTCCTTAAAAGGAAGACCAGAATCCTGTAGCAACGCCTCCATCCTATGACCAGGCACACTGCCACACAAACCACAGATCTGCAGCTGAACACAAGGGGACGGTCACCAGTGAGCCGGGGGAGCTGCCGAGGGGCTGGCAGAGCCCAATCGCGGGGGCCTGGGCTTTCTGACAGGCAGATCTAAAACCAGAGCGGGGATCCTTCCCTCGCCAGCTGCCTAAGTTCCTTATGGCTGGGACCAGAATCCTCACACGAACGGGATGCCATGTCCACCAGGCAGAGGGTGGGGGGTAGGGAGGGTGGGCAGCCCAGCCCTTGTGAGTGCAGCCTACCCAGCCGCTGTGGGATGGAGACCGTCCCCTTCCCACGTGTGACAGAGAGAGAAACTGAGGCACAGGGCAGCACCACAGACAGGGGAGGGCAGGGTCCCGAGCAGCCGGTGGCCCCGGGCAGCAGGCAGAAGGCAGCTGAGACAGCCAAGCGAATTCCACAGGACCAGAGGCTTTTGCAGGTACGGCCTGCCCAAGTGTTCCCAGAAGCCGCGGCTCCTCCCACCCCAGGAGGGGCCCCAACCCCGGGGCCTCCGGGTGGCTGCATCAGCGTGTCCCAAGGCCCCCAGGGCCCAGGCTGTCTCAGCTCAACCTTCACCCAGTCCTGGAATGCAGTATCATCACGTGGCCCTGCCCTGGAGTCCCCAAAGTCTGAAAAGGGCCCAGAAGCCACGGGAGGAACAGAGGCAAATAACCCACAGTAACCCCAAACAGCCACCGGAACCAGACAGGGCCCAATCACTCTCCACGTCACACTTCCACCTCCCAAGGTCTGGTGGCCTTTGACACCAAGTGTCTGCAGTTCCCACTTAAATGGTCTAAAGCAGGTTTGTCCCGCGGCTGCCTGCCACCAGGACAGCAAATCACGTGGCCCCACAAAGTCATTAACCTCTAGTGGCACTGTCCGCGACCCAATCCTGCAGAGTTCAAGTGCGCAGGTGACAGCAGGACACCGTGGGGGAAGGGCAGTGTGGCTGACTGGGCCTCCCCTGCCCGCCTCACGCCATCAGTACAGCCAAGACCTGCACGCAGCAGACGCGGCCAGCGCTGGTGCAGCTTGGAGAGTAAACCACCGAGAGCCTAGGCCTCTGCCCGCCAAGAGCCTTTGAGAACAGGCTGCCGCAGTATGCACACAGCAAGCCTTCCTCCTCAACTATTTGGCCTGGGGGAGGCTGAGGCGGGAGGACTGCTGTGTGTTCAGGGCCAGCCTAGACCGCAGAGCGAGACCCTGTCTCAAAAACACCCAACCAATTACTCGACTTGGGCTTGCATTGTTATTTATTTTTATTATATTTTGGCAGGGGGGTACTGGGGATTGAGCTCAGGGTCGTCACACTGGGTACATCCCCAGCCCATTTTTTTTTTTTTTTATTGTTTTTGAGATAGGGTTTTGCTCTGTAATCCAGCCTGAACTCACTATGTAGGCCAGGCTGGCCTTAAATACACAGTAATCCTCCTGCCTCAGCCTCCCAAGTGCTGGGGTTACAGGCATGAGCCACCATGCCCAGCTCATATGGTACTGGGGACTCAAAGGCCGGGTACTGTGTTTAGGCAAGTACTCTAACAACTAAGCTGCACCCCAAACCTCCATTTTTATTTTTGATTTTGAGACAGGGTCTCAGTAACTCACGAAGCTGTGCAGGCTGGCCCTCTGGGTATCCTGGGACTCTCCTGCCTCAGCCTCCCAGGATGCTGAGATAACAGACCAGTACCCCTGGCCCAGCAGGTTATTCCATTTCAATGTTATAATAAAAATATAAAAATGAAATTTGTTATATGTAAATATCAACTATATTACTTATTTTATATGCAGCCCGAGGCAATCCCACTTTGTCTACCACGGGCCAGGCAGGCCAGAAGGCTGGACACCCACACTGTAACCTGGGTGGGACCCCAGTCCACTGACGCCTCACCCAAGAGGCGTGTTCACAGCCATGACATTGGGACATTTATGAGGACATGTATTGTACACATCAGGCTAGTGTTCTTTTTTCTTTCTTTCTTTCTTTTTCTTCCTGGGCAATTCAGTAATTAACAAGTCTCTATCTCAAAAACAAAAGCAAGGGGCTGAGGAACGGCACAGCAGTCAAAGCACCTGCCTGGCAAGCACAAGGCTCTGAGTTCGATTCCCCAGCACCACATAAAGCTGGGTGTGGCAGCACATACCTGTAATCTCAGCACTGCAGAGGCTGAGGCAGGCCAACTGTCCTGAGTCCAAGGCTAGCCTGGGCTACAGAGTGAGACCCTGTCTCAAAAAAAAGAAAAGGAAGGAAGGAAGAAGGAAGGAAGGAAGGGAAGAAAGAAAGACAGACAGACAGACAGACAGACAGACAGACAGAAAGGGCTGAGGACGTAACTCAGTGCAAAGTCCCAGGCTTGGTCCCTGGTACCAAAAATATGAAATAAGTTCTGATGACGGCTTCTGGCCACAGGACCACCTCCAGGGCAGGAAACACTGTCAGCATTTGTGTTTAACTGGTAGTGAGTGGGCTGGTCCCCGGGGTCAACACCCCCAGGAAAGTCTGCAAAGATGTAAGCAATGCTTCTGTCCTATAATTATTATTTTATTAGTATCTGTTTGTGGTACAAACTAACCATGTTCAACTTGGGGACCTGGTTCAAATATGTACTGCCTTTTTTGTCTGTGCGTGTGGCACTGGGGACTGAACCCCGGGCCTCTGAGCTGAGCTGCCTCCTCAGCCCTCTCTGCTCTTGCCTTACTGGGGTCTCAGCGCGTTGATACATTACACCGGCTGGGCGGGGACGCACCACACTGCTGCCTCAAGGCCCCTGAACTCCAGGATGATGCAGGCAGACAGCGCAGGACCCCGCTGGGGCGGCCTCACCGCCCGCCCACCTCATAGGTGGGGGAGGGAAAAGTCCCTCCCCAGAGGGCCCTGCGCGCACTACACTACACCTTCTTCAGAGGGCCAGCCCACTGGCCACAGGTGCAGGCTGGGGTCTATTCTGACCGGGACTGGATGTGGCTGTGACTGTTATTTCCTTTTTCTGGTGGTATGGGGGCTCAAGCCCAGGATCCCCACGCTGAGCTACAACCCCAGCCTAAATCTACTCTCTGTAGCTGGGAAGAACACTTGCATCAGGGACCCACAAGTAAAAGAGGTGACCCCCTGGAATGTGGGGACCTTGTCCACGCCACTGATGGCCCTGGGAGTCAGGCCAAGGCCTTCTGTTCTCTGGAAAGAAACAAGTGACCCCGAGAGCCCCATTCCACAGGGCAGTCTGCCTACCCAGCGGTGTTTTTTTCTTTTCTTTGTTTTTGAGACAGGGTCTCGCCCTGTAGCCCAGGCTCGTCCTGAACTCACTATGGAGCCCAAGCTGGCCTTGGACTCACTGAAATCCTCCTGCCTCAGCCTCCCGAGTGCTGGGATTATAGGCGTGTGTCACCACACCCACCTTATGTGGTGCTGGGAATCGTACTCGGGTACTTAGCACTAGCCTAAGTGCTTCCTAGGCAAGAGCTTTAACTGCTGAGCCGTTCCTCCAGCCCCCAACCCGGCTTTTCGGGACTCATCAACAAGGCAGCACAGAAAGCTGAGGCTGCCCGGCGGTGTGGGTGGTCACGGGCTGGCCCCGTCCATCCACAGAAGGGGCACAGCCCGAAGACCTCACGTGTACACACCTTCCAGGACAACCAGACCCAGGACCAGAAACACACACAGCTGGACGCACCTCCTACCCCACCCTGGGGTCTTGTGTCCAGCAGGGAGAAGAGACAGACAGAGCAGCTTTTCAGAAAACTGACAGTTTTGCTACAGCCTTGTCCAGCTACTTCTCCAGGCAAGGTCCCGCCCTGCTTGTCCTTCCGGCCATTTCCGAATGGGCATCCGAGGGCAGGGGCTGTAGCTCGGTAGCAAGAGCCCTTGCCTGGCAAGCACAAGACCCTGGGTTCAGCTCCCTAGCATCATACACATCAGGCATGTTGGTGCACACCCAGAAAGCCGGCACTCGGGAGGCTGAGGCAGGACTGCTGGGGTTGAGGCCAGCCTGGGTGCCACGGTGAGGTCAGGGCCAGCCTGGGCTGCAGAAGGAGACCCTGTCGATGAATCCATGGATGACTGAGCGCACCCGTCACGGCGCCCCGCCAGCCACAAGGCAGGTGACGGCAAAGCCCCTGCCGAGTCCCCGCCCTACACGGCCACACAGACGGGCCCCCACAGATGTGGCCACCTGTGCCGCGGGAGCAGAGCCTGGAGGTGCCACGAGGCCACTTCCTCTCTCTCTACCTCTCATTCTCCACGTCTGCCCCACAGGGTGAGGCACCCCACAGCCTCCTGCCCTTCCACAGCTGACGGGGGAACAGCCAACGCGAGATCAAAACACAGTGAACGAGGGAACTCTAGACAGGCACTAAGTGAAAGAAACCCCGCCTGGTTCGCCTCGGTGCCCCCTCCCTCAGAACACTCACGGGCGCCCCTGCCACCCTGTCCAGTGGCTCTCGCGTCCTCGCCACTGGGTGTCTTTGGCTGTGTGTGCGGTCACGGCCGCCTCCATGGCCCAGACCCATTCGCAAGGCTCGCTTTTCACGATCGGTTTAACTTGAGGGAAGAGCCAGGAGCCGCACGGTGCCAGATCGGACGAACGAGGAGGCACCGCCAGGCTTCTGTGGTGGCACTGGGCGGGCGGATCTGGAACGTCCCTCAGAGCCCGCGTGTATGTGGCTGTGTGGATTATCCGTGGATTCCAGTGCTGCTGGGCGGGGAGCCTGGAGAGTGGCGAATCGCTCCTGTGGGGAATGGCTGGGCGTGCGGCCCGGAGGGACACACTATGCCCCAGCCTCTCTCCTGCCTCTGCAGTGCTGTGAACAGCAGCAGACCACCGCCCACCAGGCCCTCCCCCCACTGCCAGCCACCTCGGAACGGACTGAGACCCCCTGAAACCATGAACCAGAATAACCCTCTCCTCCCTTAAGCCGTGGGTGTTGGGTACTGTGTCCCAGCACTGAGAAATTAACTAAAGACAATTTTTTTTTTTTTTTGAAACAGAGTCTCACTCTGTAGCCCAGGCTGGTCCTGAACTCACTATGGTGCCCAGGCTGGCCTTGGACTCATGGCAATCCTCCTGCCTCAGCCTCCTGCGTGCTGGGATTACAGGCCAGCTGCACTTCTTTTTAACCACACTTTATAAAGATCCTCAGGAGAGACAGCTTTCAGAAATGCTGCACACAACAGCGAGGGCAACGGGACGAGTGTATCCAAAACGGAAGAATTCTGAGGGAGGTTCATGGCCATACGTGTTTTATTGTAATGATTTTTAAAATTTCAACCCTGACTAGTTTCTAAGGTCACACCCTATATGCTCACCTCATCCCAGAACCTCTCAGTGAGACCCTGTGTCCTTACAGTGCGACTGAGGAGTAGAAAGGAAAGGTTTCTGGACTACCCAAGGGGCCTGAAATCCAGGAACCAGTCTCCTTGGGGACCAACAGAAAACAAGCCACAGGCCCCCAGAGACAAGGACAGCAGCTAGAACAGAGCCCGGCCTCCGAGGGCCCGGCCCGCTGCCACCTGGCTCGGCACTGAGCTCCAGCCACTGGTGCTGCTCACCTGTGGTCACCCGTGACAGCAGCCGCGGGAGTACAATCCTCCTGCCAGTCCCACAGCAAGAACCTGGCACCATGAAGTCCCAGGCCCAAATCAGGCCAGGGAACTGAGTCCCCAGAAAGTGGACTGCGAGCCTGGCCTGAAACTCCTGGGCAGCGGGCAAGCGGCCAGGTAAGAAACACAGCCAGCTGGTGCGACTCGGGCCGGTGGCACTTCCCGCCAAGCAGCCCTTCCCCAGGGGCTACAGTGGGGCCTCTCAGAGGATCTGAGGCCCTGGGTGTCCCTGGCCTCCTCTCTGCCCAAACTCACCCTCAACATCTGACCCCTGACCCCACCACCCAGACCTGCATGATGCCCACCTGTTCCCACGGCCAGCCGGCCCAGGACTCACCGAGCAACCCCTCCGACACCCACGCAGTGAGCCCCAGCCACGGCTCGCAAAGCTCTCCAGTACCCCCCTCCCGCCCGACTGTCCACTGTCAACGGAAAGGCCCTCCGCATATCCACACTGTCCTCACACGCTCAGCCCTCCCCTGGTCCCCTCGGTCCCCAGGACCCAGCCCCCGTCGCAGCTTCCCTGGCACCTTAGATCTGGAAGGGTCAGTACCTGCTTAGTCACTCCGCCTCACCAGCAGCAGGCAGCACGGCCCTGCAGCTGGACAGCCCTGCGCATCCCAGCTCCGTGCTTGGGAACAGTTAAAAAATAATCTGACCCTTCCAAGCCTTCAAAAAGCTCACAGCAGAAACACACAAAATCACTCTTCACTTCCACCCAGCGGGATCATAATCCAAGCCACACTTGCATGTAAAACCTCTGACCATCACATTACAGTGTTGAAAGGGCTATAACCCCAGCATGCCAGGAGGCTGAGGCAGGAGGATCACAGGCTGGAACCCAAACTGGACAACTTAGTGACTTGGCTAAATCCAACAATAAAAAAGGTCTGGGGGTGGAGCTCCACGAGGTGTCAGGCTCCACGCCCAGCACCATAAAAAAAATTCTTACAGGGTTGCGCAACTCACACTCACGGCTCACAGTGGGGCTCACGCGCCGCAGCAAATCTAACGTCACGGCTGACAGGAGGTGGACTTGGGGTCACACGAGAGACGGGAGCAGCAGGAAACACAGAGGAACTGTCCGTCGCTGGTCCAGCTCCCAGCTCCTGCTAAGTGCCTGGGTTCCTAACAGGTGTGTGTCCGGGGGCTGGGGACTCCTGCACTAAGGCATACTGCGCCACAGACAGATGTCATCCCCCATCTGACATGACAGGAAGCGGGAGCCACGGGTTCAGGAAGCAGGTCACCCCTTCTCTGACGTCCATGTGACAAGTGGGGTCACAGGGGCGGAGGAGCTCTGCTTCCTCCCCGCTTACCCGAAATCAGGGGTCACCAGGCAGTCGAAGTCTCCAGTCAGCCCGTGCCGGAACATCAGGAGGGCGGCCTGAGGCCAGCGGTGCTGTGTGACCAGGCACACGTGCAGCTTCAGGACCCGGTCAGCCTGGCCGCCCACTTCCTGGGCACGAGTCACAGTGCAGAGCCACCACATCTGCTCTCCCAGGCCAGCTCCCGCCCCACGCCACGTGTACGCAGAGCAATCACTCTGGCTCTCTAGCCTGGCTGGCACACCACAGTGACATGCCCAAGTCCGGCTGCCTTGTGGCCAGGCCCCATGGCAGAAGCCTGCTGCCCCGGCACTCTGCGAGGCTGAGGCAGGAGGATCACAAGCTGGAACCCTGCCTGGACAGTACCACAATGTGACAAGTCTGTCTCAAAACCCAAGATTAAAAAAATGTGTTGGCAGGCTGGAGGAAAGGCATAGCAGTTAAACCACTTGCCTTGCAAGTACCAGGCCCTAAATTCAACTCCCCAGCACCACATAAATCTGGGCGTGGTGGCACACACCTGTAATCCCAGCACTCGGGAGGCTGAGGCAGGAGGATTGCCAAAACCAAGGCTAGCCAGGGCTCCATAGTGCGGTCAGGGCCAGCCTGGGCTATAGAGTGAGACCCTGTCTCAAAAAAGAGAAAAAGAATAAGGATTCCCCGGCACCACATAAAGCCAGATGTGGTAGCACACGCCTGTAATCCCAGCGATCAGGAGGCTGACACAGGAGGATTGCCAGGAGTCCAAAGCCAGCCGGGGCTACTGAGCAAGACCCTGTCTCAAAACAATAACAAAATGTGCTGGAGATGGAGCTCCACATGAGGCCCTGGCCTTGACCCTCAGGACCACAGGAAGGAGGAACAGGAAGCAGCCAGGTGTGGTCACTTCTGGAGATCTAGCCCAGAGCAACCAGCAGATCGCCCAGCCAGAGACTTCAGGTATAAAGCTCATTTGTGTGACAGGGGACATTGTCAAGAGACTCATGAGAGATGCAGGTGTCCCAGGGATGGCACCCCCAGGTTGACAGCCGGTGCTGGGTGCTCACCTGGGGCGTGTGGTACCGTCACTGTTAGCGTGAGCACACAGCAAAAACTGCCAATGTGTCAGGGAGAGGCCAGCGCGGGGAGGCACACTTGGCCTCAGTCACTCGGGCAGCCACAGGCAGCAGCAGGAGTCCAGGGTCCTGACCCTTGGTGCCGTGTGTGCCATCAGCCTCTGCTCCCGCGCCAAGACAGGTCGGAGAACAGAGGGCAAAGCAGGGCCCCACGTGGTGGTGGCGCACACAAGCCCATAATCCCAACACTCTGGGAGGCTGAGACGGGAGAATTACAAGTTCAACCCTAGTCTGGGCCAACTTAGCAAGAACTTCAATCAGACAAAAAAAAACCCTGAATTCATAAATTATTGCTTCCCCCGCTCCCAGGGCTGGGCACGGAGCCCAGGGCATTTGCACTGATCTACAATCCCACACCCCCCTCTCTGTGCTGCCCACACGGCCGTGTCTGCGCTGTGGCGTGTAGCCGCCCTCTGAGCAAACCCGAACTCGGGATTAGTCACGTTCTGGTCCCTGGGACAACACATCCAATACATCAAAGGAGAACAGGTTTAATTTAGCCCGTGGTACCTTCGTGACCCATGGTAGCCCAGTGGTTAAACTGCTTGCCTAAAATGCCCAAGGCTCTGGGTTCAAATCCCCAGCATCAAACAGAAGATTAGAAGGGCATGGTAGTACGTGCCTAGGATCCCAGCACTCAGGAGGCTGGAGCAGGGGAACTGCCCTGAGATCAAGACCAGCCTGGGCTCTACAGTGAGCTCAGGACCAGCCTGGGCTACAGAGCGAGACCCTGTCTCAAAAAAAAAAAAAAAAAAAAAAAAACTGGCTCATGGTTTCAGTCCATAGTCAACTGGCTCCAAGTCCCAGGCAGCAGTGCTGGAAAGGAATGCGCCCCGAACTTTCAGAGCCGAGCCGGCGACCTCCCTATTGCCGGGTCACGCGGGGCTGTACTTCTCCACTTACGCTTGCTTTTGTCCTTTCCGTGGCGCTGGGGATCGAGCCCAGGGCTCCACACTGGGGTAACCCTGCTAGCTTAAGGCAGAAGGGGGAAGGAACGCGCCCTGACTAAGCAAGAAGCTCTGGGAAGTGCCTGGGTCAGGACACGCCACCCCGAGCCATGGCCTCCAAGCCCGGCCAGCTTCCGGTTCTCAGAAGTGCTGTTATTCCTGGAAACAGACCTCACCCGCGACGCCCATGCCCACACACTCTGCTCCCGGGGTTACATTCCAAACAAGGCAGCAAGGACACATCACAGGACACACCAAGCGTGGCGCTGTAAGGGGGGAATATACAAGTCTCTGCAGGAGTGGTGGGGGAAAAGCGACTGTGTCCCCAGAGGGTTAATAGGGACCACACACAGGTAAGGTCCCACAGGTAAGGTCCAGGCAGGAAGGGACGCCCCAGCCCCCCTTTCTTGGCCCCAGGCCTAAGACACTTCTGGTAGAAGCAGCTTTTCCAGTAAACAAAGGAGCACCTGAGAAAGGTCCTTTGTTACTTGCAAAAAAAAAAAAAAAAAGATCAGGCTTTGGGGCTCAGCCTGAGCAACTTAGTAAGACCCCGCCTCAAAATAAAAAAATCTTCTTTTACATGGGGTGCGCATGTAGCTCAGTGTGAGGTTCCCGGGCCCAATGCCCTGCACCATGGATAAAGGCACACAGAATTACTTTTTCCTAGTCCACTAATCAGTGCGGGAAAACACACGCTGACGGCCAGGGACCTGCACCCCAGACCCAGGCCGTGACTGCAGCCGACCGCCACCTGCGCTATGCCTGACTGCCCCTCCCCCGGCCCAGACCGTGCCGTGGGCAGCAGGAGCTCACGGAAACATACACATACGTGTGTGTGCGTACAGATACACATATATGAAGACTGGACAGAGCAGACAAAGGCAAACCCCTCTCGCCCTCCCCCTTTTCTTCTTTCTTTCAATTTGGCCTCACTCTGTATGTACTCTGCGCCGGGCCTAAATCCTGTGCAGACCAGGCTGGCCTCGAACTCATGGCAACCCCCCTGCCCCACCTCTCTGGCGTGCACCATCATGCCAGGCCAATTTTTTTTTTTTTTGGATCTAGTACCCTTTTTTTCCCCCGTGTTCAATCACCTCCCCCCCCACCTTCTCATCCCCCTTTCCCTCTCACTCTCTTCCGTGTCTCCTATGTTTTTTATGGTTTGTTTTCCACATATTAGAGAAACCATGTGGGATTTAACTTTCTGGGTCTGATTCACTTCACTGAGCATCATGAGCTCAAGGTGCCTCCATCTTCCTACACATCACTCAACTCGGTCGTTCTTAACGGCAGAGTAGCACTCCGCTGTGGATCCACACCACGTCGTCTTTACCCAGTCACCTGTCCTCGGGAGTACTGACTTCTTCCAGGATTTGGCTATTGTTAACTGTGCTGCTAGAAACACAGGTGTGCACTTGTCGCTGCAGTGTGATGAGTTTAACTCTTTTGGGAAGGTCCCCAGAAGGGGTGCAGCTGGGTCAAATGGAATGCCGATGTCCAGCTTCCTGGGGAGTCTCCACACGGCTTTCCATAGTGGATGCACCAGCCTGCAGCCCCCAGCAACGCAGGAAGGTTCCTTTCACCTCTCAGCCTCGCTGGCATTTGCTGTTTTTTTGAGCTCTTAACAGCAGCCATTCTTACTGGAGTTAGATGGACCCTCCATGTTGTTTTAACTTGCATTTCTCTGGCAGCTAAAGATGCTGAACACTTTTTCATGTATTTATCGCAAACCAATCTTGCGATAAATACATGGTGCTGGGGAATCGAACCCAGGACCCTGCACACACAGGCAAGCACTCTCACCATTGGGCTAAGGCCCCAGCCCCTCCCATCTCTTTCAAAAGTCAGAGGAGGAGCCAGAACAGACAACCTGGTAATTCTGACAAAAGCCACTCAAAGTCACAGGATGTGTGCACTACTCAATCGATACCCATCACAGAAACACGGGCCACCAGGCCACGGCTGCCTCTAGGCTCATGACGGCAGCCAGGGCGCCTGCCGGGCACACGCCTTCCACTTGGCCAGTCCGCTCCGCCGGGCGCCACTGGGACGTGTCTGTGTGCACTGCCCACGGGAGGGGCCTGCTTCACCCTGACCTCGCCGCCCTTGACAGAGGTCAAGGGTAGGGGTGTGGCACACGGTGCACCAGGGAGCTCGGCGGCCACTCCAGCTCAGTGAGCTGACAGGGGACACGGATGGAAGCCACCGTCAAATCAGAACTAAAATGGGCTGGGATGTCGCTCAGCGTGAAGGCCCTGGGCGCAGTCCTCAGTACCACAGCAAAAAGAAAACAGCAGCCAGGCCGCACAGCTTCCGGGCTTGTTACAGCACAGAGCTGACCCTAGAGCAGTGCCCAGCTGACGCTGCAGGGGCGCTGCAGAGACGCAGGAGAGGCCACAGGGTCTGAGCAGCACGCAGAGGGCAGTGGGCAGACTGGGCATGGGAATGCGGGCCCAGCAAGGCCGGCGTGAGATCCAGAAAACCAGGGCCACCTGAGGGGGACATGGCGTGGCCCAGAGAGGGGCACATGGGCACCCAAGCGCTGCCTGGTAGAGCCTCAGAGGAAGAGGAAGGCGATTCTAGGAACCCGAGGACACAGGACAAGTGTCAGCGCTCAGCTGACTCAGGCCTGCAACTCAGGGGATGTGAAGGTGCCCATCAGCTGGCCTGGCAGTGTGACATCCCAGACCTCTTCGGGGACACAAATGTGACCCAGCCTAGGCACCTTGAAGACTTAGCAAGACCCGCCTCAAAGAGCTGGTTATACAGCTCAGTGCAAAGGCCCTGGGTGCAATCTCCAGTACGAAACAACACCCTCACTTCTTTCCCCCCACCCCCATCCCCACCCCCAACAAGGTCTGGCTCTGTAGTGCAGGCTGGTCCTAAACTCACTAGGTTGCCCAGGCAGGCCTCAGACTCACGGCAGTCCTCCTGCCTCAGCCTCCAGAGTGCGGAGATTATAAATGTGGGCCACTATGTCCACTTTATGCAGTACTGGGGAATCAAACTCAGGGCCTTGCACTTGCTAGATAAGCACTATAACTGCTGAGCTACACCCCGGCCAGAACTGAGCTACAACAGCAGGGGCCCAACACTGGACCCCACTGCAGGGTGCAGGCACAGGGACCTGGGCCCTTCACTGCTCCCCTCCATCCATCCATCTCCAGGGCGAGGCTCCCCCAGCCCCACCCAGGACCAAAGGCAAGCCAGATGCCTCTCCACATGCCAGGGACCACAGGGCACGCGGACACCAAATGGCTTGGAGCCTTCCCGGCACCGGCACCGGGATCACGGTCACCTCACACTGGTGCATCAGGAAAACGAGGGAATTGAGCCGGCCAGGGGGCACAGGCCTGCCATCCCAGCACGCCGGGAGCCTATGAAGCGTCACAAGTTCAAGTGCAGCCTGGGTAACTTGGTGAGACTGTCTCAAAATCAAAAATAAAAATGGGCTAGGGATGCAGTTCTCTGGGGGGACCCCGGTGAGACTAGTTCCAGTATGCCCCCCAAAAAAGCAGATGGGAGACTCAAATGCAGTCCTCTGCCTGCCTTGTCTCTGGAACCCAGAGCCCTCGGAGCAGCAGCCGGGCCCTGAGCCAGGGCCACAGGGCCACGCGCAGGCCACGCTCAGGGCTACAACCAGGGCTGGACAGGCAGCACAGTCCACACTCAACTCACCTTCCCAGAGCTCCCCTCCCCCAGCCCGGCCGGGCCTCCAACCACTGAAGGTCAGGACGCTGGAGGTACGGTCCACCTTCCTCCCTGCAGCCAGGCCACACTGTGCCTGTAGTTCTGAAGCCAGCTGTGGCCCTCACTGCCACATACCCTAAAGCTCTCCCACGCCTGTGCGTCTGATCTGGCAGTGGTGGGACACGTCACCCGGCCCTGAGGGAGGCCAAAGCAGGTAAGTCACAAGTTCAAGCCCAACCGGACCAGGTTAGTGACCTGGCAACACCCCGTCTCAAAATAAATAAAAATGGACTGGGCTCAAGAGGCTGAGGCAGGAGGATTGCCATGTGTACAGGCCAGCCTGGGCTCCATAGTGAGTTCAGGACCAGCCTGGACTACACAGCGAGACCTGTCTCGAAATGAGGGGAGCCTGCGTGTGGGGCTGGGACCACAGAGGTGAACAAAGAAGTACCCACAGCACCAGCGGCTCAGTGCCAGCGCTGAGTTAGCTCCTGCAAGCCTTTCCTCACAAGTTAAAAAATCTCAATGAAAATCACACACCGGAGGCTGAGGCAGGAGGATCGCTGTGAGTTCAAGGCCAGCCCTGTTACCTACTTCAGGGCCATCCTTGGCGTCAGAGAGAGAGCTTGTCTCAAAAAGAAATAAAGAAAAGAAACAATGTGCGCAGCTGGAAAGGAAATGTAAGAACTAAACCACAGAGGGAGAAAGCCTCCGGAGTCACCTGTGCCTTTCCACCCTGGAGCCCCGGCAGGTGTCATTTCCCGCCTCTCTGTCCCAAGTGCCAGGCACCCCGGGTGCCCAAGAGCAAGCATGGAGCTGCTGTGGCACACCAGAGGGGAGCAGGGCTGGGCCAAGAGGGCGGAGCGGTGAAACCCATCAGAGCTCGCCTCTCCCTGGGCCTGGGGGAGCCCCAGGATACCAACACCCCATCCACAGTGTTACAGTCAGGAGGCTGGAGGAATGGCTCCACAGTTAAAGCACTTGCAGTCAAGCTCTAAGGACCCGAGTTCAATTCCCCAGCACCACATAAACAAGGCCTGGTGGTACACACCTGTGATCCCAGCACTCGGGACCCTGAAGCAGGAGGATTGCCGTGAGTTCAAGGCCCGCCTGGGCTCCACAGTGAGTTCAGGACCAGCCTGGGCTACAGAGCAAGACTGTCAGAGGGAAAGGGCTGCTTAACCCCATGTGACAAGGAGCCCCACCCAGCTCCCCAGGTCAGCCGGGGAGTCGGAGTTCCCGCAGGGTTCCCAACTAGAGTCCCTAGTGCCAGCCCTCTCTGCATTCCCCCCAGGAAGCCAAGGGCAGGAAGGAGGGCCAGGCACAAAGGGCAGAGGTGTCATAGGACAGCAGGTGCGAGCCCAGTGGCAAGGAAAAGAAAAGGCACGTCGCCAGAACTGTGGCTTTGACTCTCACCGCGCTGAGCTTGCCTCGCCCTGCGGCCTGGACACAGGCCACAGCCGGCCAGTGTGGGGACAAAGGCACATGTCACAAAGGCACATGTCACCGTCTGGACCACGTCTGCCATCCCACCCCTCTGGAGGCTGAGGCGCAGTCTGAAGTTCGACTTGGGCAACTCAGTGACTTAGTTTGAGACCCGGTCTCAAAATCAAAGAATAAAGCACAATGTAAAACGGCTGGGGGCTGGAGGAATAGCCCGGCAGTTAGAGCACGCACTAGGGCCTGATTTCAATTCCCTAGTCCCACATCAACTAGGTGGGACGACCCACACCTGTAATCCCAGCAACTGGGAGGCTGAGGCAGGAGGACTGCTATGAATTCAAGGCCAGCCTGGTCTACACAGCATTCAATTCCCAAGCACCACATAAAAAATAAGCCAGGTGTGGTGGTGCCTACCTGCAATCCCAGCACTCAGAAGGCTGATGCAAGAGGGTGGTTATGAGTTCAGGGACAGCATGAGCTACAGTGAATTCAGGACCAGTGTGGACTATAGATTAAGACCCAAGCTCAAAAAAAAAAAAAAAAAAAAGCTAATAGTTTGGTTAGAGTGCTTCCTAACACGTACAAGGCCCTGGGTTCAACTCTCCAGCAACACATTAAAAAAATAAATAAATAAATTAGCCAAGCCTAGTGGCACATGCCTGTAAATCCAGAACTCAGGAGGCTGAGGCAGAAGGATTGCCGTGAGTTTGAGGTCAGCCTGGGGGGCTACGTGAGTGAGTTTACCAGTCTGGAGGGGTAAAAGAAACTTCCCTGCCGTGCGCAGGCGTCTCTCCCACCATCGCTGGATTCTTCACTTCCGTGGGCACCTTCCTTCCTCAGGAGAAGGAAACACCCAGTTCCATTACAACTAGAACTGCCAGTGCTATTTTACAAAGTTAAACTTTAAGCCTGAATTGGAAGCATAGAAGTTATAGTTTGAGGGGGGGGAAAAAACCCACAAGTACTACGCACACTAAAAATAATTTACTACCTATCTTAAAAACGTCCCTGCAGGAGCACTCCACCGCAGCCACGTGACGCAGATCACAGCCCAGCCAAGGCCAAGCAGAGAACAAACAGACAGGACCGAAAAGGGGAGGAGAGCCGGGCCGGCTGTGTTTGTGTTTCCTGACTAAAGGCAGAAGGCCCGAGCCCGTGCCTCGGTTTCCTCTCCGGTGAAACGGGCTCCGAATAAATACTAACGCTACTTGCCCACCAGGCGTCTAGGGACATCGAGTGGGCCCACCCCTGCTCCTGAGGGGCCTGAACTGGAAACGCAGCCCGGTTGGTGGTGGCTGTAATCCAGGCGCTCGGGGAGGCGGGGCAGAAGGATCGCAAATTCAAGCCCTCGAAGGCACCTTCGGCTGACAAGGTGAGACACTGTCTCTAAAAAATTCAACAAGAAAAGGGGGTTCAGGGGGCTGGAGACGCAGCTCGGCGTGGAGGCTGGGTTCGATTCCCAGAACCGCAAGGGAAAAGGCGAATGAGGCAAATCCAGCCATCTAACTCAACTGCTTACGAATTTCAAGCTCCTCCGGCACAGTCCTCAGCCCCTGGAGATGACCCACCTGGCCGGCTCGGCGGCGGCGCGGGCCTGAAACTCCCGCGCTCTGGGAGGCTGAGGCGGGAGCGCTGGGTCCCACCCCAGCTTGGACAATTTCGCAAATCTTCTGTCTCCGAGTAGAAAGTAAAAGATGAGTTACACAATAAACGGGGGAGGGGAGGACGCGGCTGGAGGTGAAGGTCGGGGCTCAAGCCCCAGCAACGAAAGAGGAAGGCAGCCGGGCCAGGAGGGCGGACCGGGCCAGCCAGGCGCCAGCAGGTGCTCTCGGCGCGCAGGAGCGTCCGGGCCCGGCCCGCACGGCCGCCCCGAAGGGCTGGCGGCTTCCCAGCCCGCCCGCGGCCCCGCCGCACTCCCGCTCACCTGCCGTGTCCCAGATGGACAGGTTCAGGGAGCGCCAGGGCTTCAGGTAGAAGGCGCCGCCGACCGTGCTGACCGTGTCGGGGAAGCGCCGCTCCATGTACCGCTGCAGGAGCGACGTCTTGCCCACGTTCATGTCGCCCAGCAGCACGATCTTCCCGTCGGGTTTCCTCATCTTCCCGCGGGGACGCCCGGCGCCCCGAGGACCCGGACGGGGCTCGAACTCACTCGGGGTGGGGGTCTGGCCTCGCGGGGTCCCGGGTCACGGACGACCGACCTGCACCGCCCTCGAGACGCGCAGACGAGGAAGCGCAGACGGCGCGGACCCGGAGCGCCGGAGCAGCCGGCTGTGCGCGAGGTGTGCGCCGCCCGCTGGCCCCGCCCCCGCTGGCCCCGCCCCCGCTGGCCCCGCCCGGCCTGGCCCCCAGCGGGCGGGGCTCCGGCCCGATCCCGTAGCCCGCAAAGTCGGCCCGGGGCCGCGGGACACCGGAGGGTCGTGCTGCGCGCCCAGGTCCGGAGGGGGTGACCCCGGCAGAGTGACGCGTCCCCCACGTCTGTGCGCGCGCGCGCGTGTAACCAAGGACGGAGCCCAGGACCGTCACCCTGAGCTGATCTCCAGTTCATGTTTACGATCTCCCCAAATCGCCAAGCTGCCCGGTGCGCTCGCCCTCCTCCCGCCTCGGCCGCCGGCGCGCTGGAATGGCAGTCCTGCGCCATCGTGCGGCCGCGTTTATTTCAGAGAAATCGCCGCGCCCGGGTGCGCTGTCCGGTGTGAATCCGGTGCGGAGACGGCAGGGTCCTGGCGGGGCGCAGGGTAAACCCGGGCGTCCAATCGCTGGGGACACTCGGCGCCCGATGGACGCCTCCCGGGTGCACGCGGGAGAGTCCGGCGAGCAGCACCAAAGCGGCCACCCCGCTGTCCTCCCGAGGCTGCCGTCCGCGCACGGGCGCTGAGCGTGCCGGTCCGCGGAGGGCTCCCGGGCCCCAGCTGGCTCCTCGCCGCCGCGGCTCTCAGTCTTTTCAATATTTCTTTTCGTCCCCGGTTTTCCCCGGACCTGTGCATTCCCAGAGCATTTTATTAAGACGGTCTCACCAGGTAGCCCAGGCGGGCCTTAGACTCCCAGCACTCCTCCTGCCTCAGCTCCCGGGTGCTGGGGTGCAGGCGTGCGCCACCACGCCCCGCTTACGTGGGGCGCTTTTCTTTTTCGTTTTGTTGTGAGACAAGGCCTCACTCCAGACTGGTCCAGAAATCACTTTGCGACCCATGCTGGCCTTGAACCCAAGGCAGTCTTCCTGCCTCAGCCTCTGGAATACGAGGGTTACTGGTGTGCGCCACCATGCCGGGCACATATGGTGCTAGTGAGTCCTGAGCAGGTTCCTGCCTCAGCCTCCCAAGTGCTGGAATGACCGGTTGGTACCACCAAGCCTGGCTTATTTTTGTGTGTGTTCAGGAATCGAACCCAGGGCCTTGTGCTTGCTAGTCAAGGTCCTTAACCACTGAGCTATGTTCCCGATCCCCCCCCCCCCACTCCCCTGCAAAAAGAAACCTGTAAAGTTAAAGCCTACACCACATATTAGTAGAAAAATGTTCATATAGAATATTACATTCCAGAATTGTTGGCCAGAATATGTAAAGAATTCCTATAAACTTATAAAAAGTAAAACTGCCAATGGACAGGAAAGAAAAACTGTATGGCAAGTAAAGGCGAAAGGAAGCCTAGGATTGCCAGTGAGCAGGACTTGAACTCAGGCCCTGCCTGGCACTGCCAGCCGCTGCTGCAGAGGTGACATTATGGGCACTCGCTGTCGAGCTTGCTGTTATCACAAAGATCCACAAGCCCCCAGGAAGCCACTGGGTCTACCTGCCCAGTGACCCCAGAGCTTCATCCGCTCTGGACTTTTTCCTGCACACAGGTAAAACCCACAAAAGCAGAAGCCGGGTGTGGGTGCACACACCTGTCATCCCAGCACTCGGGAGGCTGAGGCGGGAGGATTGCCATGAGGTCCAGGTCAGCCTGAGCTATACAGTAAATTCTGGACCAGCCTGAACTGCAGAGCAAGGCCCTGGGAAAAAAAAGGAAAGAAAAGAAAAAGAAGGAAAAAGAACAGAAAGAAAGACAAAAAACAAGATCACATCTTCTCTGCTTTCTCAGGCAGTCCCCACTTCCTGCCTCCAGGCCTGCCCACCTCCCTCCCTACTAACAATCACCTTAGTAGAACTGAGGTCTACCTCAAAGATCCAAACCAGGTGTGGTGGGCACACACCTGTAATCCCAGCACTGTGGTAGGCTGAGGCAGGAAGATTACAAGCTCAAGTCCACCGTGGGCAACTGAGCAACTTACAGAGAACTTGTCTCAAAATAAAAATTTTTTAAAAGGGCTGAGATGCAGCTCAGTTAAAGGCCTTGCGTTTCAGCTCTAGTACCTCAAAAATAAAAATAAAAGATTCACAGGATCTGCTGGTGTAAGAGTCTCTTGTAGAGATCAAAAGATTCCGCGGAAGGCATTTCAACACCTTGTGACAGAATCGGGCCACTCTTGCTGCCTGGGAGGGATGTTTCTGATGAGCCCAAAAACTGACAGCGTCCCCACAGGCAGATTAAAAAGAAGCCATCACCCTTACAAAATCACTTTTTGTTGCCATTCAACACAAGTGCCCCCTACCTTAAGTCCTGTTCCTTCTTTCTTTTTCTCCTTTGAAATGGGGTCTCGCAATGTAGATCAGACTGGCCTGAAGTTCCTGGTAAATACTCTGCCCAGCCTTCCAAGTGCTGGGATCACAGGCACACATGCAGTCCGGATCTTTGCAAACATTAGTTGGTGGTGTTCTTCTGCAGCACCCCTAGCTCCACCTCCGGGCCTCTCCACTCCTACCTTCTGGCCCTCCCAGGATGGGTGTGGCACGCCACAGTACGCAGAGCCCTGGGCCAGCAGCTGTCCCCAGAGCCCAAGCCCATGCCGCAGTGACACCCGCTGCGCTCTGCCCTGGCTGCTTTTCCCCATTCCGTCCACGGTCCACTCCCCAGTTCATCGGCCTCCCCCCGCCCCCCCGCCATGTACCCATCCTTCTGCCCACTGACCGGTCTACCCATGCACTGTGTACCCCTACGTCTTAGTTACTTTCTCAACGCTGTGACAGAATACCCGACATTGCCAGTTTAAGGGCAGAAAAGATTTATTCAGCTCACAGTTTCAGCTTGCTCACACACACCGTCCATTCCTAAGGCAGCCGGCAGGGGCTGGAGAGCGGCTCGACCTGGCAGACAGGAGCCAAGGGAAGAGTCCGAAGCCTCGGGCAAAGGCGGGGCCTTCCCAGAAGCTGGAACCACCAGGTCGCTGGCTGCAGGGCCCCCCCCCCCGGGGTGCCCCTCCCTTATTTCCTGGTCCACAAGCCAAAAGCAAGCACCTGCAAACTCTGCCCCGGGCAAACCCCAGTCTCAAAAAGCAAATACAATCCCTCCAGGTCAACCCCCAAGTCCCCCCCTTCCAGCCAGGCTCTGCCTCCCACCCGCACCCAGTTCCAACTGCATGATCCAAACCCTGGCCCCGGCACCCAGCGGCGCATCGCCTGGCGCATCGCCTGGCTGTCTCCCTGCTGCGCACCAGTCTTCTCCTTTCCTTCCTTTTTTCCTGTATCCTGTGGTGCTTGGGCCTGGGCCCAGGGCTTTCACAGAGTTTCAGCCCTAGCACATTTTTAATTCTGACTTTTTTTTTTTTTTTACACGGGTCTCACTCTGCCACTAGGCTGGTCCGGCACTCACCCTGTAGCCCATGTGGGCCATGAACACATGGCAATCGCCTGCCTCAGTTTCCTGAGTCCTGGGGTTACAGTCTTGCGCCACCGTGCCCCGTTTATGTGGTGCTAGGGAACTGAATCCAGGGCCCTGCGCTTGCTAGGCAAGCGCTTTAACCACTAAGGTACGCCCCAGCCTTCAGTCGTGATTTGACACAGGCTCTGACTAACTCACTAAACCGCCCCGGCTGGGCCTACAGTTGCAGCTTCCCGCCGCAGCCGCCCAGAGCGCGGGGACTTCAGGTCTCTGCACCCGCCCCGCTGGTTCATCTGTATCGGTCTGCCCATCTTTCCGCCCAGCCCACAGCTGTTGTCTCACCTCTCCTCCGAGCCTAGCACTGGGCTAAGGGCTGGCGAGCCCCGAGAAGCCGATCCTGTCGCCACAGGGCCCACCCCGAACGGGGCAGGGAGGCTGGGCCTGGTGGGGTCATCCCAGCACTCCGGGAGGTGTAGGAGTGTCACCGAAATCAGACCCCTGGAGAGGCCAAGCAGAGAAAACAAGCGCCCGCTCTGGGAGCGTGGAGAGCTTTCATTTGACACGCGGAGCCAGGGGAGGTGCTCGGGGTCCTGCCCGGTGTGCGGCACCCTTCTACAGTTCCGGCTTCTTAGTCTCCCGTACCTGGTAACAGGTAGTCATGACTGGTACTTTAATGTGGCCTGGCGGTGACACCTGGCTCGCCTACAGTTACAACGCGGAGTCAAGAGTGCTCCTGCGAGCTCGGTTCTGTCATGACAAGGCCGCGCTGGTGCTGCGCTGCTCGGACCACGAGGGAGACGCGGGTTTACGGAAGCAGGCTGCAGTAAGGTCGGGTGACCATTCCTTTGGCCATGCCCAACATTTCCTTTGAGATAAAGCAGAAAGGGGGCTTCAGCCGGACGTGAGGAGCAGGTGTGACCCCAAAGGTGCAGGAATCCTCCCCGGCAGCCCTATCCGGGCCCTCGGAATGTCTTGTGGAGTCCAGGGAGGGGGACGCAGTTGGGAGCAGGCGAGCTCCCAGAAGCAGAAGGCACAGGCTACCTTTGTTTTTGGAAAGATCGACCCAGAATTGACAAGGCACAGGGGTTCCCAAACATCTGTGTAGCAAGGTTAGCAAGGCTGATTTAAGCATGGGGATTGTTTCATTTTTATCTTTTGATCTGCTGGAATCTAAATTTCCCTTCCAGGAGGACCACAAGTTCTTGCCTGACCTGGGCAACTTAATGATTTAGTTGAATCAAAAAAAAAATCAATCAAAAGCGGCTGGGGCTGAGGCTAGGGCTGGGATGGAGTGTGAAGACCCTGGGTAAAATCCCCCGTACCACAAAAAAGAAGAAAAAGGCATCTGGCAGGGAAGACAAGGCGTTAAACAGGTGCCCTGACAGAAGGGAAGTGCGCTCCCAGGACAGCCACAGGCAGAGCAGGGACAGCACAGAGAGCTTTCCAGAAGCACCTGGACGGTTCAGTAGGAGTTTGCAAGAAAACAGCTGGCACCTGTGCGGGTTCCCAGGGTCTGCTCGAGCCAGGCAGCGCTGAAATTGGTCCCCTGGAGCTGGTGGTGAAGCCCACCAATCGGAGAGCTTGCCTAGCAAGCATAAGGCCCTGGGCCAATCCCCCAGTAACACACAGGAATTAGCCACCCACGGAGGCTCATGCCTGCAATCCCAGCCCTGCAGAGGCTGAGGCAGAACCAAGCCTAGCCTGGGTTATTTACAGATTGACTGGGTCCCTGTCTCCAAAAACAAAACAAAACAAATAATAAATGCAGGAGGCTGGAGGAACAACCCAGCAGTTAGAGCACTTAATGAGCAAGGGCAAGACCCTGAGTTTGATTCCCCAGTACCACACAAACCAGGCAAAGTTCTGATAAAATTCTATAGTGTATCCATAAGCCCTGGGCTTTTGTTTGTTGGTAGACCCTTTACTGCTGCCTCAATTTCATCCCTGGTTATCACTATATTTAGGATTTTTAAATTTTTCTTGGTTCAATTTTTTTTTTTTTTTTGAGACACAGTCTTGCTCTGTAGCCCAGGCTGGCCTTGGACTCATGGCAATCCATCCATCTCAGCCTCCCAAGTGCTGGGATTACAGGTGTGCGCCACCACACCCAGCTTATGTGGTGCTGGGGAATTGAACTCAGGTTTGATTCGGGTTTAATCAAACTTGTTAGGCAAGCACTCTAACCACTGAGACATTCCTCCAGCCCCTCTGCTCTGATTCTTAGAATCTCCTTCCTTCTACTGCTTTGGATTTAGCTTGTTCTTGTTTCTCTAGATCTTTGAGAGGCATCATTAGATTGTTTGAGATTGCTGCGGTTTATTTCTTTGGTTTTGAGTCCTGGCTGGTTCTGAACTCATCGTGTAGTCCACTCCAGCCTCAGACCCACGGCAATCCTCCTGGCTCAGCCTCTCAAGTACTGGGATCACAGGCATGCACCACTACACCCAGCTTACGTGGTACAGAAGAGTCTAAGGAACTCAGGGCTTTGTGCTTGCTGGGAAAGCACTGTAGTCTGTTATTCCTTTTCTTGTTACGTGCACTCACAGCTACACATTTCCCTCTTGGTACTGCGCTCACTGCAGATTCTGGTGTGATGTGCCTGAACGGTCATTTGATTTTAGGAAGTCCTTACTTTCCTGACTTCTTTGGTGATCCATCATTTATTCAATAATGTATTATTTAATCTCCACACGTATTTTTATACTTTTGTTCTTGATTTCCACTTCTATTCCACTATGATCTGAAGGTGTGCAGGGAATGATTTCAACTATTTTGTACTTATGTAAGCACGTCTTATGCCTAAGACTTTGGCCTCTTTTGGAAAAAGTCCCATGTGCTGCTAAGAAGGTTCTATTCTGTTGCCACTGAATAGAACTCTGTAGATATCTTCTAAGTCCATTTGCCGAAGGTGGGAGTTAACTCTGCTATCTCCTTGTTGACTTTTTGTGTGGTTGGCCTGTTTGTGAAAGTGGGGTCTCGAAGTCCCTAGAATGACTGGATTGCAGCCACTTTGGCCCTTCCTGTCCGCAGTTTCCGTTTTATGTAAATGAGTGAGCCTACTCTGGGAGCACATGTTCATGACTGTGAGCTCTTCCTGTTGGATTGTTCCTTTTACCAGTGTCCATCTGTGACTCCTCCGATCTGTCTGGACTCCGCAGTGTCTGAGAACGCTACAGCCCCTTCTGCTTGTTTCTGGGCTCCAACAGGTAGACTGTTTGTTTCCAGCCTTTTACCTTAAGTCTGTGTGCTCCTTATCGGCGAAAACGTGTCTCTTGCTGGCAACAAATGGCTGGGTTTTGTTTTTGATCCACTGTCAGTCTGTGACTTCTGATTGGCAGGTTAAGACGGTTAGCACTGAGAGTGATTTTACTGCAAGATTTTTTAAACTAAATCCCACCGTTGTCGTTTTCTTCCAGTGCTAACTCTTTGATGCCACAGGCCTGTCACTGCGGCCCTCTGGGAGGCTGAGGCAGGAGGTCTGTAAATAGGAGCTCAGCCTGGTCGCCTTGGTGACGGAGCGAGATCCTGTCTCAAAACCCAAACTAAAAAAGGCCCGAGGATATAACCCAGTGTAAAAGCTCAGGGCTTGATCCCCAGTACCAAAGTAAGAAAGTAAATAAAATAATTTTGAGACAAGGTCTCGCTCTGTAGCTCAGGCTGAGTACTGAACTCACTACGTGGATCAGGCTCACCATTAATTCCGGGCAACCCTTCTGCCTCAGCCTCCCGAGTGCCGGAATTACAGGCAGGTGCCCCCTCCCGATACGGTTAAGCTATCACCAGGACAAACGTAAACGTTGGCTTCCCTCCTAGGCCCCAAGGGGCACGACAGGCAGCCCCACCCACAACAGGAACCACGCTGTCAGGAAAGCGAAGTATTCCAAGCGCCGTGTTGACCGCTGGTCCCTTCAGACTCGCTCAGGGCTCCACTCACCCCTTTTTCAAGTGTGCAAAACTGCAGACTGCTCCAGCTTTACACGATTTCTCAAATTTTGTAAGTTAACATTAAAAAACGGTTTTTTGTTTTGTTTTGGGCAGTCCTGGGCTTGAAGCCTAGGCCTTAACACGGGGCTACGATCCCCGGCGCGACAGGATTTACTGAGTTGCTGAGGGACCTCCCACGGAACGGCCGTCTCGCGAACACACGACGGCGTCTCCTCATCCACGTTATTCACTGGGTGACTTCTGCCAAAAAATAAATAAATAAATAAAAGGCAGACCATGAAAGGTAACTGTGTCACATCAGTTCGGGCCCTCCAGGCAACTAAAGAGTCGCGTCGCCACGTAACGACGGAGGCAGAGCCCGGGGCGCTTCAGGAGATACGACAACCGGCCACCGCCACCAGAAGCCGAGGCCAGGACCCTTCCCGGGGACGGCGGGCGCGCTCCGGCCGCGCCTCCGCCTGGGTGTCGGAGCCGGAGCCTCAGGGCCGCGAGACACCGATCTCGGGGCGGCCAGGACGACGGAGCGGACGTCCACCGACCAGGCAGGGCGCCAGCGGCCGGGCTCGCGCGCCGCCTCGGAGACGCCAGCGCGCGGTGCCAGCCTGGGTCCGAGGAGGACCCACCGGAGAAGGCGCGCGCGGCGCAGCGGCCGCCCGGCGCCGACTCTCACGAAAGGCCTCCCGGCTGAAGCCCCGTCCGCATCGCGCACGGCCGGCACACCGACCGACAGCAACACGCCAGGTTTTAGGACGCCCGCCCTCGGGGCCGCACGGCGAGCTAGGGGCCTGCCGCGGCCCAGCGCGGGGGCCGCCGGGAACCCGGAAGGAGCGCCAAGGGACGGCCGGGCGGCGGCGCCGCGGCCGCCCGGAGCCCAGGAGGCTCGGCCGCTGTCGGCGTGCGGCAGCCGGCGCGGGCCGCGCGCCAACCGGGGCACAGCCGCGGGCGGCAGCCCCGGCCGCGGCCGCCGGCACCCCGGAAAGGCGCCTCGAGCGGCGACGGCGCGGGGGCCGCCGGGAACCCGGAAGGACGCCGGCAGGCTATGGGCGTCCGCGGGGCGGCAGTTCGGGCCTGCGAGCGAGGTAAAGTCGATGGCGGCGCCGCCGGGCGCGGCCGCCCTCGCCGCCGCGCTGGCGCTGCTGTCGGCCGTGCTGGCGCTGTGCGGCCCGCCGCTGGCCTCAGGTACCCGGCCGGGCGGCGGCGCCGGAGGGTCGGGCGGCCGCAGTCCGCCCCTCGCAGTCGGGGGCCCTGGGGCGCAGAGGCGGCCCGCGGGAGCAGAGCAGGGCGCGTGCGCTGCCGGGCAGCGGCGGACGCGGGTGGCGCGCGGGTGCGGCCCCGAGCAGGGCCGCGTGTACGCCGGGCTTGGGCCCCCGGGGCCTCTAGGCTGGGACCGCAAGTCCTGGGCCCAGGTCGACGCCCGGGACGGGAGGCGGACCCGGAGCGCGGCCCCGGCCGGATCCCGGGGAGCCCGCCCCGCGTTCGGAGCGCACCAGTGTGCTTTGCTCTTGGAGATCGGGTCTCGCCGCGTAGCTCCGGCTGGGCTCGCAAACCGTGCAGCCCGGCTGGCCTTGAACACGCAGCAGTCCGGCCTCCCGCCCAGCCTGCCGAGCGCCGAGGTCCCGGCGGGCGCCCCTCGCCGTTCGCCGGTGGAGCTGGCAGTCCGCCTTGGCCGTGAGCTTGGAGTTAGGCGAGCGCTTTCGCCGCTGGCCTTCCTTGTGCCCAGAGGGGCCTTTTTCGGTGGGGCGGCTGCGGTAGGAGGCGTCCAGCCGTGCGGAGAAGGGATGCATATTACGCGTTGGGGCCTCCCGTCCCCCGTGTGGCCGTTGCTCCGTGAATACCAGCTTATCGGCCGTCTTTTGTCCGGCGAGGGGATGTTGTAGGATTTCATTCTCGCAGAGTGGAGCGATCGCTGTCGTCCGTCTCTGTGATGGAAGGTTGTGGGGGCCCTGAGGACGCGAGGAGCGTCGCCCTGCAGTAAGTGCCCGCGCCGTCCGGCGCGCCACTTGCTGCCGGGGTCATCAGGAGTTTTGGCCGCGAACGCTGTCTGCTGGCGGTGGGCAGACGGTAGCTGGGGAGCCCTGCTGGTTCTCCGCTATATGATTAGCGACTTTCCTTCTTGGTAGCTGTTTGCCTTTCAGTAACTTTTTTTTCCGCTAAAACATTTTATGATTGATTAGCACTTACCACAGAATGACTTGCAGAAAACTGTACCACACATCAGGTAGCGTCCAGGTTTAGAACCTGACAGCCTTCTCCTTGGAGGGTTTACCCGCTTCACTGAAGGATTGATGTCACGTGTGCTCTTTTAATTCACTTTTTTTTTTTTTTTTTTTTTTTTTTTTTTTTTTTTTTTTTTTTTTTTTTTTTTTTTTTTTTGGTGGTGGTGGTGGTAGTAAGACTTGAGCGCAGGGCCTTCACCATGGGCTACATCCAAAACTCATTTTTAGTCTTGATTGTGAGACAAGGTTACCAAGCCACCAAATCACCGAAAATGTACTTGGAATTTGGGATTCTCCTGCCTCGGCCTCCCAGAGTGCTGGGTTTATAGGCCTGCCTGCGTGGCTTGGCTGGATAATTCACGTTAACTTACTTTAAGCACAAAGAAGCAATACTACGTAACCCTTATCTTTTTTGAGACAAGTTCTCGGTTTGTGCTCCCGAATCACTCTGTAGCCCAGGCTGGCCTCAAACTCACAGCAGTCCCTCCGGCTCGGCCCCCTGAGTGCTGGGATTACAGGTGTGTGCCACCCTGCGCGGCCTATGTGGTGCTGGGGAATCAAACTCAGGGCCTCGTGCTTGCCAGGAAAGTGCTCTAACCAGGTCAGTTCCTCCAGTCCCAGAAACACCAACAAAACCCAAACACATTTGCTCCGTTCTTCCTGTCAAGACTGAAGGTAAATTATGTATGTAAACAGCCTTTACTTTTCAAGTTGTCCCTTTTGATCACTCAGAACTTTGGCATTTATATTTAAATACTTCCGTGGATAATGAGCGAAACTTGATCTCCTGTGAAGTGCGGGGAAATTTCACTGACCTTTGGCCTTTTGCTAAGGTGAACGGGGCAAAATGCTGGTGAGCAGTTGGGATTTTAAAAGAAGGAAATGCTGTACTTCATGACAATTATTTTTTTGTCCTTTTTTTTCTTTCTTTTCTTTTTCTTTTTTTGAGACAGGGTTTCATTTTGTATCCCAGGCTAGTCCTGAACTCACTGGTGTAGCCCAGGCTGGTCTTGGACAAAGGACGATCCTCCTGCCTCAGCCTCCAGGGAGCTGGGATTACAGTGTGCACCACCACACCCAGCTTTATGTAGTGCTGGGGAATCAACTCAGGGTCTTGTGCTTGTAAGGCAAGTGCTTTAACTGCTGTACCATTCCTCCAGCCCCTAACTGATTTTAGAGAGCATTTGAGAAAGATTCAGTTTTTCTTTTGGTTGGTGGGTGAATAATTTGATTAAGTAAAAATTTATTTTGTCTTTGTTTGCCAGCATTTTGGTAAAATGGTATTGTGTGATCTGGGATGGTGGCATACATCTTCCATTGTAGCTACCGTCTAAAGGCCGAAGCAGGAGGATTGCAGGTTCCAGCCCAGCCTGGGCAACTTAGCAACAAGACATTGTCTTATTAAAAAAAAAAAGAAGAAGAAGAAGGACTGAGGAATTAGCTCAGTGTGGAAAGAAAAGAAAGTTGTGCTGTGTGCAGGCAGCAGGTGGCCGGGCCGCAGCTGTCCCACGTGTGCAAATTGCGCAGCCCCGCACACAACAGTAATTGCTCCGCCCTTGGGTATCACCGGATTTTTTAAAAATTACATAATAAAACCCATCAGTTACATTAACTTTTAATATAATTCAGAACTGCCTGGATTCCTGCATTCGAGAGCCACTTTTCTCTCGTGCAAATCCTCGGTAATTCTTTCCCCCCGACATGTGTGCTGTCCTCTGGGATTCAAGGGCGCAGGCTCTGCTGGAGCGTCACGGCTCATAAACCAGACATGTCTTGAGCTCTGAGGCTTAAGGAATTCTCCTGCCTCAGCCTCCCAGGGCCTCCCAGGTGCTGGGACTACAAACTCCGCTGTGCCTGGCTTCAGAAAAAGTCTTCAACTACGAGAAGGGAAAGATGAGGTCCACAGTGGTGGGCAGGGCCAGTCATCGTGAATGAAGGTGATGCCACCATGGGTCTGGTCCTTTCAGGTCTGTGTGAGGAGAGGGAGGGCTCGGAATGGCAGCCACACCACATTTTGTCCAAGGCCGGGCAGGTAGGAGGGTGGAGGGAGGTTTTACAAAAGATGCATTCTGGGGTTGGAGGAAAAGCACAGTTATTGGACCACTTACTTGCCTAGCAAGTGTAAGGTCCTGAGTTCAATTCCCCACCTTATTTTACCACTTAAACAGGGTGTGGTGTTACATACCTGTAATCCCACCTCAGGAGGCTGAGGCAGGAGGATTGCTATGAGTTCAAGGCCAGCCTAGGCTACACAGAGGGATGTCTGAATGAATAAATGAATGATGTAGCTCAGTGAGAAGGTACTGGGTTCAATCCCCAGTGCCAAATAAGTAAATAAATAAAAATTTTTAAAAGGGGCTGGGGACATTACTCAGTGAGAAAGCTCCAGAGTCTGTTGGGATTTTTATGTTTATTTTCTCTTGTTTTTGAGACAGGGTCTTGTTCTGTAGTCCAGGCTGGTCCTGAACTCCCTGTGTAGCCCAGGCCGGCCTGAACTCATGGCAGTCCTCCTGCCTCAGCCATTTGAGGGCTGGGATTACAGGTGCGCCCCACCAGGCCCTGCTTATGTTCTGCTGGGGAATCAAACTCAGGGCCTTGTCCTCGCAAGGTGACCCCTTTAACCTCTGAGCTATGCTCCTGCTCTCAATTCTCAATACTGCAAAAAAGAGAGATCTTGAAAGAAAGACAAAAGACAGAAGTTGCAGATAAAAGCAAGTTAGTCAAGTTTCAAAATTAACACGTAAACTGGGCCCAGTGCCCCTCCCCCCCCCAAAAAAAAAACCGGACTAAAAATAAGGTATGTTTGAAAGCAGATAGTACTTTTAGTTGTTAAGTAATGAGCACACGCCCTCCCCACCTCTCTTCCTCCCTTCCCTCCAGGCAACACTGCGCCAAATCTTCCTGTAGATTTATCTACCACACTTGATGCAGCTTGTTTTTTTTTTTTTTAGTCCCATTTATTTGTTAGCCAAAAATACACTTTTTTTTTGAGATAGGATCTCACTCTGTAGTACAGGCTGGTCCTGAACTCCCTGCAGCCCTCTTGCCTCCGCCTCCCAGGCTGGGATTACAGGTGCACCCCACCACGCCCAGCTTTTCTAGGGAACAGACCCCAGGGCCTTGTTCACAGTAGGCAGGTGCTCTAACTACTGAGCTATTTTCCAGCCCAAAGTTCCCAAGCCTGGAGGGATTTGGGTAATGAGTCCCTCATACTGTGTTTCGCCACTTCATGGTACTGCTTTTCCCTCCTTGGTGAACCGAGAGTGGCCACCTTTGGGGTCACATTTTGTCTATTCATTTATTTATGTACTTTTGCCATACTAGGGCTGGAGCCCACAGCCTTCATTCTGAGCTGTGTCCCCATCGCATTATTTTAGTTTTGATTTTGAGACAGGATCTTGCTAAGTTACCCAGACTGGGGCAAACTTGATCCTCCTGCCTCAGCCTCCCAGAGCGCTGGTGGCCTGTGCCACCAGTCCCAGGACCTTAGTCCTATTTTACAGTTACCACAGAAATTCACAGGGGGAGTGGTAGGTTAATTTTTTTTTTTGAGACAGGGTTATGCTCTGTAGTCCAGGCTCATCTTGAACTCACTATGTAGCCTAGGCTGGCCTCAGGCTCACAGCAATCCTCCTGCCTAGGTCTCCTGGAGTGTTGGGATCAGAGGCTTTGGCCACCAGGCCAGCTTAAGTCCTTAAATGTCATGGGACCGGAGGAATAGTAGGTCAGTGGTTGAAGCAGTTGTCGAGCAAGCTCAAGGCCCTGGGCTTGATTCCCTTGCACCATATAAGCCAGGCGTGGTGGCTCCTACCCATAATTCCAGCACTGCGGCTGCTGAAGTGGAAGGGGTGCCATGTGTGTGAGTCCAGCCTGGGCTACAGAGTGAAACTCTGTCTCAAAAAAATGTATTTTTGAAACGGTCTTGCCAAGTAGCCCATGCTGGCCTCGAACCTGGTGCTCCTCCTGCCTCAGTTTCCCAAAAAACAGGATAAATATTCTAAGTGCCTTGAGAAAACATTGCTTATCTTTGCAAAGATCCTTTAATTCTAGAGAGAATATTATCCGCTCATGCATTGAACTCTGTAGGAAACATCACATATTCTAATATATAAACTTTTAAATATTAAGGCCAAATATAGAACTGCAAGAAGCTTTTCAAGAAAGGTTAATTAAAACGTCTCTATTTAGAGAGAGCTCACAATGGTGAAATTATTCTGAAATGCCACTCACGCCCTGTTTAAGAGCTGTGCACCGTTTGGGTTGCACTCCTAGGTTGGTTGCGTAGTGTCCTGGAGGGCCAAGAGAACAACTGGGAATAAGGGGTAAATCTGCCAGGCTTTGCACCTCACAGAGATGGTGAGGAGCGGGAGTTTGCCCTCCAATGACAGAGAGAAAAGACCTAGGGAAAACTGAAATGAGTTAGCTTATTGGGGATCGTGTGTCTTCTAAGTTGATGAAACTTTTCTGCAAGATGAAGTAGTCCTGTAAAATATCTGATGCGTCTCAATAAATGTGGTACACATCCTTTCCCCACAGCAGTAAAGCAACGAAACCTACGGGTAAAAACCTGTGATGTTCATGTGTCGAGTCACTTTGAAGTTGGGCTGCCTCAGTGCTCTGTGTACATGACCAAGTGCTCTCCCGCCTTTCTGAGTGCCGGATGTCCCTTCCTGCCCTCCAGTGGTCCGGAGATACCTGTCCCTGGATGCAGCCCTGCCCGCCAGTGCCATGGATGGGAATCTGCACCTGGTGAGGGGCCTCATCCCCGCTCTGACTGCCCGCAAGCACAAAGGGCAGGACGGGAGGATCGGCGTCGTTGGAGGCTGTCAGGAGTGAGTGCTGCTGCCAGGTGTCACGTCTAAAAGGCTACCACCATCTGTCTGTCCACTTACCTGTCTGTTGTCTGTCCACTGCTGTTTGCCCATCTTGAGCCCCGTAATCATTTCCCAGTGCAGTCTGATAAGATGCACAGTATTTTCAGCAATCCACTTTCTGATGAAGTATTTTAAAAATCCCATTTGATGGGGCTGGAGGAATGCTCAGTGGTAAGTGCTAAACACCTGAGTTCAGTTCCCCAGCACCACATAAGCTGGTCATGGTGGTGTACGCCTATAATCCCAGCACTGAGGAGGCTGAAACAGGAGGATTTCTGTGAGTCCAAGGCCAGCCTGGGCTCCCTTGTAAGTTCAGGACCAGCCTGGGCTACAGAGGAAGACCCTGTCTCAAAAACAGAAACAAATCCCATTTGAATTGTTCATTGGTGTGTATCCGTCAGCACAAAGGATTTCTGTGTATGTCGTAGTTACTTGTTACTGGTACCCAGTACCCACAACTTAAGGGAGGGAAGGCTTATTTCCGCTCATAGTTTCAGAAAATCTCAGTCCATTTGCCGTCAACGGGTGGGAAGGGTCTGACAGAGAACAGCTGCTCGTGGCATCTTTTTTTTTTTGGAGACAGGGTCTCTCTCGCTCTGTAGTCCAGGCTGATTCTCTACTCACTGTGTAGCCCAGGCTGGCCTTGTACTCATGGCAATCCTCCTGCCTCAGCCTACCAAGTGCAGGGACCACAGGTGTGCGCCACCACGCCCAGTTTATGTGGTGCTGGGAGTCAAACTCAGGGCCTCGAGCTTGCTAGGCCTGCACGCTGACTGCTGCGCTATTCCTCCAGTTCCTGCTCATGGCATCTGAAGGGGAAGGGTCTGGGGTCTCCAGAGGAAGCTGGGGCAGGATTTATATCCTTCCAGGCCACACACCTGTGATCCGCCACACACCTGTAACCCACTGTCCTGTCCAACCCCACCTAACAGCACATGAACCTATAGCATCCAAACACAGGAGGCTTTCGGGGACACTCCAGCCCCAGCCCCAGCTGTGTGTGGTGGCTTTTGGAGTTCGTTGATGTCCTGGGGATTGAACCCAGGCCTTCACACTGAGCTCATTTCCATTTTTGGTCCTGAGACAGGGCCTTGCTAAATCGCCCAGTCTGGGCTTGAACTTGTGATCTTCCTGCCTCAGCCTCCTAGGGGTTTGCTGGCTGTGCTGCTGGCTTGTGTGTTTCCTCTTGTATGAGGTACAGGTAAGCTCAGTTGTAGCGGTCAGGGTCTTCCATGCTTAGATTGTTGGGGGACACTGGCCCTAGGAGCCTAGGGACAGGAGGACGGGACTGGCTGCGTGGGGTACATCCCTACATGTCCCCAGGCCTTGGCAGGCCTCTACTCACCATTACTCCCGGAGAGCAAGGTCTTCCTCTCCCGCAGAAGTTGCACCAGTTCTAGCATGCAACACACAGATGGCCTGTCCCAGGCCAGTGTGTGGCTGTGGAGCAGGTGCTGAGGTGTGGCGTGGGTGTTTGGCCTCCGGTTTGGCTTGTGGGTGCAGAACTGCCTGAGCCAGGGCAGCCCCTCCTGTGTGTGTCACTTTGTGGTGACTGTCATTTCATGTGTATGCCAGTGGATTCTACTGATGCCTTATGTTTCCTGGTGATGTGAACCTCCTGCCAAGGTTCTGAGGCCTTTGTCTTTCTTCTCAGGTACACGGGAGCCCCGTATTTTGCAGCTATCTCCGCCCTCAAAGTGGTATGTTCACTTAGGACCTGCCTAAGGGGTTTTCTGCTGGGGAGTTGGTTGTTCAGATATGGGGGCAGCGAATGTTTTAGGGATGAGGTTGTAGCTCGGAGGCAGAGAACTTGCCTGGCAGTCCAAGGGTCGTGGGTTCCCTCCCAAGTTCTGTGGGCTGGCTGGGCAGATGGATGTGCAGACGGACACCCTAAGGCAAGTGGTTTCTGATAGAAATCTAAATGCCATCTTGGGCAATCATGGGAAAGACCTTTCAATCCATTCTGACTTCTGGGCCATACCACTCGGGGTCCCCTTCCAGACAGCAGGAACTTTTATACTTGGGTCTTTTGTTTCTAAATAAAGATCTGCTTTACCTCTTCCTAAGACAAAACAAAAACCTTATCCTGATTTTTGTACAGTGACAAAGTGTCTGAATTGAACCTTTGGTTCTGGATGCCTTTTTAGGTCCCAGTGTAAGCAATGGGTGCCTTAGAAATGGAAGTCGCCCCACCCCCCACTGCATTTGGTCCAGTCCTGATGGCCCAGCTAAAGGGCCAGGCAGGGGTCTCTAGTACTCCCTCCATCCCCAGCCCCCCACGGACCAGTGTCAGTCCCTGGCCATGGAAGGATGAGACTGTGGGGCGGATGAGGGGATGAAGCTCCGCCTCCTGTCAGCAGATCCTATCAGGATCTGTTGCCCCTGCTGACTGATAGGTAGTGGCGCTTCCCCTCCCCCAACAACCAGCTGCATGGCAGGTGTGCCTTCATCTAAACCAGTCCCTGGTATCAGAAAGATTGGGAACCACGGGGCTGAGGTGAAGGGGCTGCACACAGCGTCTGGGGACGCCAACAGGTGGCTCAGACCCTGCCCTGCCCGGGTGGCAGCAGGTACTTTGCTCTTGCTTTGTCTGCAGCCAGCTGGCCTGCTTGCACGCTCCCCTCTCCCTCGCCCCCCTGCCCCTCTCCTTCCTGCCTGCCTGCCTGCCCTTGTTCCCTCCCTGGCTCTGGAGAGTGGACCAGCCCTTGCGTGCTAGGCAAGTGCTGTACTACTGAGTTGCCTGTCCAGGGCGTTTTTTGCTGAGCTCACAAGTTGCCATCCTCCTGCCTCAGCCTTTCAAACAGCTGCTGTGCCCAGCTCCAGGCATATTTTTTTTACACTGTATCTTTCTGCCAGGCACCTTGGTGTGGTTCAGTGCATAGCCTGCACAGGTCTTTACGTGCAGTGAGTGCCTGGTGGCTGGTTGGCTGGATGGCAGTGTTGTGGGGTGAGCAGCTAGTGCCTGCTGCCGTGAGCTGTGCATGGCGAGGCCCCCCATTCCCACTGGCCTCTTTTCCATTTCTCAGGGTGCGGATTTATCCCATGTGTTCTGTGCCCGAGAGGCAGCGCCTGTGATCAAGTCCTACAGCCCGGAGCTGATCGTGCACCCAGTCCTGTGAGTTGGGCACGTGGCAGGCGTGTTGTGGGGAGGGCAGGCATCCCCTAGAGTCCCTGTTCCGACTGTCTTACACTAGGGGAGTGTTGTTAATTGTCTGCTGGGCTCAGCATGTGCAGATGGGACTGTGAGGAGTCAGAAAACCAAAGTTAGGGACCTGTTCTTCTGTGGGCCAGATAGGCACATGGCAAGGGGTGGGGCTTGGGGCTCCTCGGACAGGAATCCTGGGCCCAGGATTCAGGGTCCTGTTGGCCCATTGCACTTCACTCACTTAGCAACCCAGCCTGGGTTCCAGGGTCAGCATCCTGCTCAGTGCTGCAGACCCTCCCGCAGTTACCACAGTGTCCACTCTGTCATTTAGAATGGCCGGAGCCCTGGGACATGGCTGGCGGCTCAGGGGCAGAATGGTGCCTTGGTTCATGGCCTCTGCGTGTGCCTGGACCGTGGTCCTGGGCAGTGGAGTAATGCCCAGGACTCCTCTCTGCACCCTGCACCTGGGAAAGCCTTTTTACACTGGCCCTGGAGTCCCAGGACAGCATGGAGGTAGGGGAGTGGGCTGGTGTTTGTAAGGGGTGTGCTGGCTTCTAGTAGAGCCCTGCCTGTAGGTAAGGGGTACAATTAGCAATGAGGAGGGACCTGACTCTGGGGACACTTGGGGGCACCAGTGATACTCAGAATAGTCCTGGTCCCTGCACAGGTGACACTGCTGGTCCAGGCGGGCTGTCCTTTAGCACACAGGAGCAGCAGTGTACAGGTGGCCCAAGGCCAGGTGCTGGCTGAGGGTGTACTGTTGGTTGCCATCGTCAGACATGCGGCTCTGGGGCTGTCATTCATGGGTGGGTGGGGTTTAGAGTCAGGATACAGAGTTGAGGTTGGGTATATGGGCAGAGGGGCTACGATGGGAGCAGACAGGAGGGAGAAGGGCCGGAGGGTTCTAGGAAGGCAGGCGCCCACTGGCTGTGTGCCTGCTGTCCTGGAGCCCCTGTGCCACGAGGAGCTGGTATGAAAGGAAGACTGAGAACGACAACGCATCTGCCTACCTTGGGCACAGGTGACCTGCTGGGGCTAGCGAACGGGAGCACCAGAGGGAAGGCCTTCAAAGAGGGACTGTCAGAGTCCCTCAGCTGGGATGCCAGGCAGGAAGGCATGGGGACGACAGCCTGGTCTGTCTGTCCTGCGGGGGCAGCAGTGCCTGGGAGGGATCAGGACACTGGTACCCTGGGCACGGAAGCGAACTCCCAAGGGGGAAGTCCACCATGTCTGTCCTTCCATGTTTGAAGTACTGCAAGCTCGGCTTCCAGGTGGGGCTTCCACCAGGAGCCAGTCTGTGAGGAGTGTGAGGAGGAAGGATGGCTGTATGTAGCAGGTTCCCAGCTGGCGCCTGGGACAGGGATGGGCCACGGGACAGCAAGTGAAAGCCAGCACCGCCTGCATGGTGCTGCCAGGATGAAGCCCAGCCACCCTGTGGGGAGCGTGATCTGGATTTGCTGCCGTGGGGCTGCGGGGGAACTGCACGTGGCGTGTCCACATCTTGAGTCTGGCCCAGTTTATGCTGTATGTTCCAAAGCAAACAAAGAAATGAGAAGTTTTAGGAAGACCGCCCTCTGCCCTCTTGTTCCTCAGGGACAGCCCTGACGCTGTTCAGGAGGTGGCCAAGTGGCTTCCCCGGCTCCACGCTCTCGTCGTGGGACCTGGTCTCGGGAGGGATGACCGCCTGCTGGACAACGTCAGGGTAAGGTCAGGGCTGCGGTGGGCTCCCGGACAGTCCCAGCAAGTCTCCCCTGCATCCCCTGTGCGCAGAGCATGGTTGTGCTGTCTCTGCGGGCCTCCTCTTAGAACGGGGAGGACGGTCACAGTGCAGCGTGAGGCCTGCTTCTCCCCTTGGCTCTTTTATTCCTTATTTTTGGGGTACTGGGGACCAAGCCCGGGGTCGGTCACACGGAGCCACATCCTAGCCCTTTTTACTTTTTAATTTGACACAGGGTCTTACTAAGTAGCCAGGTTGCCCAGGCTGGGCTTGAACTTGTGGTCCTCCTGCCTCAGCTTCCCAGAGTGCTGGGATGACAGGCCTGGGCCAGTGGGCCTGGCTGGAGTTTATTTTATATACATCTCTTCTGTTGGTGGTGCTAAGGATAGAGCTCAGGGCCTTGTGCGTGCCAGATGGCGCTCACCTGTGAAGCATCTCCCAGTCCTAGCCGTCTGATTTCAGCAAATTCTACGTATTTGAAACACAAATAAATTCCTTCACGGAGAATAAAAAGGGCCAAGATGGCCTGTCAGCTCGATATTCTCTTTCTTCAGATGCCTTGTGCATTTTCTTGGCCTGGGGACACGTCTCTGGGTTCCCTTGCCACATGTTCCTAGAGCTCCCCTGGCTTCACCCAGCCTCAGAGAAGGTGTGTGGCTCAGCATGGCTGGGTCAGGTCTTGGGGACATTCTGATAAGAAAAATGGTACATCATCATCACGGTCACTCATGATCTTTAAACATGTAAATAAAATCTTATGAAAGCGCATAACTAGTAATGACTTGGGAAATATCTAAAAACTGCGGCTTCTCTGTGGGCTCAAGGGTAAGTAGCGTGTGCTAGGTTTTGAGGGTGCAGGTGGCTGGCGTGGCCCAGGTGCTTTCCAAGGCCCCTGCTGTGCTGAGGGCTTCTCAGCCCGAGGCGCCTCCTGCCAGCGTTTGTTCTCTGTCCTGTGTGGCTCGCAGCAGGCACCATGTGGTGTCCTCCCCTGCAGGGCATTGTGGAAGCGGCCAAGGCTCAGGACATCCCCATGGTCATCGACGCAGTGAGTGCAGCCTCCTGTCTCCCCAGTCACTAGGCCAGGCCGGCTCAGGCCTGTCCTCTGAGGCCTGCCCTCCTGCACACAGGACGGGCTGTGGCTGGTGGCGCGGCAGCCAGCCCTCGTCCAGGGCTACCCGAAGGCCGTCCTCACTCCCAATCATGTGGAGTTCAGCAGGCTCCATGAAGCTGTCGTGAGTTGTGGCCCCGTGTCTGAAGGCACAGGGGGCGGGGAGGGAGGGGCCGTGTCCTCTCTCTGCAGGGACACGTACCTGCAGGTGACAAGTGGCTCTGCTTCCCATGGATCGTCCCATGCACGTTTGTCACGTGGCAAAGCATGGCATCAGTGCTCCTTACATTCTTGGACTGAGGGGCTGGGGGAGGGTCTGGGCCGCAACCCCTCCTCATCTTTGGTGGCCATGGCCCTCTGTCCCGCAAAGCCCCCTCTCTAAAGTGGCATGACGCCTGTGTCCCAGGGTGAGGGTGCGGGGTACAGCATGTGAGCCAGGATTCCCATGCGAGAGGCATCTGCAAGCGTCCCTCACCGGCACTCAGATTTGTATCACTTCTGTCCCGTGGGCCACCAGCTAGGGACAGCTTCCTCTGAGAGGATGCGCCACCATCCTTCCACCCGCTCGGTGTCCCTCTGGACGTGAATGTCCGAGTCCCATGGATGGGACAGGGCCTTCTGTAGGCTGTGTGATGGGCCACTGGCTGTGTCAGATGTGGCTAGCTGGGGTTTACTTCCTGTGTTGTCACAGCTTGGAAGTCCTGTGAACAGCAGTGACCCACAGGGGACTGTCCTGAGGCTCAGCCGGGCCCTGGGCAATGTGACAGTGGTCCAGAAAGGCGAGCAGGACCTCATCTCCGACGGCCAGCAGGGTGAGTGGCAGCAGTCGGCAGCCCTGGCACAGTTCCTCACGTTCACGTGTGCCTGCGTGTATTCAGCTCATCAGCCACGGCAGGTAGCTAGCACACAGGGTCGTGGTGGCCATGAGCAGTTTCCAGCTGTGGCTGCTGGACACAGAGTGCTACAGCTGCACTCCATGTGAAAGCACATGTGGCCAGCCTACCACAGGCGTGCACCACCACACCCAGCTTCTGTGGTGCTGAGGAACTGAACCCAGGGCCTCATGCTTGCAAGGCAAGTGATTTAACTGCTGTGCTGTTCTTCCATCCCCGCATATATAAAGTGTCTAGCACAGTTAATGTACATAAATAAGATAAATATTATTTTTTTAAATTTTTTTATTACAAAAACTAAATAAATGAGCGAGCTGGAGGAATGACAGCAGTTAAAACACTTCTGTTTTGTAAGCACAAGGCCCAGAGTTCGATTATCCAGCACCACATAAAGCTGGGTGTGGTAGCGCACACTTGCGATCCCAGCACTTGAGAAGCTGAGGCAAGTGGATTGTTCTGAGTCCAAGGCCAGCTTGGGCTACACCAGTAAGTATAGGACAAGACCCTGTCTCAAAAAAAAGAGAGAGAGAAAGAAGAAAAAACTAAACTAAATAAAAACTAGGAGAAAAATAACTGGGCTCAGAGCACAGCTCTGTGGTTAAAGTACTTGCCTAGCAAGCTCGGGGCCCTGTATTAAATTCCTCAGCTTCACATAAACTGGCTGGGTGTGGTGGCACACAGCGGTAATCCCAGCACTCAGGAGCTGAGGCCAGAGGATTGGCAGGAGTTTGAGGCCAGCCTTGGCTACAGCCAAACCAGAAAAATAATGGCATGTCTCTGGGTGGCCCTGTCCAGGAGGTTAAGGCCAGAGATGCTGTGGGCCCCAGGCATGACCCGTGCCTGCCATCTCCCTATGTGGCACCCACCCTGGGGTCATCTGCTCATTCGGCTCAGTGTTCCACAAGAGCCCGGGAACTGAGGACACTCTTCAGAGGTGACGCTGGCGGTGGGGTGTCAGGTGTGTGTGTGGGGGGGGGGTCCCACAGGGCATCTCCACCCTGGGCAGGTCTGTGGGAGCCCAGGAACACGGTGCTGTACAGCAGCAGTCCGCTGGCCCAGTAAGGGTGTCGGGGAGGAGGACCACTGTATTGCAACTTCACGTGAGAACCGTCCCAGAGGCATGGGGTTGCTGCGTGTGGGCACTGGGGTTAGCAAGGACAGGCACTGTGGGCATGTGGATGCCCTCCCCAAGGAGTGCCGTGACCACAGGAGCTCCTGGCTTGGTCCTGCCGCGCCCGGGATGCAACAGCATCTCTCACAACGTTGTCCAAAGAGAAAGGAGACCCTAATGTGGCCAGGAGGGCGGTGATGGAGGACAGCTGGTTATACAGGGAGGCAGAGCACTGGTCGTTACAAAAGGCTTTGCTTTCGTTTTCCACAGCTGGCTCCACAGAGCAGTACATTGTCCTTTGCTGTCATCAGTAGAGTTTGAGACAGCTTCCGGTGTGAATTTTGGGCATAACAATACAAACTTGACAAATGTTTACCAGCAGTATTGGACACGGTGGCCACCGTGATACGGCGTATTGTCTGTGGGGCACATGCAGGCTGGCACGTCCACCTGCCCTTGCACCTGCCTGTGCCTCGTGTCCCCCGAGCTAGAGGCTGGATTGTGTCAGCAGAATGAGCGCTGGGGAAGGGGGGCCCACAGGAGTGTGGAAGGGGGCATTTATGTGGCTAGGTGGGGCCCTGGGGGCGCTGACACCCCTCATGTCCCCGTGCACAGTGCTCGCGTGCAGCCTGGAAGGCAGTGGCCGCAGATGCGGAGGGCAGGGGGACCTGCTGTCAGGATCGCTAGGCGTCATGGTGCACTGGGCACTCCTTGCTGGACCTGAGAAGACAAACGGGTACGTGTGGCCCCGCCTGTGCCTGCTCTAAAGCTGCTCAGTTTCATCAGCTGTTTCTGTAGCTCACACATTTAATCCCTTGGAAGGTCCCAGCTGCAAGTCAGTGCTGCCCCCGAGGTACCCAGGTACCTAGACTGTCCCACCAGCTGACTCGGGTGGTGTCACAGCCCAACTGGTGCTGATGACAGCCACTGTGAGGGAGTGTCCCTGCAGGCTCAGCAGTGGCTCCTGTGGGACCAGACACTGGGATAGAAAGCTTACAGAAAAGGTCGGTGTAGACACCTGTCCCTACACAGATGTGCTTAAGGGGCAGCAGAATTCCAAGGCCCGCGCAGTCCTGTGCCTCTGAGCCTGTCCTGGTACCCGCTGCGGCTGTGCACCCTGTGTGTGGATCCCAGCTTTAGGATGCTCCCCCGAACATCTCAGGGCCGTGTCTGGCTGTTGAGCTCTGCCAGTGAGCTCTAGCCCAGACGGGTGGAGGTCTCCTGGGTTCTCATAGCTGATCTGCACCTAGACCTTGGGATGCCCCAGCGAAACACAGCCAGGAAGCGCTGCCCTGGCTCACAGACATTGTTCTGTGTGTCCTGACTGTCCAGACAGACAGGTGTCTCCCACATGCTGCTTCCAGGGATGCGGGGACAGCGCTCACTGTGCTTTTACTCCTCAGAGGCCTGGAGTCCCAGGACTCTAGGGGGCTGAGGTACAAGAATCACAAGTTCAGGCCCAGCCTAGGCAACTTAGCAACCCGGGCTGGGGCTGGAGCTCAGTGAGCTGGCTCTGATCGCCGCCCCAGCTCCAAGGCCAAACAGAATCTGATGCAAATGAAAGCTCCCGGCTGGGGCCTCAGCTCTTCCAGGGTGTGCTGCGCCAGCCCAGCTCTCCCCTGCTCCCCTCCCTCGCACAGCTCCAGGCCTCTGCTGCTGGCCGCCCTGGCTGCCTGCTCACTCACCCGCCAGTGCAACCGGCAGGCCTTCGAGAAGCACGGCCGCTCTGCCACCACCACGGACATGGTCGCGGAGCTCGGGACCGCCTTTAGCCGGCTCTTCGGAACCTAAGCCAAGGTGGGAAGGGGTGGCCAGCAGGGCAGTCACCCTGTCCGTGAGCCACACCCTGGCCGCCTGCAAGCCTTCGGACCCTGCCTCATGGGTGGCCAGTGCGGGGACGTAGAAAGCCATGCTGCAGCCACGCTTGTGTGAGATGGGAGGTACGGCTTCCCGACTGCTGCTGCTCAGCAGACTCGACAGTGCGCGGCGTCCTGTGGGCCCGAGGCCTGGGGACGCTGGGAGCTTTGCCCACGGTGTCTAGCTAGGCCCAGCGTGGCTGCCAGTTCAACCTCTCTAAAGGGTCCTGCTAAGCTGCCTGACTGGGTTGATCCTCCCACCTCAGCCTCCCAGAGTGCTGGGTTGGCAGGACTGCACCACTGGCCTGGCGCAGACATCGTTCGCGTCCCCACGATGCAGTCTGCCCATCACTAGGGTCCTAACGGGTGTGGCATCTGCTGGGCTGGTGTTAACTTCCGGAACTGGTTCAGAATAGGGACTGTGTCGTTGTGTCCAGGCATATATGTCCCTTGAACTCTTTCAGGATCCTGGTGGGAAGGTGGGTGGGGAACACGGACACGTAGAGATGGCTGGGAGCCCAAGGCGCCACTGGCCTGTTAACTGTCCATGTCCCCACGTCCCCAAGTCCCTGTGCTGGCCGATATGTCCTAGCCAGCAGCTGAGACCGTGGCGGGGGGTGAGTGTCCCAGTCCAGTGGTCACGGCTGCCCTGGGAAGTAGGTCAGACAGAGGGGAGATGGTGACCTTGCCAGAGCCCCTGAGGCCGTGGCCCAAAGGAGGCCCAGGCAGGAAGAACGTCACTCACGTGACTCACAGCAGCCTGGCTCTGCCCCTAGGAAGGCTGGCAGCTATGAATTTCAGCAGCAGGATGGTCAGACATGGGGGGGGGGGGGGCGGCGGGAGCATTAGCTTTTTTACTCCTCAGTCACACTGCAAGCCTCGGTTTAGCCTGTGCTGTCTGTATGGTTGCAAACCAGTGGCCGTGTCCCAGTCAGCCCCCTGTCCGTGGGGTACGCCAGCCCCAGGCCTGCTGCTCCCGAGACCTACTCCTGGGGCCCGGCCACCTCCCTCGTGGGCACCCCACCCTATGAGCCCTTTACCACCCAGGGTTGCTATCCCCATTCCTGTAGAGCTGGGCGCCCGTGGGGTCCTGACTTGGGAAGCTTCCTGTCTACATGCTAACAGTTCCGGGAAACCGGCCGTACTTCTGGGGATCCAGCTGATGCCTCCTTCCAGCTGGCCCGAGGGCAGGGCTGTCCAGGTGCCTGGGTGGGGCCAGCTTGCCGGACCGCCCCCCCCCCTTGCCTGCCTCCCAGAGGCCCACAGTGAAGGCCTTTGGCAACAGCCATCTCCTTCCACAGAAATAAAACCTAGCAGCACAGGAACTGGTCTCAGGTGCTTGTTACTTAAACTTTCTTAGTGAGTCGGCAGGGTTCCTGCACTACAGGACTGACCTGTGGGACTGGAGATCGAACGGGGCCTTGGAGCTCAGCTGCATCTTTGGCCCTTACTTTCAAGCCAGGGTCTCAGCTGGGTTGGGCTTGTGCTCCTCCGTCTTAGCCTCCCAGAACTGGACTACAGGGCTGTGGCGCCTCCTCCAGCCCGTTCACTTTTTGTTTGTACTGGGGATTGAGCCTGAGGCCTGCACACTGAGCTACACCCCACCCATTTTGTTTTTGACTTTGACACATGGCCTTGCTAGTTTCCAGGCTGTCCAGGCTGGGAATGCAGGCACGTACCACAGTACCCAACCTGTGTTTATAGCCATGTAGTGAATTGCTCCATGCTCATAGGAACATGGGTGCTCTCCAAGCTCCAGTTAAGACACACTCGCGGGCACCTCTAGATCCAAGGCAGCAGCAAGGGGATGTTTATGTGGTGGTGGGAGGCAGGCAGTGTGTCCTGTAAGGCACCCTGGGGGGAGTCTCCCCTCTGCCTTAGCTCTCCATGGTAGCCGGGAGTGGTCACAGTAACGCTGCATCGTGGGGCTGAGAGGTCACTCGACAGGACAGTAGGGGAGGCCTGGCCTGGAGCTGGCAAGCCGCGGACACTGGCAAGTCACACTGTCTCCTCTGCGTTTGACAACGGTGGGGCTTGGCCTGCTGCTCCGGCGGGGAGACCTGGGCCAGCCATACTGCTTGCCATGCGCTCTGCCCGCTGTGGCCCTGACTCATCCTGGAACTGGCCCTTGTCAGGTGCCCCCTGTGGCAGTCTGGCTGCAGTGCTTCTCTGGTAACTACTTCATGTTTAAGTGAAGGGCCAAGAGGAGCCCCTGTGGTTGGCACACCACCTGGCTTGGAGCCTGGGCTGCCCTGCACACAGCCTCCCCGGCAGGACTGGTCCTCTGCCACACAGGCCAGCGGGTCCCAGGACAACAACTGACCACCGCGGCCCCGGTCCTGCCACAGCTGCGCAGGCAACAGCACTGAGCCAATGCAGGCTCTAGTTTCACGGCGCGGACTAACGGTCCACAACAGTAAACTTTAATATAAAGTTTCCACCCAAAGGATTTCCAGACGGCAGGGTGCTCCTCTGGCCAGGGCGGGCCCCTCCTCAGCTCCCAGGTCCCTGGCATTTCACCCTGGGGTCCAGCAGTTCCCACGTGGAGGCTGCCCTGCTTCTGTCCTGCAGGAAAGGAGGGAGGGTGGTCCTTCCTGAGCATTCAGGTCACGGTGCTCCAGGGCAAGGGGGCACAGCAGCCAGGTAGTCGGAGGGTGCGCTGTTCTTGGCGGTCCTTAATATTCGGGGGGGGTGAGGGTTGGCACTAGTATTACAGCCTCAGCTCTACCTGACATCATCAGGCATTAGATCCTCTTACGAAACACAGGTGGTGTGCCGAGCATATAATCTCAGTACAGAGAAGACTGAGGCAGGAGGACTGCTGTGTTTGAAACCAGCCTGGGCTAGAGTGACACCCTGTCTCCTAAACAAGTGCACAGCCTAGGTCCTTTGCATGCATGGGTCACATAGGGTCGCACTCCTGTGAGAATCTGACAGAGGTGGCACTCCGGTGGTCATGGGAGTGGAGGCTGTAAACCCAGATGAAGCTTTGCACACTGGTCTGCCACTTGTCTGCTGCTGTGTGTCCCAGTTCTAACCGCCATGGACTGGTACCAGCCCCCGTGCCAAGGGGTTGGGACCCAGGGTGACAGGGGCAAGCAGAGCTGGTCCCCCCCGTGCGCTTACGCCAAGCTCTGTGGCTCTTCCAGCCAGCACCACCCACATCCCTCCGTGGCTAGCATGGTAGAATTCTCCCCTGGGAATCTGGGACGTGTGGCCTGTGCCAGCCCAAGAGTGTGACGTCTGATCCACCTGGCTCCTGCAGGGACAGCCTCTGGTGTCCCTCCCACCGGGTGGCAGCTCACCTTAATGTTGATGCCGTGGGCAGTGAGGTCCTGGCGTAGCGCGTCACATGCCTCTAGCAGGGGCCGCCGTTCCCGGATGTGCTGTTGCCGGGCCTCCTCCTCAGTGGCCGTGGGCGCGGCCAGCGCATACTGCCGCACCTTTGTCCGGAACTGCACCAGCTTGTCCACCACGCTGTGTAAGGTGGCCACGCCGTCGTCTCCTGGAACATACTGAGCCAGCCCGTGGCCCTGCTCAAGTCTGCCCAGCAAGCCCAGGTCCCCGCCAGAGCCCCCGGTCGCACCACTCAGCCGGGGGACCTGCCTGGCCCGGGCTTTCAAACCCAGTTCTGCAACGCCGGCCCTTTTTGGGGACTTGACAGGGATGAAAGCCTGCCTGGCACTGGGCTGCCAGCGCGTCTCTACAGTCCTCGGCTGTTACCAAGTCATGCCGACAGAGGCGATTAGGAGTCAGGGAGAGGCCTCACGGCGCTCCCGGGGACGCAGGCCAGGCCCCACAGAGGCCTCGGGAGGGGTGTGGGGTGGCGGGTGCAGCAGATCCTCAGGCTGTTTCTCTGCACTGTGCTGCACTAACCGAGGTACATGCATTCACTGAAACACGTGTGAGCAGCTGCATAGATGGCTTACTGTGTACATGCTGGGCATCATCACCTGAATGCTGTGCACAAGCCTGACCAGCCTGGCAAATGGCACACACGAGGCCCCCTTGGAAACCCTGCTCCGGACACCTCCCCCCTCCCAGCTTCTCCCAGCCGTGGCGATGCTGGGGCTGAAGGGCACCGGGGAGCCGGGCCTGGTGGCAGGCTTGTCGGCCCCGCACTCTGGAGAGGAGACGGCACAGTGTCAAGCCCGGGCAGCTCTGTGCTTAGTGACCTAGACCCTGTCTCACAATTAAAACAAGTGGGTCGGGGATGCAGTGCATTGTGACGGCCTTGGGTCAGTTCCCAGTACAAAAAAACCCCTCAGCTGTGGCTACCAGGTGTGTTCTTGTGACTAAACCTCGAACGCGTCACAACTCTGAGGTAAGATTCTTAACCCTCGTACAGTCCTCAGTTCCTGCTTTCCACAAGCACAAGCAAAAAAGTGATTTTTGTAGTTACAAAATGAACCCCCAAAAGCAAAAATAAGTGAATAACAATAAAAAGAAAAAAAGAAAAAGAAGCCCGAAGCTGCCCACAGACGGGGGTAAGTGGCCTGCCAAGGACCAGGCATAGCTGAGCTGCACGCCCTGTATCGTACACCCAGCAGCAGACTTGGGGATGCATCTCTGAAAAGCAAACATAGGCTGTGCAAAACCAGCGATCCCAGCTGCTAAGGGGTCGGTCTGCAAGCTGATGGGTGGCCAGCAGGCATGCGAGGGAGTCAGGTGTGAGGGCTGCAGGCACGGGGTGCAGCTCTGCAGAGCAGGAGGAGCCTCAGAAGAGGTCCTCAGACGTGCCAGGCGTGCAGACATGGCTGGGAGCAAGGCTCAGGCCACCACAAAACCTGGTTCACATCCAAGTCCCCTCCTGGGTAGGGGCTGGTTGGTCACAAGTGGCACCTCCTTGGGACCAGGGGGCATGGCTCAGCGCTGAGCGCTTGTCTGGCAAGTGCAAGGCTCCAAGCTGGATTCCCCTACACTTGTAATCTCAGCACACAGGAGGCTGAGGCAAGAGGACTGCCATGCATTCTACGCCCGCCTGGGTTACACAGTGAGCTTGGGATGAGTGTGGGCTACATACCTTGTCTCAAAAAAAAAAAAAAAAAAAAAAACCCCAACACTTCCATCCAAGCAGTGAGCAGCTCTGCCACCAAGCCTGCAGAGGCCCCGGGCCGGGATTCAATCAGTGCGTATGACGTAACTGGATCAGCTGTAGGTGTGTGGACAGCAGGACTACAGCCCAGGCCCTGGGCACCGCCAGCTCCCCAGCACTCCATCAGCCCCCAGTGCCTTCTGCTGACAAAGAGCCAGCTGCCCTGGGCGGCAGCCAGTGGAGCCACAGCTGGTACCAGGGTTCCCCAAGGACATCCCAAAAATCACGGGACATGCCAGCGATGTGGCAGCTGCCCGGGCTTCACTGACCACAGTCATAAATGCTGGTGTAGGCTTAACTCCCTGGAGAGCAACAGAAGTCAGTGCGTGAAGTCAGAGGAGGGGCCAGCTGGCATCCTAGGACTCTGCCCCCTGGGAGGCAGCGCACCAGGGGCCCAGCCCAAGCCTGAGCACCACCAAGAGGGGCCACATGGGACTCAACTGGCCCCCACAGGGCGCCATGGGGCAGGTGGGACCGCCCTCGTGTTCCTGAGGGAGAAACCCAGGGTCCCAGGAGCCCTGAGACCAGAGGAAGGCAGAGGGCCGGAAACCCACGCCGTCCCACATGTAGGCCGCAGTGCCAGGGACTAAGTCAGCGCCTTCGTGCCGGGTGCCACCCAGCCCAGTCCCATTTTTACTCTTGATTTTGAGATAGGGTCTCACTAAGTTGCTCAGGGAGGTTTGAACTTGGCGGTCCTCGTGCCTCCGCCTCCCAGTGCTGGGATGACAGGCCTGTGCCACTGGGCCTGGCTCTGAGAATTCTGAAGCAGTTACCTGTTGGCTAGACAGAGAGATGCCAACCGTCTCAAAGAACTGCTCCACGTAGGTAACAATGGCGCCAAACACAGCAGGGCTGCGCGGGCCGCTGGCATCCTGCAAGACACGAGGGCACCGTAGGGCAGAGACAGCGGCAACCCCTTGCATGCGGCCCTCTTTCAAGACGGCCTTGCTGGACTGTCCAGGCTGGGCTTGAATTGGCATTCCTCCTGCCTCGGCCTCCCCAAGTGCTGGGATTACAGGCCTGCACTACTGGGTCGGGCTTGTAGGGCCTCTTCGTTCCGGCTGTCTGGTCGGAGGACACAGCTTGGCCTGGCACCTCCAGCCCCGCGAGTGAGACGCACAAGTAAGGCTCCTCGCGTGCCTCAGTTTACCCATGTGCCACAAAGGAGCCCCCTGTTGATGAAGCAGTCATAGCAGCAGTGGCAGAAGCAGAAGGCGGACGTGGGTCTCGGGATAATCTGTGAGCCTGGCCCCTGGCTACCTGGCATTGTCCCCTGCTCTGCTCCCTGGCCTCCGTGAACTGAGCAGCTCTGCTGTACCCGCCCTTCTGCCACGGGCCAAGTAAACCTCTCCTGCTCTAACCTGTGTCTGGGCGAAGGGAAAGGCGCCCTAGGCACCGCAACGCCGATATCCTCAGGACTGGGGACCCACCCCAGTGCCGTGCGTCTGCCTGCAGCCCTCCACAGGGGGCTGCCTGGTGGACCCACGCCTGACGCCCTCAGGGCGCCACCCCACACCCACGAGTACCTCTGCAGCTGCCCTGAGCTGCCGATTCCCGTGCTGCACAAGGTCCAGGATGGCATCCACCGCCCGCGGCGTGTTGAAGTCATCAGCCAGTGCAGCCTCCACAGCCCCCTTGGTGCTGGCAAGCCTGGCAGACCGAGGAGAGGAAGCTACACCCACAACAGCTTCCTGCCATCCCCCGTGTGCCCAAGGGCTGGGCCTCCTCCCAGGTCTCGTCTAGACATAGACGTGGATCCTGTGTAGCATAGGACCCAACTGGCCCGTGGGACCCGCCAAGAAGGTGGGGTGGCTGGTGCAGTGGCACACACCTAGAATCTCAGCAGGCAGGAGGCTAAAGCAAGAGAATCCCAAGCACGAGGCCGCCTGGGCCACACAGTAGGACCCTGTCTCCACGCCCACAACGGTCAGTTCCGGAGTGGGGATAAGCATTTCGTCGTGGCCGAGCACACAACGTCTAAGGTCCAGCTGTGAGGCATGGCACTGTCACGAGATCAAACGGGAGCTTGGGGTACACCCGGCCGGCCTCAGGTGACAGCTGAGACAGGCAGGTCCTCAGCTGTGCTCTCACAGGGGGCCCCGGGTCCTTGCTACTGAGGCATGCTGCTGGCCAGCCCCGCACGTGCTCAGAGCCTGGGCCACGGCTGCCGTTCCCCGCTGCTCCAGGCCCCTCCCCAGAGCTCACGAACAACGTCCCCCTCCCTCTGACAAGGCAGCTCTCTGTCCCCATCTCAACCAGGCATCTGCGGCCCTACGAACAGCCAGGGTGTCACTTCCGGGCCAGCGCAGGTGTGGACACTCAACCAACCGTGAGGGGCACTACCTGGATTTCGTTCCTGTAATTTGGGTCCCGTTGGGCCACTGTCCCCAGGCACAGCCTCCTCACCACGCCATCAGTGCTTGGTTCTAGCCACCACATGGCCTCACACCTGGCCTCCTCGGGTCTGGCTTCCTGTGGTTCCGGTGGCAGAAACGCCCCACGCTCCGCCCTGGCCCTCTCAGCTAGCCCCTTCCTGGGACCCCCCACGAGGCTCAGGCGCACTGTCCTTGTGGGAATCCCTCCACAGCAGGCTGAATCCTAGCACTGTCCCCAGATGGTCAGCAGACACACACTCGTCCCCAAATCCAGAGGCGGCACCAGTGTTCTAGCCACTGGGTTCCCCGCACCTGGGGTTATCCCGAACTTACGTGTGTTCCTGGGGTGTACGTGTGTCACCACAGGACCAGACCCACACGGCAGGAGAAGGTCCCTGGTGAGTGTGGGGACCACCTCACCCCGAGGCAGGGCCAGGGCACCCCAGTCCTTGGCCCTTGGCCTCCGGAGACTGCCGACCGCACAGTGCATGCTCTGGCCCCAGGTGACAGCAGGGCGAGAGGCGGCTGGGCCCTGGGCGGGACACCAACTGCCGGCCTATTCCCCACACAAGCGTGGCTTCCGTCACAGACACTTGGTCCCCATCTTGCCACAACGTGCTCGTATTTTTTCCTTGTCTCCTGCAGTACTGGGGTTTGAACGCAGGCTTCTGCCCTGAGCTACATATGACCCTCCTGCCTCAGCCCTCCCGAGTACCGGGAATACAGGCGCATGCCGCCGTGCCCGGCTGTGCTCTGATGGCGGTCACAGTGTGGGCGTCTCCATTACTAACCACTCACAAACACCAGGCGCCTTGCCCAGGCCCACGCCCCCAGCCAAGGCCCCTGGGCTACCGGTAACCCTCACAGCCACCCCCGGCGGCGGGACCCAGCAGGAAGGACGTGGCAGACCCATGCATGCGGCTCACCTCGCCCACAGCACGTTCTCCTCGACCGTCCCGCAGGGCAGCTGCCCCCGCATGTAGGCGCGCGCGTCCTCCATGGCGGAGGCCAGGCGCAGCAGGACGTGCCGGGCCTCCAGCACAGTGCCGTCGCTGTACTCCACAGCTGCAGAGGCAGAGACAGCACTGCAGAAGTACCCAGGGCCCAGCACACGGCCTGTCTGCGCAGCAGGGAGGGACCAGCAGTGACCGCAACCCCACGGCCGCCAGTAAGCGGGATCAGCCAGACCTGGCAGTGCAGGCTTGTAACCTCAGTGCTCTGAGAGGCTGAGGCAGGAAGGTCACAAATCTGAGTGCAGCCTGGACAACTTAATGAGACTGTGTCTCAGATAACCAACAAAAGCAGGCTGGAGTGTAGCTCAGCGTGGAGACCCTGAGCTCGACCCCCAGTTCCACAACACCGGAGGCAAGGACCCGCCCACAGCTGGAGGCCTGCAGACTGCCCTCCCGAGACCGCCCTAATTCCAGAGACAAGGCAGCCCCAGGGGGCAACGGGTGGGACAAGCCCGGGGTCCCATGTCCCTTCTGGTCCCTTCAGGTGCACACACGGCAAAGCACGTGAGCTGTGCACCACAGCCAGTGTCCTGCGGCCCCGCAATGGAGCCCGCGGCTCACCTGACCTGTAGCTGCTGCGCAGGCAGAACAGCCGGAAAACGTCAGGTGAGTTCGTCCGGAGGAAGTCCTAGGAAGGGACAGAACGCAGGCTGTGTTGCTGGCGACAGTCTCACAGTTAGGGAGGTGGTTTACACGTAGCAAGGTGTGGGAATTTTACTTTATTTTTAAATTGTATTTTGTGGTACTGGGAATGAGCCCAGGACCTTCACACCGACCTACACTCCAAGCTCATTTTTAATTTCTGGTTTTGACACAGGGTCTCATTAAGTCACTGAATTGCCTAGGCTGAGCTTGAACTTGTGACCCACCTCCCTCAGCCTCCCAGAGAGCAGGGATGACAAGACTGTGCCACCAGGCCTGGCCGGGAACAGGATGGTGGGGCTCTCGTGGTGCCCAGAGCTTCAGCACACCATCACCTGCCTGGGGGACAGGAGGACACGGTACCTTAATAGTGATGTAGTTTTTCAGTGATTTGGACATTTTTTCTTCTTTGCCTTTCACATGCAAATGTCCTGAAACAAAACAAAAGCTTTCTGGGATGGGAGAGGAGGAGGAGGAGCTCTACCTTCCAGTATAACCTGAGGCCCGCCCAAGGCCACATCTGGCCAGGACACTGTATTTTACAAAGCCCACCAAATCTCCATCCTCTGCTGGCTCCCCACGATGACCTAATGCAGCCTCAGATACACCTGTGCCCCTGGGGGCATGACGTGCTACCCGGCCTCCTGGGACAAGGACAGGGGCAGGCAGAAGAGACCCTGGTGCCATCATGACCCATCTCCCTGTGGTTCAGCGCGTAAGGCCCAGGCACCCAGACAGCCCCAGCCCCTGTGGCCACCCCAGCGCTCAAACAGGCTGAGCCTGCAGGGTCTCCCACAGCCAGCCGCCCGCCCTGAGGACACCCCACCTCTGTGTGGGGACAGCAGGGACATCACCACCGTGGAGGATCCCAAATCTGAGCCAGGAGCACCTCCTGGAGGCCATCTGCACAAAGCTCAGCTGCTAGGCAGGGCCTGCTCCAAACAGAAGGCTCCGTTTCTGCCCCTTTTTTCGCTTTCTTTCCTTCCTTTTCTTTTTGTATATGGTACTGGAGATCATCCCCAATACAATTTTTAATTTTTACAAATTTCAACATAGGGTGTGACCATTGGAGAGACATGTCAACTTGAGGCAATCAGGAACCACACCTGGATTAGGGGTTGGGACCCACGCCCAGACTGGAAATTGAGAACCAGGCTTGATTCGGGTGTGAGTGATCTGTGGGCCAGCGAATGAGGGAAGAGCACCCACCTAGACGTGGGCGGGCCAACTGGAACTCAACGGTGTAAAAGGAAGGAAGAGGACGATTGTCATAGCTTCTTCCTCTGGGAAAGCTCTGTCTTCCTGATTGTCTACGGACACCGACTTGCTACATGCCGCAGATCCTCAGCACAGATCTGCTCCAGTCTCAACAGGGGACACCGACTTGCTACACACCGCAGATCGTCAGCACAGATCTGCTCCAGTCTCGACTTGCACCTGTCGCAGCCGACTCTCACCGGGTGATCTGCTTCGCGGGGGAGCAGCCACCGGACCCTCCGGCTCTCGCACATGCAGCCCGCCATATTGGACTATCTCTGTCCTTGGATTTGTGAGCCTTCCGAATAGGTCCTTTTTGTTACAATTTCTGTAAATTCGGGCTTTAGAAAGGGCCTCCCCAATTTGCCTCGTCTGGGCTTAAGCTCGCAGCCCCTGCCTCCGTCCCCCAGAGCGATGCTGGCTGACAGGCCTGCGTATTGGCCTGACTGTTCTTCTGAGCACAACCTCACATAGGAGAGTGCTCCGAGGCCCATTTTTTGTAAAAGTGGTCAAAATGTGGCTTCCAAACAGAAATGTAGGGGGCTGGAGGGAGAGCGCGGCTGTTAGAGCACTTGCCTATCAACCACCAGACCCTAAGTTCGATTCCTCAGCACCACATAAACCAGGTTTGGTTGTGCACGCCTGTAATTTCAGCAACTGGGAGGCTGAGGCAGGAGGACTGCCATGAACTCTAGCCAGCCTAGGCTCCATAGTGAGTTTAGGACCAGCCTGGATAAGAGTGAGACCCTGTCTCAAAATAAAAAAGGACTGAAGGCTGCAGCCCAGTGTGAAGACCCTGAGTTTGATCCCTAGTGCTACAAAAAAGTGACATATTCATAATTATTACATCATGATTTGAAATCCTAAGGAGTCTCATTTGCAATAAACTCCTACAGAACAGCAGTGAGACATTCCCCGTATCCTAGGAGTCCCACCAAGGTATATGTGCGTTTCCAACCCCTCAGGAGGGCCAGGCAACGGCTGGGGTGCAGCCCAGGGGTTACAGCACTTTGCCTCGTATCTGTGAAGGCCCTGGATTCGATCCCAGCACTCAGGAGGCTGAAGCAGGAGGCGGATCGCTATGTGTTCCAGGCCAGCCTGAGCTACGCAGTGAGCTCAGGACAGCCTGGAAAACAAAGTGACACCAAGGGCACTCTAAAGCCATCTTGCGATCCAGATGGCAGCTGTTCAGCAAAGGGCAGAGCTGAGGACCGAGGGGAAGGGCGCGGGACGCCACTTACCGGAGTGCAGGAAGTAATTCCCCCACTGCGCGCACCGGTGGAAGGCCTCGCACTGCGCGATCTCGTTCTCGTGATGTGGGAAGATGAGGTCAGCGCCCCCGGAGTGGACGTCCAGCCGGCTCCCGAACACAGCACTGCAAGGCCCAGTGCCAAGACGCAGTTAGCTCCCGGGAGGGCCCCGACTCCCCAAGGCGTCCACAGCACCCCTTCTGGCCTTCCTACTAAGGACCGACTCAGCATGACACCGACCCGCGCTACGTCAACCGAGTCGCATGAAACCCATCTCCTGTTTTTCCCTCATCATAATCCCTCATCCAAAGCGTTACACTTCCTTCGTTTGCTCCAAACCCAACAGATGGTTTCTTTTAAAACTTAGGAAATCTCTTTTCTTGTGGTCCTGGAGACCCGAAGCTGGGCCTTCACATGAAGCACTACATCCTTGGTGAATTGTTTGGTTTTGATTTTGAAACACGGTCTTGCTAAGCTGCCCAGTCTGGACTTGAACTTGAGATCCTCCTGCCTCAGTCTCCCAGAGTGCTGGGATTCTAGGCCTGCACCCCTGGGTCCCACCTGATAATTTAACAATAACTTAATCATCGTTTCTGAGCAATACAGAGATAGGATTCCAGGCGACACAGCTCGACCCAGCTGCCCCTGCTGTGTCGCGGATCCGGGAAGCCCCCGCGCTGGAGCTCGCGGCTTGCTCGGGATGGCGTGACGGGGACTGGCTGGGCAGGTGGACACACAGCCTGCGGGAGCCACTGCTGGGGCGGAGGGCACATGCGGGTGCTCTGCAGGGGAAGGCCGGGCCCCACCGTGTCGCACGCTAGCTGAGGGGCTTCCTCTCCCGCCTCGGGCTGGTCGCCTCCTCGGGAACAGGACTGAGGCGTGGCTGATCCGAGCATACACTGTTTCAATTGTAAAAATGTGTACAACGCGAGCGCCACCTGATGGTAGCAGTGGCACATGGTTCAATGTCAAGATGGTTGACACTTAAATCTTGGTGACTTTTACCGGAGTGGGTGACTAGACAAAGGCGGAAGGATAAAGGCCATGACTTCGTGACCTGGGGATTTAAATCGCCATCTGCCATGTTTCCCATGTGCCTCTCTCCACCTGCACATGGGAGGTCACCCATTTTGCAAAAAGATAATTCCACCCCTGCCTCCCATGTCCATCCTTTGTTGGGACAGAATTCCCAGGAGCCATTTCTAACAGTAAGATGCATCTCCACCAACCCTGTAAATAAATCCTCCCCCCTCGGGCTGGAGGAACAGGTGAGCAGCTGGCAAGCACAAGGTGTTAGGTTTGACTCCCAAGACCCATATACACTGGGTGTGGTGGCGCACCCCTGTAATCCCAGCACTGGGGAGGCTGAGTCTGGAGGACTGCTGTGAGTTCAAGGCCAGTCTGTGTTACACAGCCAGTTTAGGACCAGCCTAGACTACAGAGCAAGACCCTGAGCCAAAAAGAAAAAAAAAAAAATCTTCCCCCTTGCTTCAAATACACTTATCCCACTGTTCATTCGTCCTTCCCTCCTTCAATGCTGGGGATCAAGCCCATGGCCTTCGTGCTGAGCATTTTTTCTTCTTATTTTGAGAGGATCTCATCAATTTCCTAAGTTACTCAGGCTGGTCTCAAACTTGGGATCCTCCTGCCTCAGCCTCCCAGAGGGCTGGGATGACAGGCCCACGCCACTGGGCTCAGCATATTCTGGGCAGCCTTGCTCTTTGGAGTGACGTGATCAGAACTACGGTGACCGCTGCTGCCGAGTGCCACCCAACAGAAAGGCAGGCTTGTAAACTCAGGGCGGTGTGGCCTCACCCACCTGAGGCACCGAATCCGCCACCCTGTGACTCCTGCTCTTCCACACAGTCAGAATGACCGCTAACAGTCGACATTTTGAATTGATTTAAGACTCTGAAGCAGCCACAACAGCACAACTAAACAGTGGCACTCAGGAAAGGACTCTCCGCGCTGCTCCAGAGAGTGGCAGATGGAGGGGCAGACGTGTTCACAGTGAGGGCAAGGTTCTCAGGGGATAGGGGCAACATGGCTCCACTGTAAAATTAAAAGAAAAAAAAATCCAACGCTCACCATATTTTTGATCACACCTGGCACACCCAGAGCGCTGCCACGGGGGTGTTGGGAGCACTCTGGACACTGCCTGTGCTGGCACAGGCGCCTCTGTGTCACGGTTTGCTTCTGCGGCCCTCAAAGCCACCACACGTGAGGGGCCCATCGGCTACTATTTTTCTGGGGGAGGGGGGGTCCTTGGGATCAAAAAATCTTCACACTGAGACACACCCACAGCCCACTCTGTATTTCTGATTTGGAGACAGGGTCTTGCTAAGTCACTAAGTTGCCCAGGGTGGATTCAAACTTGGCAGCCTTCCTGCCTCAGCCTCCCAGAGCATTGGGATGGCAGGCTGCACCCCGAAGCGCAGCTCCAGACTACTGCTGCCCCACCCCCAGGTGCCGGGCAGACCGTGACCTGGGCGCTAGCACCCCGGCAGCAGAGTGGCAGAAGCCGCATCTGATCCTTACCTGGCGATGGCAGAGCACTCGATATGCCAGCCAGGCCGGCCGCTGCCCCAGGGCGAGGCCCACGACACCTCTCCAGGCTTCGCGGCCTTCCACAGGGCGAAGTCACTAGGGTGTCGCTTGTCAGAATCGCCTGTGACAACAGCTCTCGTCAGCAGAAGAGACCCAGCTCCTGCCCCGCCCCCGAGGGGCCTCTTGCCTCCTCATCCCTCCTCGTGGCCGTCCCAGATGGGTGAGGACGCCAGGCATGGTTCCAGCAACGGGGAAGGCTGAGGCAGGAGGATCCCAAATTTGAGTCCTATCTCGGCAACTTATAAAGGGCTGGGGACGAAAGTTAGAGGTGGCATCCCCACGTTCAACCTGCAGTGTCACAAGAGAAGGGAAACGGGGCAAGACGGTGCCCACCACCACAGGCCAGTGCCCTTCCCTGGGGAGGCGGAGGGCTGGCATGGGCCTCCGCTGTCTCTCCTCATGGGGAGATCATGCCACTACGCTGGCCCCATCCTTATACTGTTTTCCGGTGACTTTTACAATTTAAAGTGTTAAAGGAGCCATTGCTCCTAAGGTGATTCACATGGAGTGGATATGATCCTGTCCCGGGGGTCAGAGCAGGGGCCTGCGCAGCCGCTGGTGGCTTCATCCCGCAGGGGCAGCCTGGTGGGCACCCTGGGCAGCCGGCCCACGAGCGGGCATGCCCTACAAAGGGAGCATGCCCCGCCGTCCTCGGTCCGTCTGGCTGCCACCTTCCCTGACACCAGAGCTGGATTTCAGGATGCCCTGAGATCACCTCCACTTTTTTTTCTTTTTGTGGCACAAAGAGGCCCAGGCCTTTACATTGACTCCATTTTGGTTTCTGAATTTGAGACAGGGTCCTGCTAAGTCACTAAGTTGCCAGGGTGGGTTCAAATTTGGCGATCCTCTTGCCTCAGCTTCCCAGAATGCTGACATGATGGGCCTCCACCATCTGGCTCAGCCCAAAAATTACTTTCATTTTGTTCTATAAAGTTATTATTTCTTTTCCTTAAAAACAACTTTGCCCAAACAACTGGCCAGAGTAACAAAGTGTCACAGCTGTGGCAGCAGCGCCAGGGCCGGCACGCCGTGAATTCCGTGGGGTGTTGAAACATGCCACCACAGCCGTGAGCATGTGGCCAGAAGATGGCAGGGTGCAGAGTGGGAGAGTGGAGACCAGGTGGGACCGGGGTCACGGCCCCGCTGCTACTTCAACCCCACAAGGTCAGCCTAGTCCACAAGCTGAAGCTAATGTACAGCCGGCTGTGCGCCCGGCAGGGCTGCCATCGCCACGTCTGAGGGCACCAGGCCCATCTTCAGGCCTGACTCCCCAGAACCTGGAACCCACCTGATTCTGCAGCCGGACCTGGCACCGTAGCCACCAGCTTCCCATACTTGTCTCCTCGTGACCTCAGGTCAAAGTAGACGTTCCCTGCAGCATAAAGACTAGCATGATGTCATCACCATGGGCTGAAGTCTCTCCTTCCACCTGTGCTCACCGTCTGGTGAGTGATCAGAATGCCGCTGCTGAAGGCGGCACCTGCCCACCCCTGGTGCTTTTTGCAGAATAACAAGGCTATGGGGCTTGAGGAATAGCACTGCAGTTGGAGCACCTGCCTTGCAAGCGCAAGGCCCTGAGTTCAATTCCCCAGCACCACCTAAGCCAAGTGTGGTGACGCACGCCTGTAATCCCAGCACTCAGAAAGCTGAGGCAAGAGAACTGCCACAAGTGCTAGACCAGCCTGGGCTCCACACTGAGTTCAGGACCAGCCCGGACTTGTAAGCGAGACCCCCTCATAAAAGCACGACTTGGACACAACAGGAAGGCACCGATGGGAAACCGAAACCCACGGGGACAGGAACGACACGGTGGCCGCTTCAAGGCAGCCTGGGCCAGGGCTGCCACCTCCGGCCCCTGGCTCTCGGGGGCCGCATGCCCCGCCATGCCCACTGGGGGCACTGCTAGGCGGCCATGAGGGCAGGGTCCCCAGACCAGCAGCCCCAAGAGCGGAGGGACCGTTGCTCTGGCCCAAGAATGGGCGTGACTTTTCACCTCCACAAAGTCCAGGCTGTACCCGTCGGGGGGCTAGGGCTTCTGCACTCAGCCACGTCCCCAGCCCGTGCTGTGACTCGACTTTACATCTTTTTTTGAGTCTTACTCTAAAGCTCCGGCTGGCCTTGGACCACAGCAATCCGCCAGTCTCCGCCTCCTGGGTGCTGGGATTACAGGTGTGCGCTGAGCAGGCTGAGGCAGGAGGACTGCCATGAGTTCAGGGCCAGCCTGGGCTATACAGAGAGTTCATGGCCAGCCTGAATTATAGGGTGAGGCCCTGTCTAAATAAATAAAATAAAAATGGGCCGGGCTCAGTATGCAAGCCCTGGGCCAGATGCCCCGCACCACAAAAACAAAAATAATCTAAAAGCCCGGAATGGAGTGAGAAACTGCTCCACGGACAGTCCTCCCGGTCCTTTCTCTGCTGATGTGGTCAATTCGCTCAAAAAACTGTCACAAACAGTTCAAAGACCAAATTCCTGTGAGGCCCTGTGGGATGACCGCAAAGTCCAAGTTACTGTAGTGTGTGTGCAGTGGCAAACTGCGAGGCACCTCTGTTCATCTTAAAATGACAGTGAAACTGCCGGGCACGCAACAGTCACCCTGCCCATGCTGGCTGAGAGAGCCCAACCTCCTCTTGGGCCCCACACACGCACAGAGGCAGTGGCGGCCTGGAACAAGCTCTAGGGGTCACCTTAACAGGTTCTCTCAGCCAGGACTGTCACTCCGCAACTCTGGGAGGCTGAGGCACGAGGACTCAAGTTGGAGCTCCACTGGAGCAACTTCGTGAGATCCTGGCTCAAAAGTAAAAGACCAGAAGGAGGGGGACACCACTCAGAGCAAAGGCCCCGGAGCACCAGAATAGAGGAGGGGGTTCCAGCCTCAGAATGTGTGATCCAGATGTGGGCACCTGACTCCCCGCACAGTGCCCAAGACTCCAGAGCCACGGGGGAGGGGCCCGTGCCGCGTGCACGGTTGTGGCCTGAGTGTGTGGGGTTCAGAAAGACGGGATGGGGTGGCTGAGGCCTGTGCCCGACTGGCAGGAAGGGAGACGCCAGGCCGGCCTGGACCCTAAGATGAGATGCTTTCAGGCACAGATGGGAGAGGTCAGCTTGCAAACAGATCCATCCTGAGACCCCGCAGAAGGCTGGGCTTGGAGACTCACGGGCCTGATCTCAGCACTCCAGAAGGCTGAGGCAGGAGGATCACGAGTTCAAGCCCAACTGGGGCAATCTGGTGACTTAGTGAGACCCACTTTGAAAATAAAAAATGTAGCAAAAGGCCTGGAGTTACAGCTCAGTGCAAAGGCCCACATCAACCCCCAATACCCAGTACCACCAAAGAAGTCCACGGAAGGGAAAGTGGAAAGGCTGTGGCGATTGGAGACTGTCCCCACAGCCACACCCCATCCTGACCTCACTGTGAAGGGAGAGCCAGGGGAGGGGGGGCAGGCCCTGCGCTCAGGAGACCCCCAAGGACCGACAGCCCAGGCTGCACCAAGCGCAGGCCAAGCCGGGGTTGCAGGGGTTTCCTGCCTCTGCATTCTCTTTAATAATAAAAAAATTAAAGGAAATCCTATTACTTATATACCATAATTGTATTTTACAAGTGCCCCAAGACAGTTAGTTCCTCTTTATCTGTTTGCGGATGGAGCCAGGGATGGAGCCAGGGATGGAGGAGGAGTGGAGGGGGGGTG